>CM021767.1:101981878-102030097 GCA_011076525.1 Nettapus auritus | reverse complement strand
GGTTTTTCTTATAAAACCCCGTGCCCACTTCAACTTTTTACCTTTTTTTTTATTTTTTTTTTTTTGTGGTCCGGTCCTTTTTTTTTTTTTTTTTTTTTTTTTTTTTTTTTTTTTCCGACTAGATTGTTGTTGGTCTTATGGTTTTCATTTGAACTTGTTTTTATACTTTTGCCAGTTGTTGAATATTTCCCCTTCCCCCTTTGTTAATGGGATTTAATGTGTTTTATGATGCTGATTTTTTTTTTATGAGTATCTCTTTCGTTCAGCAAGTTTCCAACATGTAGGCAGATTTCCTAATTCCTTTTAGTGTTTATGAAATAAAGATGGTACTTTGAAGAAAGATCTTTTAAATTGATTACTGTTCTCCACCATTTGTGTAAATATCTTATTTTTGTTAGTTTTTATAACTTTTTCTGATTTCTTAGGTGGAGCATACCATACACAGGCATTTAATGACTGATTCTTCATTTCTCTATTGCCTTCCTATTTGTTTAGTCCCATTTGTCTAAACCATATAAGACATAAAAACAGAGAGGAATATTATTCTTGCAACATACGTAAATCATGTTGTTGGCACATCTATATGGTATCTTCATATGTCAACTATTTTCATAAACAGTGAACTGTGTGTTGTAATCCTGTCTTGAGAAGCATAGGGATTATGTGGGAAGTAAAGCATGAATAAACTGGAAAATTAGCATTTTTATATTTCAAATACCATATTTCAGGTTTTAATTCTAATTTGTGGATGATAACAGTTTATTTGGAAGAGTTTTTTATATTTTAAATAAGGCTTCACAGGAAGCAGTCCAGATATATTGTTATGTTAACATTATTATTATTTTAATAATACCATTTCACGTATTGTTGTGGTATATCTTCTTAATTGTTTTATGAGGAAGAAGCTACATGAGGTTTTTTTAAAAATTCTGCACCTTAATGACTTTTCCAGCTTCTAGCTTTTCTACTGAGATTTTTTTTTTTTTTTTTTTTTTTTTTTTTTTCAGTGATATTAACTATTAGAAATAGGTGTCTTAGGCTGAGTTATTGGAAGCTGGGGAAGTGATATTTAAAAAAAAATAAATTGTATGCTTTAAAAAAAATAGTATTGTTTATTTATTATTTATTCCCCCCCCCCCCTTTTTTTTTTAATTGTGGAATGATCATCTCCAAAGCAAAAACTAATTCTAAATTCTCTATAGGATCATCAACAATTCCTAAAATATGGATATGCACAAGTAAATCTTAAATAAAAAATTAAAAAAAAAAAAAAAAGTTTGTTTCAGCAGTCCTTGTTTTAACATGTATTCTTGTTAATGAAATTGCTTAGAATTAGATTGGAATTAATTATTTTTGTTTGTAGGTAGTAGCTTTCTTGTTCACTAGTATCTATTTTTTCCACAGAAGTGATCCAAAATCCTGTCTCTGATTAAAATATGCAATTGTATGATAGCTTAGTTATTTATTCAGCATGTCACTGTTACTTCATGTCATGTTGTAAATTGAAATGTATTAGTTTTCTACTTTAGAAGTTAGCATATTGAAAAAAGTCATATTGATTTTGGATCTTCTGCTGGATTTGGCTTTAGATTTTGGTGTGCTTAGTTGAGTTTGGAAACTTAATTTGAACATATCTCTGACAAAGCTCTTAGCATATTTGGGGATATATTCTGGCCCTGCTGAAGATGGTGGCAAGAGTCCAATTGAACATTAGCAGTGTAGGATTTCGTTCTTGCTATATACCAAGTTTTGACATCCATATTAGGAGGAAGTGAATCACATTCTAGAAGTGCCTATTTTCCCTCTTGACTATAAAACAAATCTGCCTCAGATGTAGTTGAAGTTAGATGAGGTGAACTCATTTGAAGTGACTGAACCATTTGTCTTTTCATTGAGCTATAGACATATGAAATATACATAAAACCAAGCCATCAGAAACACTATATATACATGTATTGTTATATTAGCTATGATCTTGGTAATGATTCAGTGGTTTTTTATTTATTTATTTATTTATTTATTTATTTATTTATTTTAATAGAAATTAGACAAACAATGCAAGAAGAAGTTTTCAAACAGAGGCTTAAGCACAAAGTTAGCTATCGATGAACACATATATAGAGGGAAAATTTTATATCCTCAGAAAAGGCTGAGAGGTCTTATGCAAAGAAAGAAGCTGAGGAAGACAAAAAGAGAGGGACACAGATTGAGCTAAACAGGGAGAAATCACCTTTAGAAAGCGTTTTGACCCTTTGCTTCTGATTCATTTAATTATAGATGTTAATATACCTTTATGACAAAAGTGAAATATTTCCTCTTACTACACTGTAAGTGGAAACTTTTTTGAAAGGAGAACAATCATTATTTTATTTGGCACACACTCTAATAACATTAATCATGGTGAACTCTTTTAGTATTGCTGTGAGTATAATATAATCCAGTAGGAATTCCACTATAATTAAACTAATTTCATCCATATTTTTTTACTTTCTGTTTACATTTCTTTTTTATTTTTGTTCCGATATGCTTACAGCATTACACATCATTACAAAGGTCAGTGTACTATAATATATTTGATATAAAATTTTAAGTGGAGAATCAGAGAATTTAGAAACTAAAGGATATTGCCTCTATTGGCTGGCAATGACATTTCAAATGTTACTATCCTCTAGCTCTTCTGCAAGGCACAGTGATGCCTTAATTCCACAGAGACTGTGCTACTGTCCAGCCCATTCTAGTGACTAAAGAAAATCAGATTCATCATTGTCTGGACAAAAGAGCAAGAGCATCCATGTATCTGCTTGTTATATGCAAGGTTGCCTCAAAAGTGGACTGAAGTGCCTGTGTACCACTTCTAACACTGTATTCTTTAAAAAGCTAAACTTTGTAGTCTTAATATGTTTACTTGACTTTCACCATACTATTCCAAGAAAGCTGTATTTCTATGATCTCATGCCTCACTTCCACAATACTCAAACACAAGCCATACCTTAGCCATACCATAGCTAACTAAAACACAAGCCATATCAAGCCATACTAAAGCCATAGCTAACTAAATTCCATCTTTTGTTTCATGTATACTGAAGTAAACAGGTGAACATGGGTATGGTTAGGTGAAAGAGCCTTTTAGGCTAGAAAAACCCTTGCTCTGATATAAATGGTACAACCCTTGAGATCTCCAGCATGTTATTACAGATTCAACAGCATGGGAATCAGCACCTGAGGTGTTGAATTCTAAGTAAATGGTAACTTACAGTAAAGATTTAGAAAGGTCTCTGAACTCGAAAAACAGCTATCCAACAGAGACAATAAAGACATGAATTAAAGACTCAACAGTCTCCTGAGATGGAAAGTTCTGTGTCCTGGAGAAGACAAACTTATTCATGATTTAATGGTAATAAGAAGTATTTCAGAATAAAAGCATTTTGATAGGCCTTGTATTTTAGTTCATCAGTGTTAAGTGACATGGAAAAATGTCAACACCAGTTAAACAGCAAATACTGACAGATAAATACATTTCTGGAAAGAGCAGAACGAAAGGACCAGAGATCTTGTCTTATAATTAATAGGCAAAATAAATAAATAAATAAAATTCAGAAATTATTTCAGTTCTGAAATTGAAACTTTGAAGATGAATGCCAATGAAAATATCAGTGTGAAAGATTTTTTCAAGCACTTCTGGAAGATTAGAAGCAGAAGGATTTGATGTGCTCTAAGGATAATGAAGCAATGCCTTATTCTATCAGAGCTGGTAATACTGTTGGAAATACTGTTGGAAATACTGCTGGAAACACTGTTCCTGTGATTCGTGCTGGTTCAATGTATATAAAATTTGCTTCATGTCCTAAACCTACTTGAAAATGTAACTCTTTCAAAGTGTGTAGAAATAACTCTTCAGGCACTATTACCCACAAAAATGTGTCCTCTACACATTGAGGTTCAGTCATTTTGAAATCCATGACTTGATATTGTTGCATAGCTATTGTTGCATGTACTTTTCATAGCCTTCTAAATATGATGACTCTTATGAATACTTACTATCTTCACTGGAAATTGAGTGTCTCCAATTTTCTCATCTTTATGTCATTCATACAACGTTTTAGTCAGGTTATTCCAGGTAAGTAACAGAGCTAACAGGGAAACAAAACACACAAAGACAAGCAGGAAAAATAAAAATAATAAATAAATAAATAAAGGATTATCATAAAGCAAATGATTTTATGAGCAGAAAATCAGTAGAACTGGACTCCCATATTTTAGTGTCTCATGGCTGCATTTTCTGTTGTCCGGGAAAGTGGGAAACATGGAAAAGGTCTTTTTTTTTTTTTTTTTTTTTTTTTTTTTAATGAAGGTCTTTGTAACATCTCTCTTCTGCGTGTGTTTTCTGGCTTGGCCCAACAGCCTTCTTCTCTCAGTTAGGAACAATAATATTATTTTCCCTTTACCAAGATATTTTTAATATAACTTGCAATAAAATATTTGTAAGCTTTCAGCCTTCTGTGAATATCTTTTCAAACTGAATGTTTACTTCTGCAAGTAAGGATGTGTATTTCAATAGGCATATACATTAAAGCACACAGACGATGAAAAGAATTATCTAGGAATTATGATCTTAGAAAAACATGAAATCTTTTACAATATAGTTTATGAAAGAAACAAAAGTTTAACGCATAGAAATCCCAAGCAATAACAACAAAGAAAGTAGTAATACTTATAAAAACTGCATAACAAGTCATGGCCTAATCTCTATACAAAATGCCAATGATAAACCCACTGTACAAAAACATGCACCAAAAAAGCAATTCTCCCTCCAAACCCCAAGACCTCAAGACATACCAAACCAGCAATTTCTGCTTTCAAGTTTTTTTTAATGAAAATACAGATGAAATACATTTTATTAATGACAGAAATGGAAAAAATATGAAAATAAAGTGAAGAAAACTCAAATCTGAGTACTAAGAAGTAAGGGAATAGTATGTCAAGAACATCCAAATGTGACAGAGAAAGACATGACAAGAATATTTGTTACAGTGAAATAAAGGAAACCAAGGAAGAAAAGATAGTATAGAGTGCCCATATGCAGTTCTGAAGAGTAAATTCTAGTGGACTGTGCAATAATCTCTTCTGAGGGAACAAGTTTAATATCCAACCAATTTACAAAGATCCTTTCCAAAATTACTAAGATAGTAGTGCAGAAATAAAATACCCTGAAAATGATTCCAGTGAATGCATAAGCTGCCTAAAGAAGGCAAAGTGCCTGAAAACATATCACAGAATCACAGAATCGTCTAGGTTGGAAGAGACCTACAAGATCACCGAGTCCAACCTCTGACCTAATACTAACAAGTCTTCCACTAAACCATATCCCTAAGCTCTACATCTAAACGTCTTTTAAAGACCTCCAGGGATGGGGACTCAACCACTTCCCTGGGCAGCCTATTCCAGTGCCTAACAACTCGTTCAGTAAAGAAGTTCTTCCTAAGATCCAACCTAAACCTCCCCTGGTGCAACTTAAGCCCATTCCCCCTTGTCCTGTCACCAGGCACGTGGGAGAACAGACCAACCCCCACCTCGCTACAGCCTTCTTTCAGGTACCTGTAGAGTGCGATAAGGTCACCCCTGAGCCTCCTCTTCTCCAGGCTAAATAGTCCCAGCTCCCTCAGCCGCTCCTCGTAAGACTTGTTCTCCAGACCCTTCACCAGCTTCGTCGCCCTTCTCTGGACTCGCTCAAGCACCTCCATGTCCTTCTTGTAGCAAGGGGCCCAGAACTGAACACAGTAATCGAGGTGCAGCCTCACCAGAGCCGAGTACAGGGGGACAATCACACCCCTGGACCTGCTGGCCACGCTGTTTCTTATGCAAGCCAGGATGCTGTTGGCCTTCTTGGCCGCCTGAGCACACTCCTGGCTCATATTCAGCTGACTGTCAACCAATACTCCCAGGTCCTTCTCTGCCAGGCAGCTTTCTAACCACACATCTCCCAGCCTGTAGCTCTGTTTGGGGTTGTTGTGCCCCAGGTGCAGAACCCAGCACTTGGCCTTGTTGAACTTCATACCGTTGGCCTTGGCCCATCGGTCCAGCCTGTCCAGATCATCTTGCAGAGCCTTCCTACCCTCAAGCAGATTGACACACGCACCTAACTTGGTGTCGTCTGCAAACTTACTGAGGGTGCACTCGATCCCCTCATCCAGCTCATCGATGAAGATGTTAAAGAGGACTGGCCCCAGTACTGAGCCCTGGGGACTCCACTAGTGACCGGCCTCCAACTGGATTTGACTCCATTCACTAAGACTCTCTTCAGTGTGAGTGAGGAGTTTATGATAATGAACACTATAACATATTTATATGAAAAAATTTAAAATGAACAGTCATGGATTTTTACAAATCAGTGGTGGATCTTGGCATAATTTATAAGATCCAAAGCAATGTATTCTTGATATTGTTCCAGCCACTTTCTCTGTAAAGTAGATTTTGTGCTATTTTCTCATCATAAATTGAAAACTCATAAATAACATATATTTTACTTAGTATAATACATCCAGTTTACTCATTTTTCTCAGCAACTGTAATTTGCAGTATCAGGTACTTCACTGCCTGCATGCAATTCTAGATGAGACTAGTTACTGCAACTGGTGGCAAGTATTATGCATATGAACATCCCATTTTCATCAGATCATCGATGTAAGAAGCCCTGAGACAAAAGAAATCCTTTGTCTAATTGGTAACAAAAGAACCGATTAGGAGGATGTTTCTCAGGATTATATCATTAAATGGTAATGATACAGGTATCATGAAATCAGATGTGGAGGTGAACATTTTACACTTCAAAAAATCACTTATAAAAAAGATCTTGGCAGACTAATGAGTCTTCAGTCTTAGAAGTAGCTTGCCACTTACACAAATAATATTTTTAGCTATGAAATACAGAACTGCATAAAATACAATTTCACAAAGAGAAAATGAAACCATAGAATTTTCAAAAGGCTGCAACACACAACATGAGTCTTAAAAGTGATTGTGCTTTGTCTTTTTTTTAGTGTAAAACAATTTTCTGATTAATTTACGAAGCAATAAATGAATACTTAAGACGTAGCTTTGTGCTTTGAAACTCAGTCACTGAATGTCCTAAATAGTAAATTAGCACCCATTGCAAATTCTTAAGATGAAAACCTGTAATTCCTTGTAGAGGTATCTTTGCCCTGTCAAACTCGGCATTCTCTCTGTGATGATGATTAGGTGGAAAATTCATTGTCCAGGTGCTGAGTTCTGCTTGCTAAAAAAATTAAGCAAATCACTAAGCTGCTGTTGCTATTGTAGTCTAATCATTGGTTTTCTACAGTAAATGACAAGCCTGTTTTCCAGCAAGTGGCAGCAGCAGTGGATTGCTTTCTTCCTTTGTGCTTCCACAAGGCTTAATTGTTCTCTTGTTCTGACAATAGGAAGAACCCCATACGACCCAGCTTGGATGGAGCATTTCAGGATGCTATCATGTTTTTATAGCGACATGGGTAACAATAACATTAGCAAAGTTGGTGCATGAAGCAGCCAGAATTTTAAGTCTATGCAGTGTTTATTGAAATAGAAAATTTGTTTTAAACAGGTATTTTGCTATTTAGAAAATAACATGTAAGAGGTGAATACCATGGAAATTCCAATTAAGGATCAGTTAAATTCAAAAGCTATAAGCAAATCATGTCGCTCAGAGAACCACTGGTTGTTACCATGTCACACATTCATGGCCGCTCAACATTTTATGATGCCAAAAAGATCAATTTCTTCCAGCTGTGCAAAATGTCATGCATAATTTGCAAGTGAACATTTCTTATGGTATTAAAAATGGTGGATCAAATTCTTTATGATACGTGAAACACAACACTATCACACGAACAGTGGGAGTTTTCAGTCTAATATTTTGTGTTCTAATGAAAAACTTAGACAAGAAGCAGAAGTTCCATTGACAGCACAGAGAAGACTGCCCTTTCTTGATGGTGCTCAGACACATTTAAGTGGTCTGTTTCCTAGGAATGCTGAGGAAGACAAGACAGACTGACGCCAATAGGTATTTGCAAAGAAGTCTCAGTCAATATTGATGGTCTTGTCTTTATGCAGCCAGTCCTAAATGTTGTTTTCCCAATCTCTCTCTCTTAAAAATGCAAACCAGGAACAGTGTTATTTAACTTCAGAAATTGTATAAATCTTAATTAAAAGGTGTACAGAGTTTTATTTGAAAATATGTAAAAAAAAAAAACTTAAAAGCTGCCTAACAGAAAACTTACAGGGAATTTAACAGGATTAAAGCCAAGAAAAGACATTTTGCTGACAAGGTGTAGTTAAGGAATTTATTTCCAAAATTAAAGAAGATATTTTGTGTGTGGGATGGGAGGAGGCATGAAAGGGATGCCTGTCTGCTAGTCAGTCCGTATCTAATAACTTCTGAATATGTTACTAATTGCAACCAAATTGCACAGAGGGACAGTTCTCTCAACAATATTAATTTCCTATATGTTTCAGTGACCAATACCACAGAAAGCTCTAATCAGAGCTATCATTGTGGGAGCCCATGGAATCAAAAAACAAAAACTGCAAGAGAACTGAAAGTATTAGTTCAATTACTTAGAGCACACTTGTTGAACTGTCCCAATAAACTAAATAGCAGAAATGCATTGGATATGAATTTAAATTCTGTGGGATAATAAGAAAAGAAAATATACTTAAGTTTATTATTATTATTATTAATTATTATTGTTATTATTATTATGTTTCTTTCTCAGTGTGTGATGATGTAACATTTTTAGTCTGTTGATAATGTGAAATTTGCTGACATCCTTCCAGGTGCTCTGTTCCAGATGTCATCTGAATACTTGCATTCCTCTTGTTAAAACGGTCTCCGGTGGACTCCCTACAAGCATTTTTGGTATGTAGCTATTGCAATATACCACTTGCTAGGGTTTGTTGGCTGAATATGCAAGGATCAGAATAAAACAGAAGGTGTCAAACAGTATCTTTCCTCCTTTTTATTTCCACACTCTTAACATATTATTTCACAGAAGCCAAAAATTTGGAACACTTTTGATGTAACTTCATTGGGAAAATTGGCCAAGATCAGACAGTTCATACTGATGTGGCTATTAACATAGCCAGTGTTTCATGAGTCTTATGAGTTTTAAGAATGCTTTTTGGCAAATGCAAATTGAAGCACCTACTTTTGTCCATTGAATGTCCTTGGGTTGATTGGTTAAAATTAATTGAATGGACTCAGTTCTGTCTCTTGCAAAAAAATGAGGTCTTCAAAATCTTTTACATTATTTCTGAGATAGAGGGGTTTTGGTGTTTTTAGTGGCTAAACGAATAATGTCTGTGGCTTAAGGAAAACACATTTGCTGTGAAGCTGCCACATGATCAGATAACTTAAAGTATGGTAAATAAATTGTCTTGAAAAAATACGTTGTTTAAAATAAAGTACTTTCTTTTTGAGTACCATGAAGCATGTAGACACCTCACAGAAAAATAACTTTCAGCCGAGGAATTGTGAACAGCCTCAATCTAGTCTCCTTATGAGCTCATGGTTCAAAGGACACTTTCATGTTTTTATATTAAGCACTTAGAATTCTTTGTATGCAAAAACTTTCAGCTTTTAAAAAGATTCTTTCAAATATTTCTGGGAGACTGTACAAGCAACATATCCAGGATTCAGAACAATACCATAAAATGAATAAACTTTGACATACAAGTGCCTATCACATCTTGAAAGTGTTTAGCTTTTAAGAACATTTTTTATATTTTTCTTTCTTATGTGGAACTTTCAGCCATTTTCCCTTCCACATATAGGGGCCAAAATGTATTATCAGACAAACAAAATGTATTATCAGCACTCACAAAATAAAATGAAGGTGTTTTGGAAGGTGAATTTTTAGTTCTTTATGTTTAAATCAGTAGGAGTTTTGAGTTCAAGAGAAAGATTTGCTACAATCTCCAGTCTTTTTTCCAGGAAGAAAAAGTTACAGGGCCCATGAAGCTTGTATTTCCTAAACAAGTGTTAATAAATCACTATTTATGTAATTTAAAATATGTAGCATTGAGTTGAACACGTTTAACAAACAAAACCTGCTGCAATAGATAACCTGAGGCAAAAGTGTCCAGTACAAGTAGGGTAGTGTTAGATTTGCAAAAATCAAGAAACTGTTTTACAAATTGTTTTGAAAATGCCTCTTGGAGACATTGACTACTACAGATGTACACTGATAGGATCATGTTAACATTTTTGACTCTGTGAGATTATTACTTACATTAAAATAAATGTAATAGTCTTGGATTTCTTAATAGGCTACAAGCCAGTTTGTCTTCTCAGGGCCACAACCTTATTTATCTAAGATCTTTCCCAGAATCTCAGTGATAAAGACTGGGGACTTATAGTAAGTTCACTATACACTGAGGACAAAACAGAAATACACCTTGGAAGTGGCTGGTTCCTTATGCTGAGTAATTTCTTTTATTGTATAAGGTCTTTATATTTTATATTTTCATACTTTATACTGTAACATTCCTGCTGACCTAAACAAAGAATAAGAATGTTGTAACATATCAGCATTATTATCTGCCCTCCTATAGAGAAAACAGTCCAGAAATTATCTCTATAAATATTTGATTTTCTCTGTATTGCTTTCAGTAATTCAGATTAATTGAAACTATTGTAAATGAAGACACTTAAAACAATATTTTATTGGTGTCATGCACACCAGTTTTTTACCTTTTGGTCATCTCAGATTTCTCGTTCTATAGAAGCAAGTCTTTAGAAAAGGCATTCCATCCCTCTCTCTTCACAAAAGTGACTAGAGTGATCCTCACAAATATTGATTGCTTCAGGATGGGGGATGTGGTTAGGAAATACCACACAGTACCTTGTCCCAAAATAAATTATCTTGCTAGTCATTTGGAGTTTTCTTAAACAGTATAAGCTTTTAATAACAAGTAGATTACCAAAAAGAACATACATGAAAAATAAAATATTAATCATCTAAGCACAGCCTTCAGATTCTATCTAGAAACCTGGCAGAGCTCCTTTATTCTATTAGTTACAGAGAGAACCGATGATGTAAACCAGTCCCAATCAGTTAAGTGAAACTTTTAGGAAATTCCATGCTTTTTCTCATTACAAGGACTACTTGTACATTAGAATATAGTGTTACAATGCTTATGGCATTTCTCTAAACATCCTTTTTCCCACCTCTAATTTTTATTTTATTATTATTATTATTATTATTTTTAATCCGGGCCGAAAAGAGAATTTTGGCTATTTTAATAGGGAATTCCTGGCATAGTACAAAAGCCCAGTCAGTGCAGTGACTATAAATCCTTGGGCAATGAATCATAGTATGTGTTCAGTGCAGCTCTACTGGGACATGCAGGGACTGGAAGACATCTAAGACTAGAAGGTGCCTATGCTTTATTTACTATTCAGATACACAGTGCCTGTGTGATAAAATTTCATATTCTAGGTGCCACTGGAATTGTTGCACACCTCTGTATAGCTGACCTGTCTGATGCATATGGAATGCATTTGGATGCACAATACAAATACAGACTCCCTATAAAGCAATGCCCAATACGTTGGATAAACACCAAACACGTCAGAAACAATGCTTTGTGCATGTATACCTATCTCTATCCAAGAAATTCTGACTTAAATATGGGAGCCTCATGTGAATACAAAATAAATGGCAATCATGGTCACTGTAAATTTCACATCCATTAGTGTATATTATGAACTTCTTTTAAAACTAGTATTCTTTCTATTTATTTTATTTCATTTCATTACATTTCATTTTGCTTCTACACCAAGGGGAATATATCTTATTTCTATGATTTTTTTTTGATGTTCATAAATCTGAAATTTCAGTAATAAGTGTTTTCTTAACCCACAAAAAGTGGCTCAGAACTCTGAGATGTTGTTTGATAAAGGTAAAAAATAATTGAGATATTAACACCTAAACCAAATATTTCCTTATACCATTTCCTTAAGCACAAAAGGAAATGTCATATTAGATAAGATAATGATTTAAATCCAGTTAAAGAAACTGCCATAACAGAATTTTCTATAAATGGAAGAAAATTTTCAACCTCCCAAGACCTATTGGTACTATTTAGAAGAACAATTTGCAAGATGAAGGTCAAAGTTATAATAAGGATTCAAATTTAAAGGAGATATTGAAAAGTTCATGAGCTGCAAATCAAGGTAGCGCTGACTATGGTTTAAAGTATCATTATTATTTTTAATTATTTATTCTAATTGTCTATGTCTGGAAAGCTCTTTTCCAAAATGGCACTAGATTCTAATAGGATGTGGTTTCCAAACATACATAGATTAAAAAAATCAGTTAATGAAATAGGTAATCAGAGAACCATAGAATCATTCAGGTTGGAAAACACCTCTAAGATCATCGAGTTGAACCTTTAACCTAGTACTAAAGTCCACTACAAACTCATGCTATTAAGTTCTAAATCTACACATTTCTTGAAAACGTGGGATGGTGACTCAACCACTTCCCTGGGCAGCCTGTTCCAATGATGCACAGCCCTTTTAGCAAATTCTCTTAAAATCCAGCCTAAATAATAGGTATCACATTTGTGATGATTTGTTACAAAATAATGTATCGCATTTTACCCTAATATAATTAAGTTCCTTTTCGCTAAGATATCCACGATGGATTTGAATCATAAAAAAACTCTCAGTCCTTTCCACAAGGCTTTGACTATCTATTGTGGCTATAAAGGGACAGTTTCCTCTGGTGCCTATAGGACTGAAATCTACATTATGGAATTCAGACTTTACCTTAAACATTGTTCTGTTTTAATGTTTTATCTCTGCTAGGAAAAAGATTCAAAATAAAACAACACAGAAACAGTTTGAACCACAGCTCACTGTAGACTGGAAATAAGTAGTAGGCATAAAAGAAACATTGCCCTCAACCATGCATGAAGGCAGTTTGGCACAAACTGTAATTTCCCTAGTTGCACAACTAACATCTTGAAACTGCACTCCGTCTGTTGTAGTGTTTTTCCAAAGCAACCACCTTAAGACTGGAAGTATTTCTTATGTTTATACTCTTCAATGATTTTTGTAGGTTTTTTCTTGTTTTGCCTCCATTTGAGACATTATTATTATTATTATTATTATTATTATTATTATTATTATTTTTCTGAAGAATTTATTTAGTAAGATCACCACTGTCTTTCAGCACTACTGTACACTGTTCTGGTGTAGCTAGGAAGAAGCCATAGCCTGAATAAAATGTTATTTAGTCCAGAAGACTGTCTCCTGGCTGTATGTGATACTGAAGCTGTGGATCAATGTGTGGGAACAAGACTGGACAGAAGCTAGCGATATAGGGTGATGTGCTCACCCAGCTCCTCTGAGTCTAGGCAGGTGCATTTTCTGCCAGCTAGGACCACAGCTGTGCATTCAGGTTTAGCAATATCATGTTTTGGGAATTCAATCAGAGAGGAAAAAAATATGTGGTATCACTATGGTTCTAGCATCTTCTGTTAAGAAGGGCTGGAGATCATCAATAGGTCTCAGAAGAATAGAGCTTTTTAATCTGAGAAGCTACTAACTTAATTAGGCTTCTTGATGAATCAAATGGGCTCCAAGGACTCAGACTACTTTAAAGATTATAAGATAGGAATTAATAGTAAGAGAAGATCTCAAGCTAAAAACAAAATATATAATAATAATATATATATATATTTAAAAAACAACAACAAAACAAACAAACAAACAAAAAAAAACACCCCCAAACTTTTTTGAATTGAAACTTTCCCCAAGTTTCGATTAATCTGTTTTCATCCAGGGGACAGCCTCTTATAGTTTTTTGTTGTTGTTGTTGTTGTTTTTGTTTTGTTTTGTTTTGTTTTGTTTTGGCTTCATTATGATGACATTCCAACTGGCTTGCAAAATGGGAAATACATCAGGGTGTTCTTAGCTGCCATTCTCAAGGCAGCTAAGATGCTGCATTTGAGCCATTTATCCATCCTGATCAGCACTCAAAAAGGAAAGAAGCAGCATGAATACACATGCTATCCAATAGATCGGGGTTTCTGGACAAACATACATTTTGAAATACCTGGCTCAATGACAGTATGTCTAAAAATTCCATATGTATATAAAAGCTCGCTTCTCAGCTCAACAAAGCACTGCTGCAGTGAATAGAGGGAGGCCCCAAACTACAAATGGGAACAAAATACCCCAAAATGAGACTATGGGATGGAATTTCCTCTGGAGCCTTTTGTCATTTATTTTATATGGTCTAAATTAACCAATTAAACATTTCAGAAATAAAATTATTTGGCCTGTAAACTGTGTAGAATAAAATGTTTGAATAGCTGGGTTCCATAAATCAACCTATGTAATATAAGACACTAGTCCTGTTTTTACCTACCCTTTTAAAGGATTAACAGGGAACTGGCAAGAAGAACAGTAATGTTGATATGAGCTTCCAGCTGGGATTGATTACAGGCTTCAGCCTAATACAGTAATGTTTTGTGCTAGCACAACAGTTTAACTAGAGAGTGCTCACAATACATATCCCCCACCTTCTACGACATAAGTGGTGATATAAAGAAACCAGCTAATTTTGTTGTGAATTTGACCTTTGATCTGTTAAATCCCCAAATTAATTATCTAGCATGCATGTGATCTTCCACAGTTTAAATTAAGGTACATTAGTAAAACACATCTTATGTTAATAGCTTGTTTCCAGGCAAGTCTCTTGCCTAGACGCCATTCTCAGCCAAGCCCAGAGGATGGTGTGAAGTGGACAGAATGGGCACAGAGAGAGAACATAGATGTTATTTCCTTACCAGAAAGATCAGGGTCAACACAATACTGTGGAATTTAAAATAAAAAATGGGAGGGAGTCATCAGGCTACATTTCCCACAGATTACTCAATTTACATGGAGAAAATGAAATATAAGGCAATGTCAGAAGTACAATTAATGCTTTGCTTAGTGGACTGAGACATTTGGAAGTTGTTTTTATTATGAGAGAAATTCCTGAGATGGAATCACGAGGCAGGAAGTGTGTTGGAAGATGTGTCAACAGATACTGCAGTCTAGGATAATGAGGATCAACTGTTCTTGTCTATATATTAATATTTCCAGAGATATTCTTATTGATGTTTTTAGGTTGCTGAGCCTGAAATTACTTATTTCTGAATATTTCACAATGGGAGGAATTGCATGCTGTCCAGAATGTCACAGAAATTGCAAAATTTACATGAAGATGCCAAAGTAAAAACCTGACACATTAACAACAACATGCTTGCCATCATGATCACAGTATCCACTGCGGAAATTAAAAGTGACTAAAGTGCAGTGTTGATCTGAAGTCTTATATCTCTTTAACTAACTTGAAGTCTAATAGTAGCAAAAACTGTTTGGATCTTTTCTTCTAGAATTTAGTATGGGGGGCATTGCAGAAAAGGGATGAGTTCCACATGAAAGCAATAAAAAAGTGTAGTGCTTCATGCTAATACTCTTTTGGAAGCAGAATCCATTATTTCAGACTTGGAGTTTCTTGAGACAGTGTCCACAGTTGCAGTTTGAATTAAACCTATCAATCCTGTCCATAAACGTCAAGTAAGTTCAAGAACACGTAGAATTACAGGTCACTCAGGAAATGTGAATGTCTGAGACTGCTTTTTCCTCTCTTGAAACTGCTGAGGCAGAGCTGAAATACTCAGAGATTTCTTGGGATGTGCAGGTTTAGAACTGCCAGGAACAGGAATCAAAGTAAAACAGATGCAAAATACTAGAGGTACACTGTGCATTGGAGATTTTGGGCCTGGATTTTTCATTCTGTTTAAGGGCTGCATCAGACACCTGAGTCCATGGGATGTAGCCCTATGTGAATAGAAGCAGAAGCAGTATTACGGAAACATTCTAACAATCAAGTTTTCCAGTCCGTTAGCATACCTAAGAATTTATGTCAAATAATCATTACAACTTTCAATGTGTATATTCAGGTTTGAATCTTTTGGGATAGGGGAAAAAGTTAGCTATGAAGTGCAATATGACATACTCTTTATAGTGTCTATGACTATGGGTGTGTTTGTTCATAAAAGATTTATTTGCAGAGACATTAGTGGTAGCTGACCTGAAAGAGAAGAAACACTAAAGAAGGAAAATTGCAGATTTTTTTTTTTTTTTCTTATACTTTTAAGGAATGTGAGGACTGTCTTATGTAAAGACTCACTTAACAATCATTGCAGGGATGCAGTGCTTGTAACTAAGGTTCTTAAAGTGAATTGCAGGCCAAAATGATTTTTAACATGCTAGTTCTGAAATTCTGTATATACGGAACCTTTTCTCACCACACCTTGACCTGTCTCTGATATCACAGTACTTTTATCAGTTCACAATATCTACCATATCTGGTCATGCTCTTTGCTAATATGATTCTGCACTAACAGAAGATAGCAAACACTGGTGGTGTTGTTTAGAAGTGGTAAAAGCAAACTGCATTGACAAATGCAACCTTCATAACTAATAATGCATATTTGAGAACAAATGAATGGTGGCTGTTTTACAAAGAACTAGTTGGAATAGGAAAGCTATTCACATGATTATATGCAGTTTTTCATCTGAAAGATTTGACAACTGGATGGAATCACTTAATCATCTGTTCTGACCTTCTACATGAAACATGCTTTAGGAACTCCTGAATTGATTCTTGCTTCAAGGCTAAGAGCTGTAACTTCGTTGGAGCCTATCTTTTAGGGCGAAACCACAAAACAAAGACTTATAGTAAGGGAAACAAGACTCAGGATACATTTTTGAGCTGTATGTGCTTCTTAACAATATGAAGGATATAATAAGGCAGAAGCAATTGCTTCCCTCACCCCATGCACTAACACAACTTAATGCAACAGAACTGGCTGGGACTTCAAGACCCTCCCGGAATACTAGAATATGAAGCATGTTCTAACAAGTATTGGTGCCACATGGCTTGGTCTGCCACTGCAGACATTGAGTTTTGCAGGCAGGAGCACAGCAAGATTGGGAAGTAAAATGAGACAATCTAAAGCTGAATCTGTTAGCCTCTGAATATGAAGCATTCTAGCTTCCCTTTCTAAGGAAATGAGGGTTATAAATTGCATTTTCTACCTGTTTTTCAGTCTTTCTCTGAGACAGTGCATTCATCACTTCTTCACTTCTGCTAAGTCAAGGAACTTGTTAATCAATTTCAAACAAAATTGACGTGGACCCAGCCAAACAGACAAAGAAAAGATTTAGGGGAAAGAGAAAGACGAAATGTGCTAGGAGTTCTGGAAGAAGCCTGTATCAAAAGAGGCTTCATTTGTTGTTCTGTTCTGCTTTTTTTTTTTTTCTTGCCTTTTTTTTTTTTTTTTTTTTTAACTGAAGTGATCTGTAGCTCTCTCTATGCCTGAGTCATATCTACATGCTTGTCTGACAATAAATGCTTTCTGTTTACTACAGCATCAGAGCCAAGAGAGTTAAGGACAATAAAACTGGATTCTATTCTTCCTTATGAGTCACTAGTAAAAATGCCAGCTATGCAACTGTACAATCTTTATTATCAAAGATAATATAAAGCAAAGAAAACAACAAGATTTTCACATTCCAGGCTATGTGTGCACTTCTGGAAGCTGGAAAGTTTCTCTACAGGGCCATAAACTGAGCGCATTTGTACATATGGGATACAAATGGAACCAAATCCTCCTTTTTTTTTTCTTTTTTTTTTCTTTTTTTTTTTTTCCCTGACTCTTGAAAATGCATGAAGTAGAAGTAGAGCATTTAGGTATGCATATTAAAGGCTGGACTGAACTGTTCTTCAGTGTTGTTGTATAATAGTGAAATAATAGTCTACCTTAATAGCAACATGAAATGAAGAATATTGAAATAAGGGGGCTTGATGCCAGGTTAATATCAAGAGACTACATAGTACTAGTGCCACATGGTTTGGTCGACCACTGCAGACATTGAGTTTTCCTGGCAAGAGCATAACAAAACTGGGCAGTAAGATGGGACATTCTAAAGCTGAATCTGTTACTCTCTGAATGAATCATTACTTACAACTGGAAAGCTGTTAGAGACTAACTTAGCATCCATAGCTCGTTAAAAGCATCTTCAAAGTGAATATTAATTACATCTTGGAAAATGTCAGGTTTTGAACAGTTGGAATGACAAAGTAGGCTTGTTCGGTGGGGAGACTTATCTTGCCCACCAGCAACCAGCCTTCCACTTATGTTCCTTTGGACATCTCTTGCTTTACTTTCTTGTTGTTGCCAAGAAAACGCTTCCATATTTCTGTACATGCTGTACTGGACACTGCATGCCCATGTGCTGTTTACAGAATAAGAAAAACAGCTGATATCAAAGTAATTTTCCATACTCCTTGCTTTTTTCTCAAAATGGAAACCCAAAAAGTTAGCTATTTGTTCAGTTGCTGAGCTTGGGTCTGCAATGCAAGAATTAGAACTCTGGTGTGACAGATTAGGGGCTATGTGACATTACACAGGAGATGAGATTAAATGGTGAGACCAGTTCTTTCTGGCCCTATAAACCACTGTTCTATTTTTATCATATTTATTAGCAGCTACTACATTATAGAATGATATTCTGATCATGGGAAAGTTGTTTCTATTTCACCAGTATACAATCATACAAAAAAAAAAAAACAAAACTTTGTAATCTTTACTATTTTGGGAAGAACTGTCTCAGAGGAGTATATCACAAGTTAATCACAGTTCTTGTGGTTTGCAACTTAGATGGGATCATGTTGAAGCTGGCAGCAAAATGCTGGGCAGAGACTGTTGGAAATAAATTGTATTCTGCAGGCTTCCAGAGCACAGCCATAGAAAATTCTTGAATGTTTTCTCTTCACTTTAAGATGAATAAAACAGGGCAATGCAACTACTCAGCTCTATATTCCTTTCAGAGCTTCTGTGTCTGTCCTCTGCTCTTCATGAGAGACTTTGTTAGAACATCCTTTGTCTGACTTTATCTCATATGAACCAACCACGACAGTCCAGAAAGCAGAAATCTTGAGTCCATCACTGGTTTAAGAAAATAAAGATTTTTTTTTTTTTTTTATTAGTTCTTTCATTTTGCAGATCAACAGGAAAAACAAAACAAAACAAAACAAACAAAAAAACAGGAACAGAAGTCAAAGATGTATTTTTTCTTAACTTTCCTGTGGTAACTGGGGACAATGGGATTATTGCTCTCCCTCTGCTCCTCTTTACATTGTGCAATTTGGATGCCACCTTGCTGCTAAAATTGTTTCACCATTCTAAATTCCAGAATTTAGACTTGTCCCATGAAAAGAACATGTGAGGAATCGTAATTTCAGAGAGTTGACTGTAATTTTTCTAGAGATTTTTTTGTTATCCACAAGTTAAAAAAATAAACAATTTGAAAACAAAAACAAAAGAAACCACAACAAGGATACCTGCCATCCATTATTATCATGTCTTCCTCAAGTTTCAGAATCCTCCATCGTAAAAGTTATTTTATGAAGGTACCAGCTGATGAAGTAATATTTAGCAGGTAAGCAAGGCTTGATGTGTAACTCATTCACCCCAGCTTCAAACCCTTTTTACTTAACAGTGAGCAAGAATTCATTGCACCTAGTATGGCATGGAGTAGTCTTTTCTCATGCTAGCAATGACGTATTCCTTCCAGTCTATATTAGACAGAATTCTTGAGGGTTCTTTCAGCCTTCAAAGTAACTACATAAGTATTTTTAAGGAACAAGGACATTAAGAAGTCTCAAGCTTTCAATAGATTTTTTTTTTAACAATCTGACTGAGATAATAGAGAACTATACCATTGTCCAAAAATTGCTACAGAAAGATGATCACTTCAAAAATTCATTTTCAAACTTATACTTCTCATCTGTATTAGCATCTTTTTAATTTTCCTTTAGAAGACTGTTCAATTTTTTTTTTTTTTTTTTTTTTGCTTCTCACCATCTAGGTCTTAACTCAGCAGCATCCGCATACCCCCAAATCCCAAGAATTCTATTCATATGCAGTCCTGTGGAACACAGAGAACAGCTGTCTGATGCAGTTGCCTCTGCCACCAAGGCACATCTTCTCCCAGGCCAACAGTAGCCAGGTGCCTATTATATCAAATTATTCGCGCAGGTATTATAAGCACTGCAAGCTCAAGTCTATTGTGTAGTGTACAAGATAAATTTATTTGCTGAAGAGTCCAAAGTCTTATTTTGCAGTAGCACGTTTGACTGTGGCAATGGTTGCTCGTGCCAGGTGTCTCTAGTGCTACTGCATGTGGGGCTACACTTGTGAGAGGGTTACTGGGCAGTCAGGCTGTAGCCACCATACAGATTCCAGATTAGCAATTAAAATTAGTGTCTGCGGTGTCTTCCTGCGGCAGCAGGAAGAACTTTTTATTTTTTTCTTCTTGGGATCCCAGTGTATCCCATGAAATATTTGCTATGCAAAATATTTTATTGAATACTTATTCAGGCCATTCTGCTGACCCAGCCAGGAGCAGGGCAGCTGGCACCACCCTGGGGATGGGCTGAGGTAAACGTGGGCCCACCTCAGTGAGACCCATGTCTGGGCAGGGCAGGACTGTAGGGAGCTGGAGACCTACTATGGCTTCACTGGGGCATGGAGTGATGTCCTCAGGGGCTGACATGGTGTCCTGGGCCATGGAGGAGGCCATAAGTGAGATGGCCAGGGATTGTTCAAGTCTAGAGGTGCCCTCAGGCCCTAACACCTTGTCAAGGATGCAAGAGATATCACTGTAGTAGCAGATGCACAGTTAAAATAAATAAATAAATAAATAAATAATAAAAAATCACTATTTCATATAGATTTCAGTCAGTGAACCCAGTAATTTATACCAAAATAGGTAGAAGAAAAAATAATGATCAAAAAACTATTAATGAAGACAAATGTGTTCCCAACATGGTTTTGTACTTGCATTATAATAACATGAAAATGCAAGTGAGATGTACAAAAGCAAACAAAATTAACCCTGTTGCTGACAAGCCATTTTAAATAATATGGCTGTGGTTGATAACCTATCTGTAAAACAAATGTTTCTCCTCATGAACACTGCAGCTTTGTTACAGCAGTTTTTTAACACGCACAGTGAAGCATTTCATTAAAAAACAAATCAACAACAAAAATGAAAAACCCTCATCAGCTCAAAACAGTAGAAGTTTCAAACTCATGGTGCAATGATAAAATGTAAGTTCTTTGGAGACGTGTGATGCTGCTGTTTCTCTGAAACTGTACCACTTGAAAGCCAGTTTCACTCAATTTAACTGCTTATTGATCCTTCAAAATTACAGATATTAAACACTTGGTTTCACAAACTTAATGAACAGTTCTTAGTCTCTTTAAGCATGGCCACGGGAAATACATGGACCAGTTGGAATCAGAGATTACAGCAATGTCCCATTGGCCTGCAATTTTCTGGCAGCTGAGAGTCATTGCCTGGATATATATATGCTACAACTTTTTTCTCCTAAGAATGGTATCTAAACTCGAAAATCCTAGCTGCAGAGGATAAACATACTGAAATAGATAATTCTGTTATTGTGGGACATGTAAAGCTGGGGGGGTGGGGGGTCGATCCAGAAGGCAAGCATTTATGTTATTTGGATAGATTCACACTCTGAAGAAGAAAAAAGATGAAACGGAAGATTAAAAGAGATGAGAGTGAATGTGTGCACAGAGTGAAAGAAAGAAAAGGAAAATATAGGTGGGGGAAAAGGAGAGGTTTAAATTTGATGGAACTACATGATGGTGCTGTAAGCTACAAAGATTTCTAGTAAGCTAAAAATCTCTGTTGTCCCTCCCTTGTGTCCAAGTTTGTGCACTAATTCTTCATTCACCCAAACCATTGAATCCTTAAGTTGTGACTCTGGTAACAGCTGTTATCAGAGGACTGTGAGGGTCAATACAGATGAAACAGTGAGTGGCAACTGAGGGATGGTTACAAAAGGTGTTTCTATTTGAAAGAAATTCTAAACTCAGAGGGTTGTGAGGCACTGGAACAGGCTGCCCAGAGAAGTTGTGGATGCTGCATCCCTGGAGGTGTTCAAGGCCAGGCTGGATGGGGCTTTGGGCAGCCTGGTCTACTTGGAGGTGTACCTGCCCATGGCAGGGGGGTTGTAACTAGATGATCTAAGGTCCTTCCCAACCTCAAACATTCTATGATTCTATGATTCTATGATTCTAGTCTTCTCCCAGCAAATGAATTGTTGCTTCCCAGCTGACACCAGAGTCCCATTGCAAGAGAGATCTTGAGACTATACAACCAGCTGAAAAATATGCTACTAGCTGTCTTTTAGCTGAAAACTTTGTTAGTTGTGTGAGAAACTGCTTTCCATACAGATCTCCTCCCCTGTTATCAGGGCCCTTTTAGAAAATAGTGTTCAAAGAGAAGCATTTAACACATAGGCAGACCCTGGTGTCAGCTAGGAGGTCCCAGCTGAAATTATATAGATACACTGTATAGATAAATCTGCTAAATTGTAGAGGGTATACCAGTCCGAGCTGGGGTTCATTAAGGTAAGTCGCATAGCTTAGTCCTCAGTCACAGTTACTGTATATTCACTGTAAAAATGGAAAGGTCAGCTGAATATCCTGATATGCAGTTGTGACAATATGACTTCACTGAAGGAGAAAAACAGAAGTGGGAATTGAAAGACTTGAGCTGTATAAGCTTTTCTGTGGTCCTGGGCATGTATGTGAATTCCCAAAACCCATCCTGACAAAGTACAAATTCTATTGATGATATTGGAGTTACCTTGGAAAGACCTCTCTTGCACAGCATAAATGTTGAGTGTTTCCAGGATTCAAGAATTGAGGAGTAATCTTTAATTAGATATAATATTTTTGTGTGAAAGAAAGGAGTCAGTCATATTAGTTTAGTTTAAATGAGATAAACTGTTTTGAAATGGTCAGGTAAAAACAGAAAATTTGGGAGGAAGCCAAGCTCAGGAGACAGTGATATGTCAGAACAGATTCATAGAATCATAACATGGTTTGTGCTGGAAGGGACCTTAAAGATCACCTAGTTCCAAGCTCCCTGCTATGGGCAGGGACACCTTAAACTAAATCAGGTTGTCCAAAGCCCCATGCAGCCTGGTCTTGAACACTTCCAGGGATGGGGCATCCACAGCTTCTCTGGGTGTGGTGGTTTTACCGTGCTAGGCAGCTGAACACCACAACCGCTCTCTCACTCCCCCTCCTCAGAGGAGGAGGGGAAGAAGTAAAGGAAAGAACAACTCACGGGTTGAGATAAGGATAATTTAATTAAAGGGGGGAAATATATATATATATATATATATTAAGGAAATATTATTAATTAACAATTCAACTAAAGGGAAAAAGGGAAAAAAGGAAAGGGGAAAGGGAGGGGGAGAGGGAACAGCAAAACAAAACAAAACAAGTAAAGGCTATATGGAAGTGCAGAGGAAATAAATTATTCTCTTCTTCCCGCAAATGAGCGATGCCTGACCACGTCCTTGAAGCAGGGCCTCAACGCACGTAGCTGGTGTTCGCGAGGAGGACAGACGTTTTCACAATGAAAGCCCACCCCTCCTCTCTTCCTCCTTCTTCCACCTTTTATTGCTGAGTGTGACATCATATGGTATGGAATATCTCTTTGGTTGGTTTAGGTCAGCTGCCCTGGTGATGTTTCTTTCTCACTTTTTGCCCACCCCCCAGGAGGGTTAGAGAAAGTCCTGATACTGTGCCAGCACTTCTCAGCAGCAGACACAAGACTAGTGTGATAACACTGCTGTTCTAGCTACATGTGCAGAGCATGGCACTGTATGGGCTGCTGCAGGGAAAGTTAACATCCCAGCCAAACCCAGTACACCCTGTAAATATCCTCCAGTTGTATCTCCCAGCTAGTACACTTGTTCCCTGATTCACTTGCTACCTTCTCTTTGTCAATTTGCAGAGTAAGAGAGATGCCTATGCAGAATCTGAAATGGAAATAAAGTAAACAGTATCTCTCTTTTCCTGTTATGGTACAGACCTAGGTGTGAAAATCCTAACGGCTTGCAGGGTCAACCCACCATAATAATGAAGCAAGAATCCCCACTCATGGGCATTATGTTGAGTTGATATTGGCAGCTACGAATGTGTAACTTAGTTTTTGAGGTTACTGTAGCATCTAGATTCAACAGCACGACAAGTAACGGGTACTTAGGCCAACTGGTGCTGTGGTTACTTCTCTCCTTCAACTGTATAAGGCATCCTCTTACAACCCTAAATAGAGACAGGTACAAATCCGCCATTGGTGAATTTAAGGATCTGTATGCAGCTTTGTTAACTGTGTGAGAAGTAATTAAAAGTCAGCAATTTGATGAAATTTATGAAATGTGATGTCAGGGTATATGTCTTTACATATATGTATTTTGGATAAAGCTAGTGTTAACAGCTATTTTTCTATCATTCCGATATCTTTTAACTAAAAATGGAAAACCTTTCTAAAATTCTCTCATAAAACTGGAGAAGGTGAAGAGAGAAGCCACAGAATAATGAGAGGACTGGAACAAATACTTTACAGAGGGAGACTTAGGGACCTTGATCTGTGTAGCTCATCAAGTGCATCAAGTGTTGATTTGACTGTAGGATAGCCTAAATGCTCTCATGTGGAGAAAATACTGAATATTTCAATCTTCTTAATATAACTGAAAAGACATAAGAGAAACCAAAGGCTGAGTTTAAAGGCAGATGAATTCAGACGGAAGAAAACACGTATTTATGATAGTGAAAGTGATTAATCCTTGGAAATAGTAAATAGGAGAAATGTTATAGCCTTCATCTTTTCTTATCCTTCAGCTGAGGTTATGGACAGAGCTATATCCAGTCTTAGAGATGAATGATGTTTGATGCAGTAATGTAGATGTTTTCAAATTGCAAAGAGGAAAGGCAGAAAAGGTGCATCTGATATGCCTTTGTCATATACAAGCCTTTGTTTATAATGACATGAGCTAACCACCTTCTAAACTGTGCAGAAGGTTAACAAAGATGATATAGTTTTTTGTTTCTAGCTTCCATATCTGATATCTAACTATAAAAATCTACAGCACAACAGATCAAAAACATGTTTTTTCAGAAAATCCTAAGGTATGTGAATGCATTCATTGCAAGTGTAATATCTTTATTTTACTAAGTAAATGGCATCTGTTTTAAAACTCCAAGAGCTATATACTTTCCTGACTACAGAGGAGATCCTTCTCCTGGATATGACTCAGCCCCTTGTGGGAATCTCATGGTAAAGATGAAACTTCACTGTCTTCAAGAGTACCAGTGGACCCTCTCTCACTGAGGTCAGGTGAAGGTTGGTAATCCCAGCCTATTTTCCCTCTCTCATGAGCTGCCTAATAGGACCATCAGCACAGGCAAAGAAGTTTCTCATTAATTTTAAAACACAGGTAGGATATTAACAGTTACAGCTCTGGAAATTCTCAGACAAACATCAATAGAAAGGGAATCATCTTGTAGCTGAGAAGCATTTGTGTAACAATGCTGAACAGAAGGTTACCCTGTGTGCTTCAGAATAAGCTCTCATTGTATTCTAATTTAAATTCCTTTGCACAGTCTTCCTACCATACTAGTGCATGATTCCTGAATGCATTCAATGTTAAACTTGACCAAAACCACACAATTTTGTTCCTTCATTAAAACTGAACAGACAGGTCCTACATACTTTCCACAGTGCTTCTCTCCAGTGAGAATAATCACTTTACTGTGAAGGTTGCTCCAGTGTACTTGTGAAGATATAGACCAAAGAACAGAATCCTCTTTCCAGATTTGGCCATAAGCAAAAGAAAATAAAAACAAAAACACAGAAATATGCAATAGTAACAAAATAAAACCCTGAAGTGAAGAAAGGAAGAAATGGGACAAATATAAAAATCCAATGATTTTCAGGCTGATAATTGCTACAAGGCTTAAATTTCTGAAGCTCATTTAATTGAAAAAAAATTGCAAGTGCCCCCCAATCTACAACATATTTTTTTCTTTCAAATGGTTTTGGAAACTTTTTTTTTTTTTTTTTTATTTTTTTTTCTTTCTTTCTGTTTGTTTTATTTGGCTGACAAGAAGAAAAGAATGTTTTAGGTTTTCAGTGTGGATATTTCAGTGTGGAAGTCCTGGAAATGGAAGCCATATGCTATATCAAAATTAAGGTAAATAAAAACAATTAAAAAGTAGATTTTTCTGAAACATATACATATGTGGGGAGAAGAGGAGACAATGCACACCTACATATGAACATATGGTGAGGAAGAGAGTAATCTGAGTACCTGGGCAATAAACTATCAAAACAGTCTGCAGTGTGGCAAAATAGAAAAATAATGGAAGAAGACAGCTTGGAATAAACTAACTGTTGAAAATATGACCCTCCCTTCCACCAACCCCCCATTAAATTGATATTTAAAAATAAAATGATTAGTGTTCTTCATATACTGAAAATCAAAGAGCCATCAGCTAAAAGACAACACGAGCATTGGATACAATTATGGAGAAAATTATATGTGCATTATGGAGATCCCATATCTAGAAAATATAGACCTCTCTGAAGCATATTACAGTATTCATCAACATGTTTTCAGACATTACTTTCAAATATACAATATTTCAGAATGTTAATGCTTGACATGAGGCTCCTGTGGACTACAAAATGCTCCTTTCAGGGTGTGTTTCAGCAACATGTTGACAGAATAGACACTGCAGTCTGGATTGACAATGAGTTTGGCTCTATTATCAATAGTGAAAAAGTATAAGGGACTCAACCTGGCAACAAGTTAGCTGAATGTAATGCAGTTTGGCAGTAACCTAACACATAAATGACTTCATAAATTAAACAACTTGAGTTTCACTCCCTCTAGGACAAGAAAAGAAAAATAATTAGGGAGCACTTTCACTTGCAAGAGAATCAATTACCATAAACTACATGTGAAATGTTACTGTCTTCGGATAAGGAGTTAATCTACTTTACTAAATAAAATGTGTCAGCCCTATATAGGTGAATTAGATATTTATGCACTTGAACTGTACATAACCAATGTATGCTGTAAGATTCACCTTTATAAAAGTTTTGGAGATTCTGTGAACTGACTGATTTTACAATAATGCTTGTAAATATAATGTATTGTTCAAGCAATTTGAAATGTAACTTCAGCAAGTAAATGCAAAACCAAACAAATCTTCTATACACTTAAAAAAGGAACATTTGGGAATAAAGAAAGGGTACCAGAAAGTTTTTGAACATATTCTAATTTTGAATACAGACTTCTAGTAAAAACATAGATCAAATGGAGTGCATTCAAGTTTAGGAAAGGATGTAAGTATAGACAGTATATACAGGATAATAATTTTATTTTTAACTACAGGACTGGTAAGATGAGAATAAGGAAGAGAGAGAGATCCAGTTATGATATTCCTCATATTTAAAAGAACATTGAATTAAGTGGCAAGGAACGAGCAAAGGATTACAAAAAAATGTACTATTGGATTTTCTGTGTGCAATTTGAGGAGCTTGTGTATCTGTTCATGATTTCCCAGGATCATGAACCTGACTCCAGTATGATGCATAGTCTGTATATGATGTTCCATTTCTACATCAGGAAGCATAAGAGTCATTGCATTATTTGTATAGCTTATAAATAATTTTGCTTAAAGCACAACTAATTCTAAGAGTCCAAACTTTAACACTGATTTAATGTATGAATCATCAGTTAAAGGGAAATGTTTTAAAATTAAATTACATTTTTTAATTAAAATTAAAAAAAAAAAAAAAAAAAAAAAAGTTTTAAAGTTAGATTGACTTTTAAACCAGTACTTTTGTTAACATGCTGGTGGCTAGTTTAATAGGGAGGCTGAAATAGTTTTTTTCCTTCAGATGTCAAAGTATGCTATCTAACTTTTGGCACTTATGTCTGGAAAAACTCTTCCTCTGCTTTTTTCCCTGATGATCTGCAACAGATAAATAATATCTACATCAGAAAGATGCTATAATGATAGATATTTAAGCTGGACCTTGGAGACTAATGAACTTAAAGAGGCAGAGAAGCCATGAGATCCTGTAGGGTGACCTCCAGTATATCTTACATTAGTGTCCTCAGTTTTTTAGAGCCTGACACATAGTCCTCAGCTGACCCATTATTTATGTTTGCTGAAATATTTTTTTTTGTGAAAGGTAGCAATCAGCTTTGATGGGAAGACATCAGGAAATGGATAGTCCACCACTACCCACATTAACTTGTTCCAAAGCTTAATAATATCTGCTGATAAAAATACAAGGCTAATTTTATTGTCAGTTAAATTCCAACTGTTCTGCTATGCCTTCTTATCCCTCTAGTTTCCAGCCTTTATCTCAATTTCCACTTTACCATATGTAGAATTAATGGATAGTTCAGTAAGTCCTACTTTTTAGAGCCATAATTTTCCAGGAGAGGTATTGGAATTTTGTAAGAGTAAACTTTATTTTTTTTTCCCCTCAGTGAAGAGAACAATGATGTAGGTTCTTTTAATCATAATTTTTATCACCAACTTTGTACTTGGTGCCTAACTCAAAGCTGTAGGGGATGGGTACAAAGACTGATGCTGAAGGAGGTATTCACATTCCTGACTCACACATGGCTATAAAGAGCAACTATCTGAACAGTCCCAGGAGGCATGAGGGTGTCTAGGACATACTACCTTGGATTACTACCTTGACATCATAGACCTCTGTCAGTCTGGAAGAGGTATTTTTTTATAAAATTATTTTTACATTTGCTTCCAAATAGTTGTAAAAATATTGACTAGTATCAGACACATTGCAGATCCCTCTGGATGCCAAACAGAACACTTCAGGAACACAATGAAGCTTCCACCAAGAGAATCTTAAGTTTGTTAGGAAAGTGTTAAGTATTATCTTTTAAAGGAAAAGCTATGCAGAGATGAATCTTTGATTTAAGAATGCAATATACAAACTTTGAAGGTTTTTCAAACTTGTTTTTAGAAATCATTGCTCCTGTAACCAGAGTGAGTTATTATCGTAAATTCTACAGAATGCATTTAATGTGTGGGTGTTCAGCAAACCACACTGAAAGCATTTTTTTTTTTTTTTTCTTCTACAGTTAGGTCACATTCAATACTATGTGCCAAGTATCTTCAGAAATAAAAAGAGAAAAAAAAACAACAATAACAACAACAAAAAACACCCTCCCTCTCCTCCCCTCAAATAAGTGATTAAAACTCTAGTATTTACTACATTCTCAAAGGCAATCGTCTGCCACAAAATAAACAAACAGCACAACCAAAAAGTCACAGCTGCCCACTTTCAGTGTCAGACATTTGAGAGATGAAGGGCTAAATGCAGTCCATTTTGTTATCTTGCAGCTGGGTTTCCTATGATGAAATATCCATTGATCCACTCCATTTTATTGGCTTTAGATGAGTTTTTCCTGATACACCAGTAGGAAGTCTCTTGTGGTACACAATTCAATCATTGTATTGGTTTTAAAAAAAAAAAAAAAAAATGCATACTTTGTAGTTTTTGTCCTTGATATTCTCCACGTTTGGAGCATTGGACAGCTGGGGCCATAGAAAACATTTAGAAAACACATTCTTTTATGTAGATCAATCACTTTTGTATATATTGCACCAGGCAAATGAAAATTGTTCATTTACATGTCAGTGGGAGTTTGATGTCTTAAAACAATCTTCTAGACATTAGTTTAGGCCACTATTTGTTTTCATTTGGAAAAAAAAAAAAAAAAGAAAAAGAAAAAGAAAAAGAAAACATATACTCAAGAACAAAACTCTAAAATCAATTCGAGATTGAGAAATAAAATGCATGAAACAATAATCTCTCACCCCTATAATAATATCTTTGACTTAAGCTTAAGAACATATACTCCTTCATCTAATGTTGTTTTTCTTTGGGGGGGGGGCATAAACAACATCAGAGTGAGTGTGATATATGGTGTAAACTATACATAAACATATGTTATTTAATAAATAAACAGTAATTGTTACAAATAGGTTTATGAAACCTATGAAATGCCTAATACCATGTTTTTTTGTTTGTTTGTTTGTTTTTGTTTGTTTTGTTTGTTTGTTTGTTTGTTTGTTTGTTTTTTCCTTATAAGTCTGTCGCTCTCTCACACCCCACTCTCCTTTTCTAGTGGAACAACTTGTCATAATCTACTTTAGGAGGAGAAAAATATTTTTAAAAGTTATTTTATATTACACTAATAGGTGATAAGAAGTCTCTTTAAGATACTTTACTGTGCAGCTGCAGTTACATTCAAGGTAATGCTGTGCAAAACACACTCCTTGATTGACTTGCAAGAACTGGTATACCTACATTTTTAGAGGCTAAGTACAGAGTTTATCTACTCAGCTAAGTTGTGTACTCTCAAGATCACCAGTGGCACCTTCTTCACTGGTGGCTCAAAAACACCTGGAGAAGACTTTATTTGAAGCTGAGATGAGCCTGACATCACTTGATGTTGAAGACTTTCATTCCTTTTGGTCCCCTCTCTTGAAACAGAAAGATTATTTTGGCCAGGTTTGGCCTATTAGAACCCCAGGGTGTTGAAATATCCTCCTTGTCCAAAACACTTTGCATACACCAACTTGTTGGGGCCCTCCCCACAGCCTACTTTAACAGAAGGCCTGTGGCAAGAATTAGGTGAAACTGAAGGACTGCACTGTGTCAGTCAGTATGTTCACATTTGCATGGAGAGCTGCAGCTTGATGGAAGGAAAGAGGTGATTAAAATGCACATTTGGGTTTCAGTTGTAAAACTCTAGCAGACACTTTTGCTCATGTGCTCTTTTAAACTGAGAAAAAATAGATTCATTGTTATAATCTGTTTTGTTTTGCCTGAAAGTGTCAGTGAGACAGCCTGTAAGTATTCAGATAGAAAAGCAATTTATATAGTTTCTCCTGAGTATTTTCTTTACTCCTGGTTTCCTCATGGGTCCATTTACTGGACATACTAAACCCTATGGTGTAATACTTCTGGCTTCTTAGAGGTCAGTGCTCATTCCTGGAATCTGAGCATACCTGTGAAGACCATGGGGAAGTGGAAAATAACAGGCTGCTGAAGAGAGGAGGACCTGACCAAAAGAGAAAGTATACAAGCAAAGAAAAGTCAGGGCTGTCTTAGTTTAACAGGAACTTTGTGCCAGATGCTTTATTCTTAAGCACATAGAAAACACCCCTCTCTTCTTAAGAGGTAGATCACTGAGCTCTTGCTGCAAGCTCTTGAGGTATCCTAGCAAGCAGGGCATGAAAAAGGGTATGAAAATGTATGTTGGAAAAAAAATAATAATAAAAAATAAATAAACATAGGTTTACCACCAACTATACTTGGAGTAATTAATATGACACATACTGAAATTTGGGCCAGAAATACATATATTATGTTTACAGTTGTTGGGGGTACTGGTGAGGGTACTGATGAGGGTACTGGTTTCAGAGCTAGTTCTTATTCACCGCATAGAATGAGTAATGGAAACAGAAACACAGTACAAATCCACAATAAAGAATGGATCCTGGGAAAAACAAAAAAAACACCTAATATGTGCTAGAATTCTGAGGCAATAAAGGCTTCACTACAAGTGAAAAATATTCTGTATTCTCTGTGTTAACAGCAGTACTACTCAGTGTACAGTGAATTACTAGCAGTGGAAAGGAATAGGTTTAGTTGTCAGAATAGCAGATAGAGAAAGCCAGAAGTGCCAGCTTTCAGGGTTACTGATTCTTAGGAGTTGTGAAAATCTCTCTCCCTCTCAACATAATTATTTCCCCTGAGTTTGGATACTCTGCCATTCTTTGTGAAATCAAACCAGATAAATTTTCCTGATTTGTTGCCTAAACAATAAAACATAGCAATGAAGATTTTGTATGTTCTCTTTCAAAACCTTCTCTTCTTTTGCTGAAAAACTCATTGGAGTCCTAGATTTCAGGTGACAAGGAACCATTCTTCCCATTTAACTTGACCTCCTGCAAAACTGCATCCTAATTGCTGGGTCAAAACAAGAGTTACTGTGCAAAAATAATTAAAAATACCCTTTCTAAAGTTTGGGTGTTGCAATGTGTGTTTCATTGATGAGTGATCACCCTTGTGAAAAGACACCAAGTTAGTGGCTGAAACTTGTAGATGGTTATTATAAGAAACCCCACTCGTCTTGAGTGATCCTCACAACACTTAAAGAGACTTTGAGAAGGTACAGGGGTTCTTTTGCATTTGCATGGATGAAGAACTTTGTCCTGTGCAAGCCTGAGCAAAAAGCAATCTCAGTGACCTTCATTTTCATGGTGGTAGGTTTCTAGAGTTACATCCCAGCTGAATACCCTATGCACTTTCAGAATATAAATCATAGAATTATTAAGGTTGGAAAAGACCTCCCAGATCATCTGATCCAACTGTCCCCCCTACCATCAATGTCACCCACTAAACCATTTCCCTAAGCACCAGGTCCAACCTTTCCTTGAACACCCCCAGGGATGGTGATGCCACCACCTCCCTGGTCAACCTGTTCCAATCCCTGACCACTCTTAAATGTAGTTGCCTTCAGAACTTTGTAGACCTGGGAAGAATGTGTATGGGTTTATTAAACACCTGCATGGCATTTAGGAAAGCTAAGATACAATTTAGAAGGGATGTAAGTGGAAGAATTTGCAACATCATTTTTAACTATTGGAGTCTATGTGGACAGGTACAGACAGGCCCATCCTACACTGCTTGTGTCTCACATATGCCAGGCAAGAGACAGCTCTAGTCTAGAAGACATTTACCTATGCTAAACCAGTGCAGTGGATAATCTAGTACATCTTCCTATGTGACTTAAACAGCTAGAAAGCCATGAGAAATTATTCAGCAAAGTAGTGCAAGGGAAGGTTCATTATCCAGGTGGGTAGCATTGTTACGTGGATTCCAGACTGGACCTGGCATCTGTCCAGACTGCTTGCAGCAAAGGAGCTCAGACTTGTCTGTGCTGGCCTGGACAAATATTCCCATAGTGGTGTTGTTTTTGAGAGGCAGTAGGTGATCTCAAACTGCAGAAGGCTTGTTTTCCATGCTACTCTATGTCACTGAACTGATACTGAAACTTGGATAAAATACCATAATTCTATGACTCCCACTTTGTAGGCACTCCTGGCTTTCTCTTCTGTTTATGTTTAAGTCGTGAGTTGGAGCCATCTCAAACCACGTGTGTACATTCCCAATAAGAGGGAAAAGTGGAAATGTGGGTTGGGGTTTGCAGAGGATGCCTAATGAACAATGACTTATAATAATGAGATACTACTTGAAGGGGTGGAAAGCAGAGTATAAGTAATCCCTGCCTTTAAAATAAAATAAAATAAAATTTAAATTAAAATAAATTAAAAAATAAAAAATAAAAATAAACATTTGTGGTAGAAATGTTTCTGCTTTCCAGAAACAAAAAGCTGCTCTTTGACCTCAGCTCTAAATCTGAATGCATGTCTTGTCTGACACCAAATTAGGGAGTGCTAGCTGGTCCCGGACTATAGATGAGAAAATTTATTTTCCTCAGCCCATAGGAGATAGATGATGCTGCAGGAAACACTTCTGAACTAGTATAAAAGAAGACTGAGTGACCTGAAGGTCTTCCCAATTCCTAATCACTATAATTCTGTGATTTGATTTAAGACCAGTTGCCATATAAATACCAACCGGCTTAGTATTTTTTTTCCATTTTTGGACATAATGAAAAACATTTTTGCTTTAATACCTATGCAAGCACTAATTTGTACAGATGTCTTAAGAGGTATAGTACATACAGTAGCTACAAATTAGCATATTGTGCATACGTTGCTTTGTGTACTTTCTGGAAGGGGTCCAAGGATGACTGACTAACACATGGGATGTTTCCTCTTCACAACATTAATGCGAAGTCAACACCTGCAGTGATGTAAGCCCATGACTCACCTGCCTGAATGAAGGTCTCTTTAGGATCAACTGTTGTGTGCAGAATACATCTGCAATGTCCAAATAAATGAGCCCTTCTAAAGTAAGTCAGCACTACCACTGTTTAGAATGCAGGGCCCTTGTGAAGGCTGAGGTGAAGCAGCTGGCTAGCAGCTTTTGTGAGTCATTTTAAAAAGCCACTCTCACAGCTGGAGAGAAAATAGCCCTGGCAGCACTGGCAATCCATTATGAAATGTAAAAAGTCCTCCTCTGGGCGGAAGGAAAACTTCACCCAGCTGTCAAGTGTTTGAAATGTTGAGGGGGGAAAGTGCACACACACGCACATGCACACACACGCACAGTGTGTGGAATACAGAGGCCACATTAGAGAAAATTAAATCTCCTCTGAGACTGAAAAAAGCGTGGGCTGATGAATTCACTTTTAGAAATCAATTAGGGTTTTGGAGAATGGAGATATCAAGCACTTTGTGTCGTTCAGGAAAGACTGATCTGCAAGCATCTTTTCTAATTTAAATTCCCCTCTCTGACATACCTAGAGAACTGTGTATCAAAAAGACACTTGACCTCTGCTTACATTATTGTCCAGCTGTATCGATCTGAAAGGTTCATATTGCACAGAAAGGAAAATTTAAGCAGCAGAACAATCAATCCCTAATCTCATATTTTTCCATTTGGCAAATGTAAAATGTAGTTAGTGAAAGGCTTCTAACTGTAAATCAGTTTGAGCCAAGAGAAGCTGATGCTGCATATTTACCGGATAATAAAAGATGACCAATATAGAAGACTCTATAGAATACAGCAATGATAATTCAAGTAGAAAGATGTGGAGAAAGATGACTTGCATAGCTATGAAGCCTGAAGGGATTCCATGTGAGTGCAATGTGCAGACCAATGAGAAAGGGGATTTTTAGAGGTTAAGCTCAGATTTAATTTTTCTGAACTTCTTTCTGCAGTTTGCCTTATTTACAGCCACACAAAATGCTTTCCGGATTGCATTTTCATGGAACAGTACTGACACCTAGCGGCCATTTAAACTGATCCTGGCTAACCCCACTTCTGGGAAACAGAAATGATCTCTCTTTTGCACAAGTCCGAAATACGACCCCCATCCTACGATCAGACGACAGCTCCACAGCATTTCCATTATGCACTGCAGCAGTGCAAAATGCAGGCCCACCTGAGGTCTCAGAAGTCAAAAAACTGTTCTGAATTTTAGGAAAAAATGTCTTGTGGGTCTCTTTTTGAGAAGGATTAACGCACAGAACTAGTCAAAGACTTGGTTTTAACTAAAAGTGAAAGTGATAGCTAACTGAATATGAGGTCCCAGGATAACATGTGAACAGAGATGTTTATCAAGTTACTATGTTTAAACAAGAACTACTGAGTAGAACAATAGCTTTATTATTTGTATAACTGGAAGTGGTTTATGATTGTTTCTGTAAAATTATATCAATTTCAGGTGTCTGTAGTTCAAGAAGAGTGATAAACTGGAGGAGATTTAAAGAAGAATTGCTGTCAAGATAAAGGATTGAAAACAGATTTTACAGTGAAAGGCCTAAAGAAATCAGACTTTTTGCTTTAAGAAAAGTAGTCATAGCTTAAGAGTACATATATATGAAGAAAAATAATACGATAGCAAACAGCTCTTTAAAACTCTAGACAGAAATATAAAAGGATGTCACAGCTGGCAATTAAAAGGAGACAAATTTAAACTTTAAGTGAAGCAGAACATTTCTGAACAATAAAGTTAATTAACCCTTGAAACAACTTACAAAGGTCTGTGGTAGAATTTCAATTTCTGCAGTACTATAAATGAAAGTTGAATGTTTTCTGAGATCTGATTTTTATTTTATTTTTTTATTATTATTATTTTACTTTATTTTATTTTTGCGTGGTCCTTTGGAGAACCAGGAGCTGGACTTGATGATCCTTGTGTGTCCCTTCCAACTCAGATACTCTGAGAAAGAATAGAGAGACTATAAGTAACATCAATCACTGGGGCAGGTTGCCCAGGGAGGTTGTACAGTCTCTGTCCTTGGAGGATTTCAAGTCCTGAGGAACCTGGTCTGATCTTGTGGTAGATCTTACTTTGAGCAGTTGGACTAGAAACCTACTGAGGGCCCTTCCAACCTGATTTAATCTTTGATACTGTGACCCTGTAATATAATCCCAGCAAGTCTGGCATCCTATGTGCAGATCATTATGGATTATTTCAAGGTTCTAATCTACAACCTATCAAATTTTCCCCCTGTACTCGGCTCTGGTGAGGCCGCACCTCGAATACTGTGTTCCGTTTTGGGCCCCTCGCTACAAGAAGGACATCGAGGTGCTTGGGCGAGTCCAGAGAAGGGCGACGAAGCTGGTGAGGGGCCTGGAGAACAAGCCCTACGAGGAGCGGCTGAGGGAGCTGGGATTGTTCAGCCTGGAGAAAACGAGGCTCAGGGGTGACCTTATCGCTCTCTACAGGTACCTGAAAGGAGGCTGTAGCGAGGTGGGGGTTGGTCTGTTCTCCCACGTGTCTGGTGACAGGACGAGGGGGAATGGGCTTAAGTTGCGCCAGGGGAATTTTAGGTTGGATCTTAGGAAGAACTTCTTTACCGAAAGGGTTGTTAGACATTGGAACGCGCTGCCCAGGGAAGTGGTGGAGTCCCCATCCCTGGAGGTCTATAAAGACGTTTACATGTAGAGCTTAGGGATATGGTTTAGTGGGGACTGTTAGTGTTAGGTCAGAGGTTGGACTCGATGATCTTGAGGTCTCTTCCAACCTAGAAATTCTGTGATTCTGTGAAATGATTTAAGAGGGAAATCCTGCACCACTAAAACTATTCTTGATAATTGTCCACAGCTACATTTTTCTGTAACACAAATATGTAGTACAAATAAAGGTAGTGTAAGAAGAAAATGTAATTTCCTAATGTATATTCAAGGTCAATGAGAAATCACCAAAATAATAAAATAATCTATTCTCTGATTTGTTTGTTTCCCTTGGGGGGGGGGGGCCCCGCCCCCCCCCAGACATTTTCATGGGACTTGCAGCAGGAGGGCTAAAAGACCATTAATATTGCAGTAAAAATATGGAAAAAATAATAATAAAAAAGAATCTTAAGAGGGAAAACAGAAATAATGAACGACTAAATTTAAAAATCAATAGAAAAAAAATGTAAATTGTATGAATTGATAAAGAAGTCAAATATCTTGTGAAGAGAACACTGTCAGATTCAGACAATTCAAGTACTTTGTTTGTATTATCTTAAGATGGAAGAAAATATGCAACAGCAACTTACATCTGGAAAGAAGGCCTTCTAACAGGACTCTTTTGAGCATGAGGTTTTAGAGTGTGGGATACCCAAGAGTTGCCACACAGGGGAGTAAGCTCCTTCTCACTCAAAAGTCCTGTTCCCCAAATGCAAAGGAAATGCATCTGAATGACTGAAAGGAAATGCATCTGTCTTTGGTATACTGGGCTGAAAAAAGGGGTATGATATTAAGCTTCATAAATGTTTAAGTAGTAGACTTTGCATTAGAGAGCAAGTTATGTGAGTTGTGTTCAGTGGATTAAATGTGACAGTACTGCAGACAAGGAGAGGAAATAAGAGAATGTAGAAAAAGAACAAGGAGAGAGAAGAGAAAAAAACTTTTTTTTATTATTATTTTGAATGTTGATGGGTTGGATGATACACATGCGTTTTTCAATACCAGTGAACACATATATAAACAAGAGATGAGACCATCAAAAGTGAGTGAATAACAATACTTTAGCTATTTGTGGAATTAATATGTATGTAAATACACATTTTTATAGTTTATTACAGGTTATCAGTTGAAATATTTTATACAATGACAGTAAATGATTTTATTTATTTATTTTATTTTTCCAAGGAAAGAGTCTCTATTACATGCAGAACAGGACACCACCCCAAACTACAACAGAAAGAAAGCTGGAAGAAGCTCTAAAGAGCTACATCACATCTGTTCATTCCCCTTGAACAGCTAAAGAAAATAATATTCTGCCAACCTTGACCAGCAGTGGATAATGTAATTCCTTATGGTAAAGGAGCTGCAGTAAGTGTCTGTTCATGATCATCCTTGTACATGCATCTGTCAACCACCTGTTTTAAGACCTCTCATTCCTTTTCCATATAATATACAGACCACACAAGACTGATTCTTCATATCTATGAAGATCCCAGCAAAATATACTGTATTGAATTAAATCCCTCTTAGCCTTCACAATACCCAACAACAGAAGACACACTGCAGCTTATTGTCCACACAAACAAGCTAGCAGCCCATTATCGAAGAAGAGAACAAAGAAGTTTGGAGATAAGATTTAACAGTAATACTCTTAATAAATAGAATAATTGTTTTCTCTTTCTCATAAGGAAAAAAAGTCCCCCAAACAATGCTGAAAAGTCTTGAACAGCTGGAGTAAATGTTAAGACATTATTGACCATACCTACCATTCATGTCTTCCTGGCAGTATTCATCAGTGATACAGTCTTCAGCACTGATATTAGAAGAGTGAAATACATAAGTGTACTCATGCTTATGATTTCACTTCTTAAGGCTCTGTACAACACTGATACTATACAACAGCTGTGATATCCTTATAGGAAATTACTGCTTTTCTTCCCCTGACTTCTCTCCTTTACCTTCTCATTCTACTGCCCATCACTCTGTGCCTATCTACTCTGTTTTTTTATTGATCCATTTGCCTTGGGAGACTTTCACTAAGTATATGATTTGCTACAGTTAGTAGATGTCTGAGACTATAAGAAAACTGACACACTCAACAAATCATTTCTCCAGGCACATGGGCTGGCCAATACCATAAACCTAAATGTTTAAGGAAAATGTTTCCAAATTTAATCGTGAGAAATATATATACGTATATTCTAAACAATAGATGTTTTTGTTACTGAGTTGCTTCTTTTACTTTAAAATCCAGATAATCTCTGCAATACCATCTGTCACAGAGTTTGACAGGATCCACATATTATGTGAGCAAAGGTTATTCCTTACTCTGTTCCTTCCTTTTATTGCCTTTGAAAGTCACAGTGTTTTGTTGTTGTTGTAGAATGATACAAGGTTGTTTTGTTGTTGTAGTAGAATGATACAAGGTGAAGAGATCTTAATTATGCTATCTCTGTATCTTTAAAAGCATAATGATACTTTTTTTTTTTTTCTTTTTTCCTTGTCACTAAACATGTTCAAACTCACTTCCTTTCTCCCTTCTCCACCATTACACTTCTATTGACAGAATAAATACTACAAAACAGTGAAATACATTGCCAACACTACCCTATGGACAAAAGTAGTTTTGGTCCCTCTAAATAGCAGCATAAAAAAAACCTTCCTTATCCAAGTACAGTTGATGACTACAAGGAAAAATAATCTGTCAATACACAGGCTTGGTTGATTTCTGTGATTAAAAAATAAAAATAATAATAAAAAGAAGTTAAAAAAATTATACCACTATATCCCTTAATGCACAAACACTTATGCTTTTTAAAAGAACGATTGTACATCTCATTTCTCTTCCACAGGGAATAATTTCGTGCTATAAAGAGCTGCTCGACCAAAATAGCTGCATCCACACTTGATGACAGCTGATGTCATACTGTATGACAGTGATGGGATGTAGCTAAAGCCATACAAAGTGTATAGAAAACAAGCACAGAAGTAAAATCACTGTGGGCAGGGCTGCTCTGCTGGGAGAGAAAAGGCCAAAAGAGGTATGAATTGGCCAAAGAGGTATGAAACCAAGATTGCCTAAGTGCTAAATTGGAATAAGTCCAAAGATTTGCTAGGAGGGGAACAATATATTCATTGCTATCTTCTGGATATCTGACTTTTACTGCAAAGGCTTGACTGGCTCCATTCTTCAATTAGAGTGTTTTTAATAATATCAACGTATCTCAGAGGACTGGTGTTTGTAAAGGAGTAGCTAAGAAGTGAGTAGTAGTCATTCTGTAGAGGCTGGGCATGAGTGTGATAAACATGAGTCAGAAGCTGTTTATTTAGTAAAAGATGCCACCTCTCAACAATGTGAAAAGATCCTTTATGTTTCAAAATGGTACGAATTTTGAGCAGGAAGGGCAGGGCGCTCTCCCCCGCCCATACGTAACATCTCCTGTAATGACAGCCATTAGCTAGGCGATAATGGTCTCCACCAGGCACAGTGTGCTCTCCAGGAAGTCGGTACACACCCAGACCGACTACCCGTTCGTTAAAAAATGCAGCAGTTCAGGTCACCGGATGCAGGGAGTGTCTGAGCCTGTTGCTGCCATCGGCGGGAGGCAGAGAAACTGGGTGCGTGAGGTGTGAGCAGGTGGATGACCTGGTCCGCATGGTGGCGGAGCTCAAGGAGGAGGTGGAGAGGTTGAGGGATATCAGGGAGTGTGAGCGGGAGATAGACTGGTGGAGCAACTCCCTGCAGGGCCTCAAGGAGAGGTACCGGGGTGAGACACCCCAAATGGGGGTGGACCCCCTGCCCTGTTGCTGTCAGGCAGAGGGAGGGGATCTGGGAGTTGAGGAGGAATGGAAACAGGTCCCTGCTCGACATCGCAGGCGATGCCCTCCCCTTCCGGCCCCACCTTCCCAGGTGCCCTTACACAACAGGTTTGAGGCCCTGGAGCTTGAGAGACCGGTGGGTGAGGAAGAGGTAGCAAGAGTACCCAGGAGGATGCCTGGGGCGAGGAGGTCGACTCCACGCCTCAGGACTGCCTCCACCAAGAAAGACAGAAGGGTTATTGTTGTGGGAGACTCTCTCCTCAGGGGAACAGAGGGCCCTATTTGTCGGCCTGACCCTACCCGTAGGGAAGTCTGCTGCCTCCCTGGGGCCAGGGTCAGGGACGTTGCCAGGAAGCTTCCCAACCTGGTTCGCCCCTCTGACTATTATCCTCTTTTGATAGTCCAGGCAGGTAGTGATGACATTGAAGAGAGAAGCCTGAGGGCTATCAAACGAGACTTTAGGGGACTGGGACGGTTAGTGGATGGAGCGGGAGTGCGGGTGGTGTTTTTGTCCATCCCTACGGTGGCAGGGAGGGGTACAAAGTGGACACGGAAAGCCCACCTGTTAAACACGTGGCTCAGGGGCTGGTGCCAACACAGAAATCTTGGGGTTTTCGACCATGGGGCGCTTTACTCGACACCCGGCCTGATGGCCGCAGACGGGTCCCTATCTTTTAGGGGAAAATGGATCCTGGGCCAGGAGCTGGCAGGGCTCATTGAGAGGGCTTTAAACTAGGTAAGAAGGGGGATGGGGCTGAAGCAAGGATTGTTGGAGCTGTGCCAGGGGGAACAATAGCAAGGCCGGGGGATAAGGCAGTGGCCCAGCTGAAGTGCATCTACACCAATGCACGCAGCATGGGTAACAAACAGAAGGAGCTGGAAGCCATCGTGCAGCAGGCAGGCTACGACTTGGTTGCCATCACGGAGACGTGGTGGGACCACTCTCATGACTGGAGTGCTGCAATGACTGGCTATAAACTCTTCAGAAGGGACAGGCAGCGAAGAAGGGGTGGTGGTGTGGCTCTCTATATTAGAGAGTCTTTCGATGTTGTAGAACTCGAGGCTGGGAATAACAAGGTCGAGTCCCTTTGGGTTAGGATCGGCAGGGCCAACAAGGCTAGCGTCCTGGTCGGGGTCTGTTATAGACCGCCGAACCAGGATGAGGAGACGTATGAGGAGTTCTACAGGCAGCTGACAGAAGTTGCGAAATCGTCAGCCCTTGTTCTCGTGGGGGACTTCAACTTCCCTGACATATCCTGGAAGCACAACACAGCCCAGAGAAAGCAGTCTAGGAGGTTTCTGGAGAGCGTGGAAGATAGCTTCCTGACGCAGCTGGTTAGTGAGCCTACCAGGGGTGGCGCCCCGCTAGACCTTCTCTTCACAAACAGAGAAGGACTGGTGGAGGATGTGATTGTCGGGAGCTGTCTTGGGCAGAGTGACCACGAAATGGTGGAGTTCTCTCTTCTTGGCGAGGCCAGGAAGGGGACCAGTAAAACCGCTGTCTTGGACTTCCGGAGGGCTGACTTTGTGCTGCTGAGGACACTGGTTGGTGGAGTCCCTTGGGAGGTGGTTCTGAAGGGCAGAGGAGTCCAGGAAGGCTGGGCGCTCTTCAAGAGGGAAATCTTAATGGCGCAGGAACGGTCTGTCCCCACGTGCCCAAAGACGAGCTGGCGGGGCAGAAGACCTGCCTGGCTGAACAGAGAATTGTGGCTTGAGCTTAGGAGAAAAAAGAGGGTTTATAATCTTTGGAAAAGTGGGCAGGCCACTAAGGAGGACTATAAGGATGTTGCGAAGCTGTGCAGGGACAAAATTAGAAAAGCCAAAGCTCATCTGGAGCTCAATCTGGCTACTGCCGTTAAAGATAAGAGAAAATGTTTTTATAAATACACCAACACAAAAGGAGGGCTAAGGAGAATCTCCATCCGTTACTGGATGCGGGGGGAAACTTAGTTACAAGAGACGAGGAAAAGGTGGAGGTGCTTAATGCCTTCTTCGCCTCAGTCTTTAGCGGCAATACCGGTTGTTCTCTGGATACCCAGTTCCCTGAACTGGTGGAAGGGGATGGGGAGCAGGATGTGGCCCTCACTATACACGAAGAAATGGTTGGTGACCTGGTACGGCACTTGGAAGTGCACAAGTCGATGGGGCCGGATGGGATCCACCCAAGGGTACTGAGGGAACTGGCAGAGGAGCTGGCCAAGCCGCTTACCATCATTTATCAACAGTCCTGGCTATCGGGGGAGATCCCAGTTGACTGGCGGCTAGCAAACGTGACACCCATCTACAAGAAGGTCCGGAGGACTGACCCGGGAAACTACAGGCCTGTCAGTTTGACCTCAGTGCCAGGGAAGCTCATGGAGCAGATTATCTTGAGAGTCATCACGCAGCACTTGCGGGGCAAGCAGGTGATCAGGCCCAGTCAGCATGGGTTTATGAAGGGTAGGTCCTGCTTGACGAACCTGATCTCCTTCTATGACAAAGTGACGCGCTGGGTGGATGAGGGAAAGGCTGTGGATGTGGTCTACCTTGACTTCAGCAAGGCTTTTGACACCGTTTCCCACAGCATTCTCCTCAGGAAACTGGCTGCTCTTGGCTTAGACTGGCGCACGCTTCGTTGGGTTAGAAACTGGCTGGATGGCCGGGCCCAAAGAGTCATGGTAAATGGAGTCAAATCCAGTTGGAGGCCGGTCGCTAGTGGCGTTCCCCAGGGCTCGGTTCTGGGGCTGGTCCTCTTTAATATCTTCATCAATGATCTGGACGAGGGCATTGAGTGCACCCTCAGTAAGTTTGCAGATGACACCAAGTTAGGTGCGTGTGTCGATCTGCTCGAGGGTAGGAAGGCTCTGCAGGAGGACCTGGATAGGCTGCACCAATGGGCTGAGGTCAACTGCATGAAGTTCAACAAGGCCAAGTGCCGGGTCCTCCACCTGGGGCACAATAACCCCAAGCAGAGCTACGGGCTGGGAGATGAGTGGTTGGAGAGCTGCCAGGCAGAGAAGGACCTGGGAGTGATGGCTGATAGTCGGCTGAATATGAGCCAGCAGTGTGCTCAGGCGGCCAAGAAGGCCAACAGCATCCTGGCCTGAATAAGAAACAGTGTGACCAGCAGGGCTAGGGAGGTGATCGTCCCCCTGTACTCAGCTCTGGTGAGGCCGCACCTCGATTACTGTGTTCAGTTTTGGGCCCCTCGCTACAAGAAGGACATGGAGGTGCTTGAGCGAGTCCAGAGAAGGGCGACGAAGCTGGTGAGGGGCCTGGAGAACAAGCCCTACGAGGAGCGGCTGAGGGAGCTGGGATTGTTCAGCCTGGAGAAAAGGAGGCTCAGGGGTGACCTTATCGCTCTCTACAGGTACCTGAAAGGAGGCTGTAGCGAGGTGGGGGTTGGTCTGTTCTCCCACGTGCCTGGTGACAGGACGAGGGGGAATGGGCTTAAGTTGCGTCAGGGGAATTTTAGGTTGGATCTTAGGAAGAACTTCTTTACCGAAAGGGTTGTTAGACATTGGAACGGGCTGCCTAGGAAAGTGGTGGAGTCCCCATCCCTGGAGGTCTATAAAGACGTTTACATGTAGAGCTTAGGGATATGGTTTAGTGGGGACTGTTAGTGTTAGGTCAGAGGTTGGACTCGATGATCTTGAGGTCTCTTCCAACCTAGAAATTCTGTGATTCTGTGATTCTGTGAATTTGGATACCCCAGTGTATTGAGCATTGTTTGAAATCCCAACTATTTGTACTGTTGTTTTTTTTTTTTTGTCGGTTTGGCTTTGGATTATGGTTGGGCTATGTTAAGGTATGTCCTTGCATGAACATACCAACAGTAAAAGTCATTCTCATATCCATGTTGAGACTGGCAGTCCAATCACAGCATGAGGGTGAACAGTGTTATGGTGGTTTTACCTTGCTAGGCATCTGAGCTCCACCACAACTGCTCTCTCACTCCCCCTCCTCAAAGGGAAAGGGGGAGAAAATACAATGAAAAGAGCTCAAGGGTTGAGATAAGGACAGGGAGATTACTCAACAATTATGATCACAAAGAGAACAGACTCAGCATAGGGAGATTAATATAATTTATTGCCTATCACTAGCAGACTAGAACAATGAGGTACTAAAAGCAAACTAAAACCACCTTCCCCCCATCCATCCTCCTCTACCTCATCCCCCCAAGCAGTGTAGGGGAACGAGGAATGGGGACTGCAGTCAGTCCCTGATACTTCGTCTCTGCTGCTCCTTCACAGTCACTCCAAACCCCTGCTCCACATGGGGTCCCTCCCATGGGATGCTGTCCTTCCTGGACTGAGCCTGCGGGGGCTGCCCACAGGCAGCAGCTCTTCAAGAACTACTCTCACATAGCTCCGTACCACGGGGTCCATCCATCAGGAACAAACTGCTCCAGCACTGGTCCCCCACGGACGATAGCTGCCCCCAGACCCCCTGCTGCTGCGTGGGCTCCTTTCCACGGGCTGCAGCTCTGGCCCCGGGCCTGCTCCTGCGGGGGCTCTCCATGGGCCACAGCCTCCTCCAGGCCACATCCACCTGCTCCATGAGGGGCTCCTCCACGGGCTGCCTCATGAAGATCTACTCCATGTGGGACCCATTGTCTGCAGGGGGACAGCCTGCTCCACCAGGAGCCTCTACACAGGCCACAGGGGAACTTGTGTTGCATGCCTGGAGCACTTCCTGCCCTCCTGCTGCACTGACCTTAGTGTCCGCAGGGCTGGTTCTCTCATATTTCTCACTCCTCACTCTCCCAGTTGTAGTTTCACAGCAGTTTTTTTCCCCTTTCTTAAAATCTGCCCTCCCAGAGGCACAACCAGCATTGCTCATGGCATGGCTCTGGCCAGTGGTGCGTCCGTTCTGGAGCTTGCTGGAGCTCTCTCTGATCTGACATGGGGCAGCTGCTGGGCTGTGCTCACAGAGGCCACCCCTGCAGTCCTCTGCTACCAAACCTTTTCCAGAGAAAACCAATACAAGGGTTCACTTGGCCAGCTCTGTCTCCTGTGAAAAATAGGTAAGGAGAAAGGAAACCTCAACTAATCTTGCTTCTGTTTAAGGAGCCTTTAGGCATAGCTTGATGTAGGATGTCATGGCACATCATAGGCTGGAGGCTCTCCAGTAGCAAGAACTTATTTGGGGTCCCTCCATGGGGACAGCCAGAATGGGGACTGGCAGCCAGGACCCATCCCACCACTCCAAACAGGAGCAGGACAGCTCGGGCACCTGGGAAGCCACAGACCCAGGCATCAGGAACATCTCTAGGGAAAGGCTGGGGCCAAGTAGGACATGGGCGATAGCATGGGCTTGGCTCAGCAGGCCCCATGGTCAGGATGGGCCAGATTTAGGGTCCTGACAGAGTTTTATTTGTTGTCCTTAGGCATTCTCAGGTTTAGCAGGGCTCCTGTAGGTGCTCCCTTGTACAGGTACTAAAGTTTCAGCAGAACCTACTGAAGATACTCTAGCTTTCCATGTTGTGCAGCTCACCTAGATCAGTTTAGGTCTAGGTATTTTTAAATCAGAGAATCATAGAATATCCCAAGTTGGAAGGGACCCATAAGGATCATCAAGTCCAACTCCTGGCACCACACAAGTCTACCCAAAAATTCAGACCTTATGACTAAGTGCACAGTCCAAATGCTTAAACTCCGATGGGCTTGGTGCAGTGACTACTCCCCTGGGAAGCCTGTGCTTTTTTTGCTCGTTTGTTCATTTGTTTTGGTTGTATTATTTTGTTGTTGTTGTTTTCTTTCTTTTTGCTTTTATTCCGATTACAGAAGAATAAATACCATGCCTGAACAAAAATATCCTTGCTCTTAAGTGAATATCTTTGAGGTCTCTGAGACTGGAAGATTTGTTGGGGGACTGCAAGCCTAGGTGGAAAAAAAAAAAAAAAAAGAGACACAGGAGACAGCAATATAGGACTAACAAGTAACCAAGCTTCTTCTTTAAAATTGTTGGCTTTTCGTGGTTGTTGTTGGTGGTGGTTGTTTGTTTGTTTTTCTTTTTTAGGCCTGCTTCCTCTGACTTGAGGGCTAGAGGGGGAAAGCACAGAAGAAAAGGGAAAAGACAAAAAGAAAGTCTACTTTCAAAATGGGAAGTGTAAGATTGCAACAGGCATTTGGAAAGGACTGGAAAAACTCATAAGTAAAAGTCTCTTTGAAATACTGGAGCCGTTTTGTCTGAAAAGATTGGCATAGAGAATGGAAATAAAATCAAAATGAAAGCCATTGTACATATCCTATTATTTCATATATTTAGCCGTAAGACTTTAGAAATGAAATAACCCAAAGAAAACATGTGGGTAGAGTATTTCATATGGTTTTACAGCAGCAGAAAAGATCTGAATGATTCAAAAAGCTTATATAACTGTTTTGTTTTATTCATTTACATAAATCACATTTACCGTAGGTGTTTTATTCAAAATAAAGTTTGGGGAAAATAAATTGAACAGATGAACCTAGGCAAACCTGGTGATTTTTTCATGAGTAGTGTTTGATGATAAAAGCATAAAAGCATAATGTGGTATCATTTCACCAAGGCACAATATGGATCATCCATATGGAGCAGAAGTTGATAATACTGCAAAGAAGCAAAAATAAACAGAACAGATGTACTTGTAAAATCAAGTCTGCACCCACCCTGAGTACCTGTTTCTTGTGTAGAAACTTCTACAAGTTTTGTCCCATGTTGTAACTGAAGCAGGAAATAGCTCTTATCTTCCCTGAGCACTCAGCTTTGTTGGCTGACCAGCATCAAGCAGAGAGCTCTAACAGCCCCAGAGTGGATATATGCTCATTCTTCAGGGTGCTGAGCAAGATGGCAACTATGCTGGGGTGCAGTCAGATGAATTGTATTTACTTTCTCCTTTACTGCCTGATTATCCCACATAAGGGATTTTGTTCTATTTTCAAGCACTCCTCTGCAGCCATCATGTAAAGGGAGGACTTGTGATAGGTTCACACTACCTCACATCTCCGGTTCTTATTTGTTTGAGTAGGAATACAGCACACATAAGACTCATAATGAACTGCACAGTGTGGAGCCATACAGAACCACCTGAAGTTCTGCTGCTGAGACTCACTTGGTCTGACTTTTAGAAAATAATGTAATTTTTCCAACCACTACTTTTCATTTCCTACAAAAAGTGAAACATTCACCTGTTTTTTTTTGTTTGTTTGTTTGTCTGTTTTTTCTGCTCAGCAAAGAAAACAATACTGTAATTACTTGTACAACAGAACACCAGCCCTTATGTCACACATCTCCCATGCACTTAAGAAGATGAAGAGATTCTGCTGGAGTGTCCATGTGCTGATTATAAGTAACCAAAACAGAAAAAAATAAAAAATAAAAAATAAAAAAAATTAGTTTTGGCTTGGTCAGGGCATTATTCAGTTTTGGCCTTCTGGATATAAGTCCAATAACTAATGCCCCCTATTTTGCTACACTGAGGATTACTACACTGGTATTAATCTGCTGCCCACACTGTTTACGCATCTATATCCTTTGTTTTATGGAGGCTTGCCCCTCTGTTTCTTACAGGTGCCGTATTGCTGCTCCCTTGAATGCTGATGTATTTATAAGTGTACTGTGCCATTAGAGCACACAAACCACAGTACTTGAAGTGACTGTAAGCTCTGTTGTATGTTTATAAATGCAACAGAAAGTACTTAAAATTATATGAAAAGCTCTCAGATGTTCTTTTCTTTTCTTTTCTTTTCTTTTCTTTTCTTTTCTTTTCTTTT
>CM021767.1:101947872-101975229 GCA_011076525.1 Nettapus auritus | reverse complement strand
TTCCTTCCTTCCTTCCTTCCTTCCTTCCTTCCTTCCTTCCTTCCTTCTTCTTTCCTTCCTTCCTTTTGTGAGGAACCTCTCATTTTGTGAGGAACAACACAGCACTAAAAGAAAGCTGTCTCTAGGTTCTGGACTCGTTCTAGTGAATTGGTAAAGCCAGAGGAGGATGAACCTTTCAAGCTAAGAAATGGATCAATGTCTAATATCTTGCATTTAAACTTTTTCAAGGTCTACTATAAGGGCTTGAAGGAGGTATATTTTGTTTCAAATCTTGTATTACTCTTAACTAAATGTCACACTGAGACAAAGTTGAGGTACAACATAGTGCTTGCGATGTCTCCAAAGACCTGTGCTCCCTGTTTATGTTACTGACCCATTTCATTCAGCATCTTCTGAGTCTTCTAAACTCAGATCAGACAAAATTAATGCAGTTGAATCAGTATATGAAAAAGGCATTTTCTGAAACAGTGTGCTTAATCTGAAATGGGTTCAGGAACTCACACAGAAACCTCCAACAGGACCTAACCAGACAACATAGTTATGGCCCCAAGATGATGTGTAGCCAGTTCCCATGATGCCAGTCTACTGGAATGGTACACTTCTGAAATGCATCCAGTTGAAGCTGGGCTACTGTGCAGCAGTCATGTACTCACAGGATAAATGTGAGGAACTCCAACTTTGGGTTTGTGGCACAGACATTCAGAAAGGTCAGAAATGGCTTCCAGACTTCTGTTGCTAGGATTACTTCATGTTTAAAGTTATCTGTTTCAAAGATAAGAGGCTAGAACATAGACCTGAGTTGCCAGGGGTGTTTCTGCTCAATTCTTTGTTGTTCACCCATCTAAATTAGGAATTTTAATTTGAACTCTAAGAAAATGAACTGGAAAGATATGTGCTTAGATGCTTAGACACTTATAGCAAAAGAGCTCTAGGAACCTGTATTTGTTTTGTAGCATTACAATTTTGTTAACATTTGGACATAAAGTGATTTTGTAAAAACTTTTCTGAGTGACTGTTTTTGTCTGAGGGGAAAGATTCAAAAAGGCAGGTAACTCCATTAGAGACCTCAGTCACACTGCTTAAAATGTCATTAACCTTATTTTCAATTCAACTGAAAAGTCTAATGAAAATCAATGAGACAATCATGTCTCATGAAAAATGTAATGAACAGCTCTCAAAGACTTTTAGTAACATGTGTTTAAGAGGTGGTCTCTTTTATTACTTAAAGCCCAAAACAGAACTTTTCCCAAAACAGAACAGAGCAACACTTAAGACACTCAAAAATATTATGGAAAGGTGAGAAATTCCTAGTGTGACAACTGTTTTTTTGTTTGTTTGTTTGTTTTGTTTTGTTTTGTTTTGTTTTTCTTTATCCTAAAATTAGTCGTGAGTATCCACTCACTTGTATAGATTAAATAAACCGGAAAAGCAAGCAAAATATTCAACCACTATTTCTGCACACATTTGACTTTTGTCAAGAAGACATCACTTCCTTGCCAAATAAGCTGAACTTGCAGTCTAACTATTCCTCTCAGGGTTGGTATATAATGAAGTACAAACTCAACTGGGAATTGGTTTTGCTGCTGGAATTCAAACAAGCTTACGCTACAGTGAGATAAGAAATACTCCTGCTATGCTCTACAGCTGCATTGTATGTCTGCAGTGTTCAATGTGTGATATAGTCTTTGGCCTTGCAAGCATAGGCAATATGCCAACAAAGCTCTTGCATGTATCTTTGTGTCTTTGCTGTCTAAAGACTATGATTTTATGCTTCATTGAAGCAAACGATCCATGAGGGTATGCAACTGATTATGGGGAGGCTACAGGTAAGGGACAGCCATGAGAGTGTGTTGCAGCTATCCAGTCTATATATTCCTTGTGCCAGATAATTTTTTTCTGCAAATGTAAAGGCTATTTCTTTTTGTTCTGCGTATTATGCAATCTTTCCACTCTGCTACTGTAATCTAATCATGGGCATGCTTAATATTTTTTAGTGTTTTAAAAACTTATTAATTCTGAAAAGTGTGTGGAACAGATAATGAGATAAGTTCTTACCAAGAGGCACAGATAAGTTTAAATCAGGTATGTAATGAGTTAAGTGATAGGTAATAATAGATAAAAGTTTTAGTGGGAAATCAAGCCAAGAGAAGATGTGAGGAAACAAAGAAATAGGGAAAACTATTAAAGAGAAATTGGGAGAAAAATAATAAAATGGGCAAGAGAAAGGTATTAGGGAAATCTTAAAAAGCAGAACTCATAGTTTTAAGATTTACAGAGAAGATCTGGGAAGCCTTGTTTTTATGTCCTGTTTTTAAATTTAAAAAAATTAAAATTAAATTTTAAATCCTGAAATTTAAAACTGTAATTCCTTTTTAGACAAAAAAGTGAAGGACTAATGTTAAAAATGAAGTGTTTTCAGGACCTGTCGGAAAGACATTCCTATAAAACAAATGAACCAAATTTATCATGCAGTGGAGAATATATTCAATTAAAAATTGATCTAAATGGAAAAAAAATAAAAATAAAAATCCTAGAGAATATATTAAGACATACAGTCATTGCAAAAGAATACTAAACTATAAAGAGAGGAGAACACTGGATTATAAATTCTATAATTCGGTATATGTCTCCTAAATTTCAGCTTTGCTTATCTGAGAAGACATCAGAGTCGCTGAACAGGAGAAGAAAAGACCTTTGAATGAGTCAGATCCATCAGATTAATGTGCCTAGCCTGATGTGTCTTCATCACTTTCTAAAGCATTTGCTTAATTTATCCATGGAGAGAAATATTCACTTTTAAAAACCTGCAGCCGTAGATCCTGAATGGCCAGGCTTAAGCATCTAAATTAGACATTGTTTGCTTTTTGGAAGCTTTAGATTTACTTAGCCTTTCTTCTAATTTGTTAAAAAACATGGCAAAATATTTAAGAAAAAAATGTTCTGTGAGACACTTGAAACTTATACACAAATTAGTCAGAGTGGAATATCACTTTAGATTTAGGTTACTGTAGAACAGCGTAAAAAATGTGATGTTATCAGGCTTCTTAACCCCACTGGCTCACACAGCTGAGGCAGAATTACATCAAAGGCAAAAAGTTTGACCATAAAAAAGAGGTGGAAACTAGAGACAAAATATAATTCAGAAAAGCAGCATTGTTCAGCAGAAGGGTGGAACAGACAGGTTCTTTCACTATGTGCAGTAGGCCCTTTTTTTAGTGAAAAGGTTTTGCAAAGCAAATGGTGGTTTGAAGAATCAACACACAACCTGAAAGCAAATAGATGCAAGTAAATACCAAGCAAGGTGGCTTGATAGTGGCACTCTGACCATGTAGCTAGCAATGCATTCTTTCATAAGTTACCAACATTTTGCATTTTGCAATGTTTATTGAAAAGTATATGTACTTAATGAAGGTGATTTTATCAAAGCAGTTGGACTGCCAAGGTATATTAAATCCTTGATGAGTTCACCTTGCCAAGATTCTAAGCAGAATTTTTAATGGTACCAGAAGGTGGGAATGGGTTTCTTTTTGTCAATACTTTCTTTTCGTTATGATCTTAAATTTTCCCCAGTAGATGCAGAAAAAGAAAAAAAAAAAAAAAAAAAAATGCATCGTACCCCTTAAAATGGTTTAAGCTATCAGTAAGCCATCAGAACATGAGTAGGCTGCTGATTACCAAAGATTACCAAACTTGTAATGTGCACATTAAGTGTATTAAGAAAAAAAAAAAAAAGAAAAAAAAACTAACTGACAAATTATAACTAATTTTATTCAGACCAGTATAAATAACTATAACTTAGGAACCCATTTGAGTTTATACTCTCTAACACATAGTAATACCATAATTAGCTTTAGTAAACCAAAGCAATACTGTCCCTTAAAAATGTTAATATTTTTAGTAGAAATTGCACTAAAATAATAGATCAAGAATAGAAGTAATTTAGGAAAAAAATACATTCTAACAACTAGTATGTGAAGAAGCTAACAAACAGTGTTAAGACTTCCTTGTGATATATCACAGCGTATCCATATGGCAATGCATAAGTTACATTAGTGGTTCCAAACAAGATTAAACTAATTATTATAGGCATATTAGATTTCTTTCTCCACATAATGCCACAACAATTGTTTTCATGTTCTAAGAATACAATGTTATCACTGGCTGGATTAGGATTTCTCGGCCTGCTGTTCGCACAAGAATACACCTTATATTTTTAATTAGACTATTTCAGGACCAGGAAGCCCTAAAGTAATGAGATGGAAAACGGAATGAAATTACAAAATAAGGTAAAATTATGAATCATTACAAACAGAGGAAGAAAAAAAAAAAATACTATCTTCTGATATTTTAGGTAGAGACTAGTGTGAGGTAGGCAAGCGGGGTAGACAAAATAGCCATACAAATCAGATCAAAGGAGGACAGCTTCTTGAGCAAAGGTCCTAAAAAGACATCTAAAGAAGCTTTGAAAAATATCAGAAGACCTTTGTGAACTCTGCAGATGGCAGGTGATAGGATCTTTCTGAGTCTATTTTAGTGCAGAATTCTAGTCACCCTAAGAGCTCCACAAACAGAACAGAATGGCTGTCTATGCTCAAAAAAATACTCACCCTCAATTTGTTCTGTATGAAAACACATTTGTGTGAAGATCCTCAAAGTAATCTGAGAAAAAACAAAGACACTTTTACTGCAGCAGCCCAGAATTTTTTTTTTTAAATGTATTTTGTGCAATCTAAGTTGAAAATTGTAAGATGAGGCAGATGTCGTTTAGTTCATTTCTCTTTAAAAAAAAAAAAAAAAAAAAAAAAAAAGCCCTAAAAGTAAAATATATTGCTTAAGCAGCAGGCACCTTTTCCTTATCAAGCTGCTGCTTATGCCTCAAGCAGGATGCTTATTGTCTGAGCATTTTTATTATAGTAAGAAAAAAATATTCCAGAACAATGCCAGAGACTCCAGCAGCTGTGAGTCAAAACTAAATATCACATGGGTGGGAATGCCATAGTAACTAACTGGATACGTTATAAAAGTGTATGAAATGTCTTGTCCAGTCTTAGGGTTTTCCTTCCACCTGATGTATCAGCTGTGGTCTCTTCTTCTGACAAAGGCTTGCTAAAGAATTTTAAGTCTATTAAGTTTGTTTGTAGGCATTTAATATTCCATCCATATTAATGGAATTGTTTCAAGAAGATAAAGTGGATGTTTGACAAGAAGGTGGCACAGAAAGTAACATGAGCTCACAACTTCATTTCAGAATGGGGTTAAGTTCCTATGTTTGTGAAAAGATGTTGATCAACCATAAAAAAATAGAGGCTACCTATAGTCATACTCAACAAACATCCCATCTTCAGTAACAGGTCTTGGGAATGCAACATAATGACAGAAACTGTCAAACACCACAGCTCTGGTAAAACTTTGACTTTCTCACGGGACAGTCTGATGAGCACGTTGGGAAAATATAATCTGAATGACACTGGGCCCTGTGGGCACCAATGGGCCTTGATATCCCTGATCAACCCTACCTGTGGCATTCCCCCTGCAACTCTGCTCATGTCCCAGGACAACACTGCAGTCTCCCTGGGGCCTCAGTCCCTGTCCCAGCAGCACCACAGCAGGGCCAGTCTTCAGCCATGTCCATGTCACCATCTCCTTTTGCTCCTGTCTGGTGTCCCTCACTGTTCCCTAGCTCTGGTTCATCACTTACTGTTGGTGGACCCCATTAAAAGCTCCCTGGGAATGAGCTGTGTGGGTAAGGGCACAGACAGGGCTCTGTCACCCCTGGCTTTTTTTGCCTCACCCTAGAGGAGCCACTGTTCCATGCCTCTCACAGACAGACTCTGTCACGGGGAGAGGTGAACACCTGGTTGGATCACCATGCTCACAGAGCATTTACCACCAATTCAGTGCAAAAATGGAAGACTGCATTGAATGCAGCAAGAAATATGGTTAGTGGAGTAAAAAGCATATTATATATATAACATCATTATGAAGAAGGCAATCACCATGCAGGAGTTGATCTGGCAAGTCATGGGTATGGACTCTCTGTTCCATCTGGCAGAGGAGAAACCCTTGTCTGGAGTTTGGTGCCCAGGTGTAGGTACAGCCTGTTGTGAGGGGGGCAGTCTGTAGGAAAGCAGTACAAATGACTGGAGGTTGAGAAAGCATGATCTATGAGGAATGATTCAAAGAGATGAAATTTCTGTCACCTTAGAAGACTTAGGGTGGACATGGGAAAAAATTCATCAAGTACGAAAGGTTATTGTAAAACAGTGAGAAACTGTGTTCTACTTCTGTGGAATAAATTGTGGCAAGAAAGAATGAGGTTAAACATCTAACCTTTGAAATGTTTAGAAAAACAGAACATCGAATACCTTGTTTTGAGACATTCCATCACTGAGGTGTTTAGGAATATTCTAGAGATCTATCTGTCAGCAATGATAACATGCATATCTTGTCTTGAGGAATGGACTGTCTCTTGGAGATCCTCCCAGCATTTTATTTTATTTTATTTATTTATTTATTTATTTATTCATGTAGCTATTGCCAAATCCCAGCAGATCTCTAATGGGAATATTGGCAACATACTGCATACTGCAATATCTGTAGAAGTACACAGCGTCTAGAAATAGGGTCTACTGAAGTTTGAGATTAAATGTGTAGGACTGTCTGCGCTTAGTTCTTGATGCTGTTACATTATGCAGAAGAAAGACAAAATATTATTGGTTTACAGTGGTAGTTTCTACTAAATCACCAGTGCAAGGTTTTCTGGAGAAATAGAAATTCAAGGACATTTGAAGGGTAAAAAATGTCAAGTAAAATGTCTGTTGCTGCTAAAAAAAAAATCATCTGGATGAAAGTTTCACTGAAAACATCAATAAGATGTTGTGAAATCTAAAGCAGAAAGGCTCATAGCCAATCTGTGCTGGATGCAGCATTTCTGGGATGAAGTTCCTGAACATTAGAAAAGAATGAAAGATTCATGGAAGGTGGCAATATTAATAAACACATTAAACTTTAAAAGGGGTAAAGCATACGACATAGAGGCCTCTCTGTCTTTTAGAAGAGGCTGACCACTGAGAATTCCTTTTCTTTTTCACCTGAATGGAATCTAGATGGATTCACTCTTCTGCTCTTCTTCTGGACAACAAGTTTTTTGTGTTGGTGGTGGTGTTTTTTTGTAGATAATACTCTACTTTTTTTTTTTGGGGGGGGGGGGGGGGCATATATCTAACTACTAAACTGTGCTCTGTTTTAGTCAAGCTCAAGGGAAAAACTTAACCTGCGAAAACCGGTATGAGTCTCATAACAATATTTGGGGGGGGGGCAGTTTCAACCTGATTTGACAAAGTGCTAGTGGTTTCAGAGAGTAAAACAATGTGTGCAGATCTTGCAAAAGTGAAGATTTAGGTAAATCCTAGGAAACGTTGGTGCCACACTGAAGGGATAAATTGACAGATTAGCAGACATTGGGGAACCCACGTGGATTTCCTCCTAAAAAGCCAGGTTTAATATATCCCACTGCTTGCAGACTTGCTCTTCCATTTGGAATCAAGCTTTTTAGAGATTTCTAGCTCTCTAGAGGTGTATGGAATTATCCTCAGTTGCCTCAATTATTGCTTTTCATTATTTGTTGCATTTTATAATTAAGTCTCAGGGACTGCATTGAAGGCTTTAGTTCCGTGAGAAAGAATAGCCACTACATCAATGCACAAATTATAATGGTACTTTATAAATAATAGTTGCAGAAATATTAAAGATGAGCATACATCTACATAGGTCAATGTAGCTGAAGCAGCAATATTTTAAAGGCATCGATGGGAGATTGGAGAGGAATTATACAGCATGTCAATAGTCAGACCAAATGGCACAGCCTCTAAATTCTCAGTCAGAGTAGTGCAGAAAGGAGGGGGTGGGTTAAAAAACAACAAAAGCAACAGCCCATGTGTATGGTAAATCTCACTGGGATCAGTGAGGCAGGCGTGAAGCCAAAGACAAGCATAAGAATGCTCTGGATATGTGCATCTAATCTGGACAGGTTGTGGTTCCAGATGGCCAAAAGACAAATCACATCCAGTTTGAAATTTTTAAATGTTTGATTTTATTAAAAAGTCCTAACGGAGCCTGCCTGAGCAGGAAATGGCATAATCACTGCTATGCGGAGCTCCAGGTGGAAAAGAGTGCATTGTTGTCATTTTTATTTTGAGTGAAGTCCTCCTGGTGTGGAGCAGCCATGTGGTCCCTAGGCATCCTGAAAGGTGGCACTCCAACAGGATGTCTGAAAACACGGCTGGTGTATCCCAGAAGGGGTTGCTTAAACCAGCCCTGCACAGACGGCTGGGAAAGTGCTAGTTCCCATGTTGGTCACCAGCATTCAGAGTGCCAGCTTGGAGGCCAGTCTGTCAGAATTTAAAACTGCCTTCATAAAAGGTATGAACTTTATACATGAGAGGAGAAGGCAGCCTGCAAGAGACTCAGCAGGGATGCTTTCCAAAATGATCTTAGGAATTTTTTTAAGGTTTTATTACTAATATGGAAATGCATTTTAAAAATGCTACTACAAAAACATCTCAGTTGAAGAAAGCTTTTTAAAAACAGTTTTCTTCCATTCACAGGGGGCACCATCCAGAGTGTATGAGATATTGAAATTTGCACTGTGATCCTTCTGGGTATTTTCTAAAGGGAAAAAGTTATTGAGAGAAATTTAAATAGACAGCTGTGGTTGTATGTTTTTGTGTCGAGTGGTTTTTTTCCCATTCTTTCCTACACTCTCTAAACATTTTTTTTTCTTCCTGCTAATTAAAGAAAAATGTCCTGCAGCTTAATAGCTGTCCACAATTCACTGAGAAAGAGAAGGAGCTGCCTTATTCTACACAAAATCATTCATGACCCTACATCCCATCACCCATTATTTTTAGAAGCAGGCTTGACAGCTTCTCTTCAGGGCCTTGCTGTCAGTATGTTAGATCTTGCACCTCTGTGCATTGCATCTTGGGCATCACCAGCATGGAGGATGCAGAGTGCAGGACATTTAAACAGAGAAGTGCAGAAAATGCCACCATTAAACCATAACAATTGGCTATGGCTGCCTGAGGAGATTTCTAGTATTATCCTTAATTAGTGGCAGCACTTCTATTGTCAGGAAGAGGATATGAGATTTGAAGCCCTTAACCCCAGACGTGCTGTGCAGCTGGCAGGTGGAGCTACTTGTGGCAGGGCTTTGTGTTTTCCCTTCGTGGAAGATGGTCATCAGATTCCATAGTAAATGACTCAGGGGAGTTTTAAGGCAACAGGCAATACATGTATGCGTAGACTTGACGAGATTTTGGCTGTCCTATAGGGATTTGCTGTGGTGTTTTTACCAGTCTGTAACATGAGCAGAAGGAGATGGCAGGAGGCTACCAGGTCTATGAAGGAGCATTGCTCTCATATAACAGCACAGTACCTCTGTGTCTTCCTTGGACATAACATTACAAATATCTTATTATCTAAGCTACTCCCAGTGGTAGATCATTAAATAAATCCAAACTGCCCACAACACAAGTCAAAGTATTCAGTGCCAACGCTGAATAAATATAAAACCACTGTACTCCTTTGAGTACATGGGTCAACCATTCATTCAGTTAGTCATATCTGCTAAACAGATGCGAAGCAGTGACAGTTATTTGCCCAAATCAACTTAGTTACTTAAACATCAGCCATGAATCTCTTCCTATATGCTGTTTTGAACCAAGTTAACCTCTAAATTAGCTTGTAGATCCATTATACCCTAGAGCATTTTTATATTAGAAATGCTTGAGAAGTTGTGATTTTTTTATTTTTAGTTATGAATACCATAGAATGCAAGAAAAGTGGAACAAAACTGAACAATAAATTAAATTAAGGAACAGTTAGCATCGATCAGTTCATATCTGTTGCCAAGGGTGATCTTGGTGTGTCTCATTTTAAATTCTATTGAATAAACTAATGTGTAATTTCCTTATCATGAACAGTGGCTGATCTAAAGAATCTTCAAGAGGTAAGGAGTACTAATGGATCTTCAAATTGGATCCTAGCCATGGCACTAAGCCTGGAGCTTATCATCATCCTTAATGGATGGTCTACATGCACAAAACAAAAAGATAGCACATCAGTCAGAGGCAGTGCTATATGCTGTATTTCCCAAATCAACAATTCTTGTCCTTAGACCATCTTTACTTTCTTTCAAGACTTTTTTTTTTTTTTTTTTTTTTTTTAATGCCAACAGGATTATTTGTTTTCTTTGCCTCTGCTTCTCCTCTTGCCCTGTACTCATTCTTCTTTGTTTTATTTTTAAAGGTACTTAAAATACATTTGAGTATTTCAGGATTCATCTGTGCCAATTCTGTAGTATTAGCAATCACAACTACAACCTTTATGTGACCATGAGTGTTTCTTCAGGCACACAAACAAATTTACACACAAACACACAGTTGCTTGCTAAACTAACTTATTGTAGCTTATTTCTGCTCTGTTGAAGGAAAAGGAAAAAAAAGGAAGGAAGAATGAAGACACTGTTTCCTAGCACTACCTGTTACAAGGTCAAAATCGTGGCTCCTTTAATTTTTTTTTGTTTTGTTTTTCAATATGAAAGAAAGCAAATTTTACTGAATATGTATAGGCATATCAAATGCTGTTACCATCATAGAGTCTATTCAGCTGGACTGGTTTGAGAGACTGAAAACAATTTTTCTTCCATTGGCAACTAAGTGCCTTTAAAAAGTTCACATGAAAGTTAAACTCATAAACTCTTGAGAATGAAGTCACTTTATGCAACTGGATTTCTTCAAAGGAAATAAAAAAAACAGGAATCACTTCAGTTTTTTATTTATTTATTTATTTTAAACAAGCTTTATTTAGTAGCACTTTTTCACAATATCTCCTTAAATGGTTTTTCTACAAGGAAAAGTTAGAGCAATTTTCTTCTGGTTTTGAGGTTCTTTCTTTGGTCTGTTTGATTCCTTTGTAAATGCCAAGTGCCTTTCCAGATTCGTCCACAGAAGACAAAGCTTAGAAGAGACAGAAGTTTCAGCTCCAGTAGAATCCAAATGGAATTATGTGATATCCTGGATACACAAACCCACCTGCCAAGTGCAAACACTGGAAGGACAAACAGAAGATAGGAGGAAAGTTATTTAAGAAATTAATTCACATAAATCCCCATCAGCAGTGTGTATCGCAGGGCTGAAGAGAAAGCTGAATGAAAAAAGGGGAAGAAATGATTGACAAATATGAAAAAGAGACAATGAAAGCTCTGGCCTGAGGAGAGAAGAGTGGCAGGGTACAGAAATGGCTTTGATGCTGGATATTATGCAGCACAATGATTAGCTTTGATTTTTTCATTGTACTGTAGGATTTTTCTGGTCTTACAGCAGAATTTGCTCAAGCCTCAATATGATATCTGGTGTATACTGAGGAGAGCTGGTGACCCTATTAAACAAGCAGGGTTCACAGTTCTCATCAAGAAATTATTTTGACTTCTTCAGGGAGGGTATCACTTGTGACTACATGCTGCTGTCATGGCATATTATATATGTCAAACATAAAACACCATGGACCTAATATCTCCTTTACCACTGGTAAATGTTAAGTGCCAAAAGTTTTGTGAATAATTTATACATGAGAAGCTGGTCTGTATTGTTCTGCACCAATTCACAGTAACTGTCTTTTTCAGCATTTTATGTAAACAGCCTAGAGAAGTAGCCTATGTTTAAATGAAATTTGATATTGTTTCCATCCAGAAAGAAAAAAAGCCTACAAATGGATCTTGCTTAACTAAAAGTAACCTTGAAAATCTTCTAAGTTGTTTGCATTACAGTATTCTCTGCAGCTTTCCTCCCTTATTGGTTATTGTCCATCGTAATTACTCCTTAAGAATTCTATCCATGATATTTTCTGCTGTCACAACATCCAGTTCTACTAGAAGCCTTGTTTCATTAGTAAGCTATTCATTCTCCTTTGTCTTCCTGACCACCCCAGATCATGCTCTCATGCCCATAACTGTTGTGAACATTGCTTACTGTTACACATCTATACTATCAAATTAAGTACTCTATAAGCTTGTGGTTGTTCTCAGTGAATAGAAGTTATAGTTCTGGCAATGCACTGTTTGGCTAATTCCGGAGAATCAGCCTTTGTTTTCCGTGGGAGAATCCAAAATGATACAAGATAATATGTGACCCAGAGAAAAACACATGTAGCTAATATGGGAGAATGATTTACTGTTGAAAGCAAATACCTGATAGGAGGAGAACCTGAAACAGAACAGTACTGATCGGCACTGGGCAGACTCCTCAAGGACATGGAAATTACAGTGGAAAAATTGTGTATTCATTTGTCCTTCATTGAGGTTTATATTGCAATTTTTCTAAAAATCCTAAAACAATTGATCTTTAGTTGTTCAAACAACTCTTGAATTTACTAGAGGTTTTTTTTTTTTTTTTTTTTTTTCCTAATTGGTTATGAAAAATATTAAGTTTCTAGCAAATTCTAGAGCAAGATGAGTATTCAGGTTTTAATGTGACAAAATTGAAACTTATTAGAAATAATATCCAAAATAATACAATAGAAAAAATGATTTGGGCTGATGATTTATTTTGCTCTCTTTTCCTCTTTTGCTCCTGAGAACTGCAGGGCAAAATATCTTAGACATACAAAAAGTATTTGTGGTATTTAGCCATCTCACTCCACCATCACAAACCCCTGCGATTACATTGAAGCTATAAGAAGCTCTATAATAGCCGTTGGATCCTTGTTAGCAGTAGCAGAATTCATCCAGGATCATTGATGACAACATACCATTCAAATATTGCCATCCTAAAGACATATGCTTCTAAATCAGGCTTCTTAACAACCTGGCCTCTATTTTTCTCACATTCCTCATGCTTGGCAATTTTCCCAAGGCATCTAATCAACATGGTATAACTTTTCAGGACATGATTCTTACAATGGAGGCCAGATGGAAAAGCTTCACCACTGTTCAAACTTTGAGGGGTTCAGGAGGACATTTTAGTAGGTCTTGCTCTGTATTCACTGCAGGATTTATTGCATTATCAGCAGTGTAGACAATACACAAATGAGGTGCCACAAAATGAGGAAAGGACCTGCCCATAAAATGTGTCCAAGCCAAGATCATCTGCTGATAAGCAATCCTGACATGGTCACCAAGAGATAATTTCAATATCTCTGCTTGGAATTTTTTCTCGCTGTTGAATACTGTGATCTGTTTCAGAGAAAGGTCATCTTTTTATTATTATTATTATTTTATTTATCTTATTTTATTATTTTTTTTTATGGGCAGAGCGAGCTGAAAAAGCAGGAAACATATTGCTTTCTCTCGAAAAGGATTTGCAGTTAATCAGAAAACAAATTTCAGCTACTATCCCCAAATTCAGTTTTCCAAAGAAAAGTCACTTCAGTGACTTTTTTCAAGGTTTGCTTGCACTAATGTTCATGGAGAGTGATACCAGAAGCATATCAGAATGTTTCAAATCTGGTTTCAGGCTACATGTTTGCATCATGTTTTAATATGATGCAGATTATATCCCAGCTAAATTTAGATGGTGAAATGTTCAAAGGAAAAGAGTGAAGTTTTAGGAAATTTCTGAATAATATGACCTCAAGTTCAAGGCATCTCTAAGTGACATATTAAGTGTTGGTTAACTACTGGCTACTGTCAAACAGGATACTGACTAAAAATAACTTAAATCTCCTTCAGTATCTCCATTGTTATGTTCCATGTATTCAGCCTGCTTGTCTCAGTGGCTTGAACTTGGCAAAACATCGGAAAAAAATATAAGAAACATGTAAAAAATGTAGTTATGATTCTATCCACTCCTATTGCATATACAGTTCTCTAGACACATGAACAGAATTTTTTCATGTATGTTTTCAAAAAACAAACAAACAAAACAGGGAATATTACCAAGTAAATTATTTTATGTATCTCCAGACAACTAGTCACGGGTAGTAACTTCTATTTTTGTTCTTACTGAAATGTAAACAATCAGGACAAAACATTCCCAAATCGATCTTTGGGACATTCCAAACAGCAAAGCTAGTACTCAGTATCTATCATGTGTTAAATGTTTAGCTAAAAATGAAAGGAAGAAAAGCTGCTTGTAAATGACTGCCAACTAGCCACCTCTCCTGTATGAATAGGTCTCATTTAAACCAACTTAACTGTGCTGAGACTACTGGGGGGGAGAAAACGATACTGCCCTTAAACTGCAAAATCACTAGATCTTTCTAAATAATGAAAATATAGTGACAGAACTTGCAGATAAAATAATCTAAATTACAGGCAGTACATACAGTCCTGTCATAAGCAACTCATCTTCAATAACTGTGTGCACAGCAGTACAAGCTTAAATACTTAATTTAGGCAGAGATTTTGACAATTTCAGTGAGGAGGTTTGGAGTTTAAAGCTCTTTTGGAAATGTAAGTCCCTTTTTCGTTCTTCTGACTTGTCCGAAAACACTAATTGAGAGACTCACTGCCAGGCCAGACCAGATGAGCATTATCCCACCCAACACTCTCAGAACCATAATTTTTTGGTCAAAAGGAAGTTAATATTATAGCTCTAAAATAATAATAATAATAATAATAATAATAATAATAATCAGTACTTATCATTTCATATTATTTCTGATCTTTGGGAGTATTTTTTGAACATTACAAAAGGAAGCACCAGAGATGATCAAACCGTTGCTGTCTATTATCCAGACATGGAAAACTCAGGAATCTAAAAAATTATCCCCACAAGATAGAACATACTAAACAATTGCTAACTTTCGAACTTTGGTACATTCTTCTGTCATTGCCAGGGCCTTGGCTATATGAATCTCATTCCTGGAGAACAATTATTCATTATTTTCTTTCATTTTACAGCTGATTCCCACACATCTACATAGTGAGGCTTTTCCCTCCAGTTCTAAAATTGTCTTTTGATGTGTATAATAGTTAATGAGTTCTCAAATAAAAACACAGGCACATTAACCAAAGAGTTTAACAAATGTTTTTAATTATGGGAACTGTATGCTGTGCACTGAACAACTGTGACCTTCGATTTAGGCTCCAAGAGTCCCCTTACAATGGAAATGTCCCAGCAATGGCAGCAAACAAGGGTCAGCTTTGTGAAAGATCCGTATCAGCAGCTGCTGTCAACAAGTCAAGGCAGAATTAAATACAGCAGCTAGAGTTTTAGTGTTGGTCTGACCTTGTACTCCTACTTTCATGGTCCCAGGATAAAAATCTCAGTAATACCAAAATTAAATGAACAACTGGTTCCCTGTAAGCGGGATAGATTTTTATGCAAACAGGGATAAATACGTCACTTAATAGGATGTCTAATATTTTAATTGGAAGAAAACTCAGTCTTCAGAATGATGCAAATTTTAAATTTGTATACATGCATTTATTAAAAGTTTGCATCTCATAGTCCTTTCTGAGCTGAAGTTTATATTTGGTGCATTTTTAATATGTATCATCACTCAACAGACGGTGCCATAATGGAAGTGAATATCAATAGATTGTTTATTATGAGGTGTCCATTTTATTGGATAGAAAAGCTTTATCATTTGCTGATAGTACTAATGGAATTGAACCTTCTGGAAGAGACAGAAAACATAGCAATGAAAGCCTAATAGAGCAAATTCAAATACTTTTAGCTTGAAGTACTTCTAACAGAAGTCTGGGAAAAGCGCTGGTGTGGGAAGGTCAGAAAGTTTGCAGCATATCTTTATTTGACATATATTTCAATGCAAAAAGGTTATTCCCTCAGAAAAACAAATGCTTCTTGTTCTATACTGTCCTAGGATAGGATGAAAGCCAGCAGCATGCCTATCTGGTTGCTGTTGTCTCACACTAGTTCTCAAGAACATAGCTACTTCAGTGCAGATAGCACCCCATACACGCAGATGTAGGACCTGGACTTCTGATGAACACCAAAGCTTGCAGTGATTGGTCTGAGCATGTTCACAGAGTCCTGGCATTCCCAGAACCAAGCATGACACTTCCCTGCAAACAGTTCAAGGTCCTCTCCTCCCAGCTGCAGTGTGAACTCCTCATACCTGAGGTCTGGGGGTGGTTAAGCAGTACAGACCCAGCAAGGGCCCATGAGTCAGTGTGCTTAAACTCGGAGTTCACCCCAGTGAACATTCCAGAGAATTTCATCTTTGTTTGAAGCTCTGTGCTGACTTCATGTTTAACCCTGAGCAACATTTATTTAACCTCTTTATGACTCAATTTCCCTGACTGTATTATGATAACAATAACGCTTTCCCACCTTTAAAAGCTATTGTGCATACACATCTCTAGGCCATGTGGAATAGTATTCCTGTTATTATAATCATTCTTCAGAGGTGGAAATCTGATATCTCCCACATCGGTGTTATCAAGTATCTTTTGTGGGCATATGTGTGCTATTTAACCTATGTTCTGAAGCAGCCCTATCATTTGAAGGTGTTTGTCTAAATCAGGCATTTCTTTATTTTAAATTTACAGGTCTGTGGACTTTGATAGTTATTGGTGCTTGAAATGCTGGGTTGCTTCCTGTCCTCAACTCACACTTCACAAAATTATTTTTTGTTAATTAATACATTACTGGCAATAAATATATTTGAGATTTGCTGTCTGAAAGTATTGTAAAAAGACATATTACATAGAAACATAGAAACATTGTACGGAGTGTAAATATAATCAAAGGGATACTTTTGATGATGGGGAAACACATAGGAACTTAAAGAATTCCAAGTCCTTTTCATGCTCTTTTTGGAAAAAAAAAAAAAAAAAAAAAAAAATCAACAACAACAACAAAAAAACGTACTGAGGATGCTCTGTTTAGCACCTAAACACAAGTTCTTAAATATGAATCAGATTTAGGTCAGAGCTAGACTGAATGCTGACTTTGGGGTCAGATTTGCAAATTTCCTAAATCTCACAAAAAAATTAATGGGGGGGGGATCAGAATTTTATCTAAATGTCCTGAAGGTGTTAGAACTAAAATGCAGCTACCTTTTCTTTCACAGGCCCATTAGCAAATTCATGCACAGCAGTGACAATATTAGGTGGAAGAACTTTCACTCTCTTTTAAAGATTTCCTAGAACCTAGACCCTTTATCAAGCAGACCTTTATTAAACACAACCCAAATCAACCCAACCCAACCAAACAACAACAAAAAAAAGCAACCAAACAACCAAACAAAAAAATAACAGAAGATAACATCAGTGAATTCACCATCAGTTTTCATCATGGTGAAATGTTAACAGATGGATTTCTAAAGGTTATGTAAAAGATTTATGATTTAATACATTCTCAATTATCTAGAAAAAAAAATCAGTAATGAAGTAAAAAATGTGCAAATTACCTAAACTTCCATTATATTTGTTTAATCTTCAAGGGCCTGTGCAGAACAGGACTGACTCAAGTTGGAAAAATGGTCAATACCATGGCAGACAATGTCCCCATTGATAACCAGAGAACTTGGTGAAGAAAAATATATCTATAAATATGTTACATGTATGATCTTTTTTTTTTTTTTTTTTTTTTTTTAACAATGATAGTGCTACATTGTGTTAAACATAAACTACTCATATTTCTCTTGAAAACTTTGCAGACAATTCACTAAGAATTTCTGCTCGAATGCAACTGAATTCAAAGGAAGCTAATAAATTCTCAAGGTGTATAAACATTGGAACAGTAAGTAATACAGAAAATGTCTTTTATATTGTCACTGATATAGCCCCTAATACATCTTGCTTCAGACTGGTTTCTTATCAGAGAAAACATACTTAAAAAAATGAGTTGAGTGAAGAAAGATAAGAGCAAGTTATCGTTATGGAAAAAAAATATAAATAAATAAAAATAAATACAAACACCTCTACTTGAAAGAAAGACTAAAAGATTATTACTTTAGATGGTTAAAGGCAGATGTGATAAAAGTACATGAAATAATAAGAATGAATTGAGCAAGTAGACTTTAAAGGAAATGGCTCTTCGACACGCTAGATGTAAATCATCCTGTGCTTCTACTGAGCATTCCCAACAGCAGTGAACAGGAGCTTCATGAATGTTCATAAGAAAAACAAAAGGAAATGACTGAAAACTGAAGTCAAACCTTTATTTTCAACAACATATTACACAAAGGACTCAGATTTTGTAAGCAAAACTCCAAAGAAAGAAACATGAAATTAGAAATTTTTCATTCATCCCCTTAGCCACCTCTACCTTCCTTGCACTAGGTCATCCAGCTATGAAGGTTAATGATAAACCTACTGAATTCTGGATTCCAGGTCTACAAGATAGTATCAGGTACCTGGTAATTATTTTCTGAATATACTTCTTCAAGGAAAAGCTATTACTTTCAGGCCCGTGGGAGCAAATTCCATTCACATCAAATCATTTACTTTAAGGGTAGATTTCTTTCTTGAAGTTTTTTTTTTTTAACTACTATGATGAACCTGTAAGGATAACAGTTTGTCTTATTTCTTCAAAGAAGGTGATGTTGAATGTAGAAAGAATGGAAATTTTTGTTTTACCTCATAAGTATGAAAATCTAATTTCTGCCAAATAAATGAAGAAAATATCATTCTTCTTTAGAACTCAAACATACTATCAGGAGCATTAACACACTGTTTCAGAAAGGTTTCATTCATATGCACACAGAAAAAGATTGTTTTTATTGGAAGAAAATATCTTTGTAACTTAGTTATTTTAATAAAAATGCCATAGTCCTACATCCTAACCAGAACAAACAATGACATGTCCTCATAAACACTGCAAACATTTAAGATTAAAAAGGCATATATTGATTTGTTTTAAACTCAGATTTTTTTGTTCAAAACCTTGTGCCAAATATCAAAGAAGGTTTAATGGCCACGTTACCTGAAAATGATCATCTATAATGGGAAAACAGACAACTCGTGTAGCGTCTGTTCTGAGGTAATTTTCTATCCCATTGTCATTAAGTAGAAGATGAATCCTTTAATTATACTTTAAAATTTAGTCATGCTATTATCTCACTAGTTAATTCAATTAAAATGAACCCTTGTTAATTCAATCAAAAAGAATCAAACCAACTCTTGAACTGTTTTTCTTCCTTGTGCTTTCCTTTTGTAAGAAGGTGGCAGGGATAAAGGGAAGAAGCATGAACACCAGAGTGCTTGTCACTGGACCCTGACAAAGCAAAGCTCACTTCCTTTCTTACATATAAAACAACTTTCCGCTAATTTGGTGGCTTTTCCACATGCCCAAAGTTTTGTCAGTCACCCCCTTGTCTATTTGTAAGCAATGAAGTTATCAGCAAAATTTTAGATATAAGATTAAAAATGTTGAGGGGACTGTTGGGTGATTTATTATATATGACGTGCATTTCTGTTTATGCATTCATGAAGCCTATGTCTGCAAGATCTGTAATGCCAGCTTGCACACACTGTACAAATATGAATAAATGAATAATTGTTTTGATAATATTAAACAGCATGTGTGATGTTGCAGAGCAACATCTGTTATTAACAGTATAAACAAAAGGAGTTTTTACTGATTGCATGTCATTCTGCATAGGGGAACAATGTAATACGTCCAATTTGGTAACTCTTTGCAGACAGCAGGAGGGACTGTGTAGGCCTGCTGTGAAAAACAGGAACAAGATTAGAACAGCTCTCTTTCAAATGTGGAGAGTAAAAAATCTCTCTAAAGACTCTAAAGAAGGAAGGTATAAACTGTGCACAGAATTGCTCAAGTTCATAGAAACCATTTCCACTTTTGAGTGTTATCATCTTACTTTTACTTGTCCCTCATGTCCTACAGACAGATGAATAAAAGTAACTGAATATTTTGGACAAGGGGAATCTGAATACTCTTAAGGACCATCTCAGATTATTGCCATGTAGTCAAAATATCCCTTATTCCCTTATCATATCAGGAAACTAGGAAAAAAAAAAAAAAAAAAAAAAAAAAAAAAGTATTTCCTGTTCTAAATCTATTAATAGATCTTGATTCAAGAAATGATACTGTATACTGGGATTACACAAAAATGCAGAGAACTAGGGTGTAATTTCTCAATACAATTGAGCAGAAATAGTATCTCATTGCTGTTTGTGATATGATTCACCATCCCCATTAGCAACTGGCTGTAGGTTTCTTCACCTTCCTTCATGAAATTACAGGTACTTTTATAGTCCTGAGATGAGCTATTTCAACACACCAAGAAAAGACAAACCAAGAAAAAAGTCATCTCTAACATTATTCCCTTTAATGGTTTCATAAATGGCTCAGATGTATGATTAGAAGGCGTTTTGAGTAATTTTTTAGATGATACTAAATTGGGAGGAGATGTTGACTCTGTTGAGGGTAGAGAGGTCTTTCAGAGAGATCCTGACAAATTTGAGAGCTGGGCAACTGACAATATGAAGTTTAACATGAGTAAGTACCAGATTCTGCACCTGGGAAGGGGAAAGCCTGGCTATATGTAGAGTTGAGTGTGGCCTCACCTTGAATACTGTGTACAGTTTTGGGCGCCACAATATAAGAACATAAAATTATTAGAGAGTGTCCAAAGGTGGGCTAAGAAGATGGTGATGGGTTTAGAGGTGAAGATGTGAGGAAGAGCTAAGTCAGTTGGTTTGTTCAGCCCAGAGAGGAGACTAAGGGGAGGCCTCATGGCAGCCTGTAGCTTCCTCATGATGGGTGTGGAGTGGCAGGCACTGAGCTCTGCTCTCTGGGGACAGAGACAGGACCCAAGGGAATGGCATGGACCTGGGACAGAGAAGGGTCAAGCTGGATATTGTGAAAAAGTTCTTCACTGGGAGGGTGCAGTGGTTTTACCCAGCTGGGTAGCTGAACTACACCACAACCACACTCTCACTCCTATTCCTCAAAGAAAAAGGGGGAGAAAAGATAATGGAAAAGGCTCAAGAATTAAAATGAGCATGACGAGAACACTCACCTATTACCATCACAGGCAAAACAGACTCAGCATAGGAAGATTAATGTAATTTATTGCTCCTCACTAACAGACTAGAACAGTGAGAAACCAAAATCAAACTTAAAACACCTTCCTTCCATCCACCCTATTCTACCTCCTCCCCCTGAGTAGTGCAGGGGAATGGGGAATGGGGGCTACAGTCAGTCTCTAATGTTTCATCTCTGCCACTCCTTCACGGTCACTTTCTGCCCCTGCTCCATGTGCTACCCTGCTCCTCCCTGCTACCAGTCCCTTGCCACATAAACTTAATTCAGAAGGTGGTTGGGCACTGGAAGAAGCTCCCCAGGGAAAGGGTCAGAGCAATGAGCTTGCCAGAGTTCAAGAAGCATTTGGACAATGTACTCAGACATAGGGTTTGATTTTTGGGTCGTCCTGTAGAGACACAGAAGTTGGACTTTATGATCCTTGAGGATCCCTTCCAACTCAGGATATTCTAGAATTCTATGATTCTATAATTACTTTTATGCTGTTTAAGATCCCTGAACCACTTTTTATGGGGTTGAAGAAATACAAGAGTCCTTACAAGGGAAGGCAAAGGAGCATGGAGATGAAGTTACCTCTTTGGCATGCTGCTTAATATATGATGAATTATATCATGAAATTATAATTTCTGTCCATCAAAATGACTTATAAATAAGTACATATCAGTGTTTGGCTGTACACTTCCTCTTTGTTTTTGCTGAATTCTCTCTCTTTTCTTTCTGTTTTATATGATTACTTATTTCCAGTTATTGAATATACGGAAGCTTCTACATGTCCATGAAAAAAACACCATTCCGAATACATACCTGAATTCTTCATTTATCACAACCCATATGCATTTTCTTCTCTTTACATTATTTATTTACAGCATTGACAAAGTTTTGTGTCACATAGTATAACCAAGATAGGCAAAACATCTAAGAGCATGCATTAGTCCAGTTCCTCAGAAAACAAAACAAAACACAGCAAAACAAAACAAAACAAAACAAAACAAAACTTAAGCATAGCTTCTTATAAAGAGAAAGCCCAAGATACATCTGGACTAAGAGTCAGGAAAGCATATGGGAAACATGTGTCTCACTTCAGTAGGCTTGCCCCTACTCTTGTAATGTAGGCAATCCCAGAGGGTACTTAATTCTCTTTGTGGTTTTCTTTTCCTGAAGTTTCAGTGGGAAAATCTAATAAATAATTTCAACAGCTTTCATTATGAGAAGCCAACTTATGTATTTACTGCATGGTTTAGTTTAACTAATGTTGACTGGCAGATTGGCTCAACAATGATGTATTCAATATCAGCAATAGACCCTGGTGTGGTAGATGTGAAGTGACAGTGAAGCACCACCCTAATCTTACACAGCTTTACTTCAGGGACTTGTTAACATTAGAAGAGTATTGATTTGTATACAGCCATGCACCAGAGACATTTTTTCTTTACATAAACAAGGACAGTCATGCTTCCTCCAACCAGCATTATCTGTCACTAATCAAACTGATGAAGTTGTCTTTAGGTCTTGGTCTGTTGGTCCAAGGTCTATAGGTCTTTGTCCTTGGTCTATACATACAGGAAGAACAATCCTGGGTAGAGAGGCTATTTAGGTACCCCAGTTACTAGATATCTAAGCCCATGATGTATTTTATACCAAGCACAGAATGAAGTCTCCTTCCTAAACTAAGTACATTAAATCTCCACATTTCACTTTCTGAGACATTACAGTGGAGCATCAAATCAAAAGCATCAATATACTTGGGAAAAAGAGTAGTACAGCTCCACGAAAGCAGGGGACTTCACCTTCTTTGACATGTCCAGCGCTGACTCGCTTTACTTCTTGCAAGAAGTACTTCTTGAAGAAGTACTTCTTTACTTCTTCACAAGAGCTCTACTCATTTCATCACACCTCATAATGATACAAATTTGGAGTCTCATTCTTGAGCCTCCCTTCTTTAGACTACAGTCCTGAAATGGGCTTCAGACAGACAGTGTATCTAAGACTATGAGAAAATGCCTATCTTCTCTTGATGTATACATATCTTTATTTTCATTCAAATGTCTTTCTTTTATTATTATTATTAATAATAATTTCAAACATTCATAGAAATTTAAATCTCCTTTTCAAATGTTCCATGTATAATAGAAATTTGCCAAATTTTCACTTCTGAACAAAGCAAAAAGCAGTACATTTGAAAAGTACATCTTTTGTCTTTTAATTTAACTTGTCAATCATTTGTGTACAAAACTGAGAGCATCACACTGAGCTCATAAAATCAGTGCAAAGGTGTGTGTTTGTGTGTTTTTCTAGTGAGAAATATGATAGTTGTAATGAACTGGCAAATATGAATGCCTTTTATTATTCATTCCTGATGAGCTATGGTGGTTTCTAGGGAAAGATATAGGACATTGGCATGGGTATTCCAGTATAGTAAACACAACCATTAAAAGATTTAATAATCCCAGAGATGGATGCTGTAAATAGCTATCAAAGTAGTATTTAACATGAATAATCAACAAATTTCTGAAAATGTCCTAGGACAGATATCATTAAATATTTTGATTTACTACTTAATCCAGTATTCAGTGCAGAAGTGACAGGCAAAACTACCTTCAGAATGCATACACCAAGCAGGGCTGGGCCTGCAACCTCTTTCTTGAAACAAATCCAAAAACATATGAAAGAAGGGTGGGGGTGAAAGAAGGTTGTCTGTTATTTTGTAAGCAATTAAAACCCGTCTTTACCTGATGCCAAGAGGAAAGAATAGTGAAATTTTACTGTCAATCAGAATTAAGTTAGTATGTACCATAGGATGACTATTAAATAATCAGAGCCAGTTTTCATTCTAACCTTGTCTACTGATTGCTAGTACCTCCTTCCCTTTCAGAGTTTCAGTAATGTAAATAATACCCTGCTCTTCAAGGACAACACATCTACATTAAATGCTAAAAGTAAATTATTTCGTGTGAAAACAAACAAACAATCAAAAATCCTGTCAAATTGTATCTTGTACTGGAAGTAATCCATAAGAAAATCAATGGCTAAAGAAGAAACATGGAGGGCTGCTTTTCACCCTACTTCAGCCATAAAATAAAAATGACATCCTAAAGAGATCCTAAAATCTCTTCAGATACTGGGGAGAGAGCTTCTGTGGAACAATAACAGACATATCAAACTGTACAGTCCGAATTTCAGAATTTAATTTCTACCCTTCAAAGAAGGGTTTGGGGTTTTGTTGCAACTCTTATGGACCTTGGAGAAAAATGTATCAAGCCTGGTATTAGAATTTTATGAGGAAAAAAATAAAATAAAAGACACTAAACACTTCAGTTGTGACTGTACCCAGAATATGTAGGCCTTTCAAAAGGCCTTAGAGCTTGAAGGTATTGAAAAGACAAGAAAGATAGCATAATTAATTTTGCTCTGCTTTCAGAACAAGGGAAACCACAGAAAAAGACTGCAGGATAATGGAGCAACTCCAAAAGCTTGTGTTCTTGAGTTCTTGAGCTGTTTCTGGGATTTATTTACTTAGCAGTAAAGACTTCCTTAAAAAAATAAAACATAAAAAAGTAATTTTTGTATCAGCAGCTCCCACATGAATCAGATCACAATCCTGTAACTCCTTTGGTAAATTGAGCTAATGGCAAAATGAAATGACTGAGAGGTTACAGCCCATTCAGTTCATAAATAATTTTTTTGCACCTTTATCTCAGAAGAGCAATCATCCCTGAGGCAGAAAAGGTCACTAGAAAGTTCAAAATGGTTGTTCTTCAAGTATCACATTGTTCCATCTTAGTGGTCTGCACTCCTAATATCAATTACAGAGAGCGCTTTTGATTTGTTGCTGGGGTGGTTAAAGTCATGTATGTTACTGCCAACATTTCTTAACAATTCAATGGTTTGCTAAATGTGACTGACATGATTTCTGCTGGTTAAGCAGCAGCAAAGTGAAGTTTATTTAGAAGCAGTGAAGTGCAGGGACCCAGAAAGCTATTGCTTTCAAGGACGTATAATCAAGGACTAATGGTAACAGGACTATTTTAATCATAGAATCATTAAGGTTGGAAAAGACCGTCAAAATGATCTGGTCCAACCATGCCCCTACCACCAATATCACCCATTAGACCATGTCACTCAGCACCACGTCCAGCCTTTCCTTAAACACCCCCAGGGACAGTGACACCACCCCCTCCCTGGGCAATCCGTTCCAATGTCCGGCTACTCTTTCTGAGAAGAAATGTCTTATTTCCAATTATGATGTCTTATAATTTCCTCCCCTGGCAAATTTATATATATGTATATATACCAACAGCTATGGGCTAGTGTTGAGATAGGTATTGGGCTGGTGCATTTTTTGGTCTAAATGTCACTGATCAAATATTGCTCTTTGTACTGAGTCTGTTTTTAGTATTAATCATTCTCAGAGCAGAACAGCTCAAAACATCTTGAAGCTTACAGCATTATTGTTAAATGGTCTGAAAGGACAAGTGTAACAATAGCATACCAACTGTGAAAATCAAACTTAATAGTGGCCTGAAAATCACATCCATAACAATCTATTGCAGTCCTCAATGATGTATTGAACTTCTGCATGTGGTCCAGCTTGCCTTTTTGCCCTTCTGCAGAGTTTGGACTTCCATATGTTATAGTCCCTGATAATCTATTCTTGATCATGAACACATATCCCTACAACTTCCTTTCCTCTTTCTTCTACTGCCTCTGTAAGACTGCTTGTAGAAAAACTTGGGAAGGTACTGTTTCTGATGAGAATTATGAATAAAAGTGCAACTTTTATCACTATTTTGCAGATAAAAGAAGGATTACAAGACTAGTGGAGAAAAAATAATTTGGTGGTCAGAGGAGTGACTTCTATCTATGACTCCTAGAAATCCAGTGAATATCAGGGATTCTCTTCAGTTAGAAAAAGCATCTAAAGAAATTTTTTAGGATCTTGAACTCCCAAAGGGTATCTCCCTGTTTCCTGAAATCAGGACTCCAAATAAGTTGTGTTACTAGAAATGTGCTTTTTGGTGTTACTAGAAAGAACAATTTAAGATAATTCCACTGAGCATTTTCCTCTTCTGGCATGAAAGCATTAAGGAGAAATGGCAGGTATCCTCTGATGCACTCATTTCTGTGTCAATATATATCTCTGTGCAAGAAACACATTCATAGCGTGATCTCTCTGTGGACTACCACGAAAAAGAGTGTGTTTTGACATCTGAGATGAATCATGAAAAAGAAAAAAAAGTACTTGTTTTCACTAGATTCTCATAGCCAAGGTGTTACTTCAGTGCTGAGGCAATACTCATATTTTAAATTTTAATGAGCTACATAGGTGCTTAAATATTTTCTCTATTGTTGTTGGATATGACTAAGCAACTCTGTAGTCATACATTGGGTAAAAAGAAATGTAGCATAAGAAAAGGGTTACATTCCACATTCGCTTGTAGGAATATTTTTTTTATTTTTTTTAAAAAAAGGAATAAATGGAGAGATTATTTGTGAAATCAAGCACAAACTCACTCAGATGGTACTTTCAGCATACAATATCTGCAGAGCCTTACATTTTTTCAGACAAACCATCAAATGCAAAAATACAGTACAATTATTTCCATACAGATTTTGAGAAATGTATTTGGTCCACTATAACATAAAAAAAGCTTTAAAGCAATTTCACTGACATAAATGACTGTGACCCAATTTGCATAAAAGAGAAGGAAACCAGGAGTTGTTATGGCAGCAAAGAGTAGCAACATGGTTGCAAACCTTTCTTCGATCCTATGTTAATTAAATGTACCATAGTGTGTGAAGTAGCTCTCAGCAAACTCATATTTTAAAATTCTTGAGTGTAATTGAAAAACTCACTGCAAAGAATGCAAACGGCTGCTGGACAGATCAAAGAGCATATGAAGATTTATTTAACAGGTTTGCTAATGGAAAGATAATGGCTTTTATGAGGATGATGGAACAAAAATAAAGCAGCAGACCTGAGGATAAATTAAAAGATGAAAAAAGGTCTTGTAAAATGAAGCAGTAACACAAATCCATTAGCTGTAAACACTGGATAATATTAATCCAGTAAATGGTACTCCACTTCCATTTTGTGCATCATCTTGGGTGAAAGGTGGTAGCTTGTAGCAGAAAATAGGTGCTCTTTTGCTTTAATGGTCTTGAATAAGGCTGTTGGCCATATTGACAGCTGTGCTGTGTAGCAGCTGGTAGCTAGGCAAAGTTGTTTAATGTTTATAACAATGAAGAATAGATTTGTATAGTTTAGAACTAAAAGCTTTTTGGAAAGTACCTAGAATAACAATTGTAAAACCTTGGAGAAACATTATTTCAAAGGTTTTTTTTTTTTTTTTTTTTTTTTTTTTTTTTTTTTTTTTTTTTT
>CM021767.1:101887237-101942642 GCA_011076525.1 Nettapus auritus | reverse complement strand
CCCCCCCCCCCAAATAAATAAATAAATAAATAAATAAATAAATAACTGATATTCCTGTGAAAGCTGCATTCCCAGAAAATGTACTAAAACAGTACTCACTATGGGTAACTAATCACTTGATATTTGACTTTCCATGCTGTCATTTGATGATAATAAAGTTATTTCACATTCATCCTTAATGTTTTCTATGAGAAAATTGTTATCAATATTTTTAGGAAAAAAAATAAGTATCTGTCACAATTATGAACAATGCAGTGTTTCTTAATCCAGCCAGAGATTACAGAGATATAGTTGACATTTTTTATGCTATTAGATTAACACTAGAAGAAAGAGATAGAAGTCCTCACACTATTCCCACATTTCTTCATGTCCCGCACTAGCATAAGACAAATAGATGTTGCAGACAGGCCTGTCTCTATCTGTCATTTACCAGAAAAAAAAAAAAAAAAAAAAAAAAACATGCTGACATTTTCCCTTTTCCTTTAAATTTTCTGCTCCTCCATATAGGAAAATATAGAAGGAATGATGAAGAAAAAAATCAAAACAATTAACATTTTGGAAGACAGTTTTGAATGCCTAAAAAGGCTGGGAGATGAGATCAAAGCCAGTAACACAATGCTATTTAGCTCTTACAGGCCTTGCTCTCTATACATCCAGTTCAGGTTCCATGGAACAGAAAGAAAAAAAAGCAGTATTTTTTCTATTCTTGGAGGAGATTACTCATATTTATTAGTCTTGATTAATGGATGAGAAAGACAGGTCTGAGAAATTAAGATGTCTCAGTCAGCTCAAGATATCACAGACTCAAAGACAGGAGAAAATCTCCTTTCTCAGGAGAAAAGACTTAGATCTGTTCAGTGGTAGGCCACACTTCAGATTTGATAACCCGTGTGAATCAGATAGGAATACTTCACTGGGTGACACACATACCATTATGAAGCCAGTGGTTATAATTCCATAGTCTGATATAATTTTTTTTTTTATAAAAAAAAAAAAAAAAAAAAAAAAACAAACAAACAAAAAAAAAAACATGAAATTAAAGTAGAATAGGAGTTATATATAGTTTTAAAACTTACAGTAGATATTCCATGAGAACAAGAAGATTTGGAGTTGAAGGTTTCATACAGAGAGTTTGTTTTAGATGTGGTTTCTAACTACCTATTACTCAGATTCTATATTATTGCCCCTTATGAGAGACTTACAAAAAGTAGTAAGAAGTCTCTGAAACTTCAACAATTTCTGCTGTACTTTTCCAGCCTGCTTATCTGCCTGTCTGCTGCATTTTGATTTGTTCTTTGATTTCATTTGTGTCTGATTTTTTAAAAAGCTTTTCCAGCCCAATTAGGTTATCTCAAATAACAGAGGAATGAGATCAGGAAAAAATATTTATTGGTGAAATTAAACAACTCTGAAGATTTGCTAAGTAAATATCATTCATTTTGTGCATTTGAATGAGAAAAGGTTCCTATCAGAAATTAGTGAGTGTGCTATTAATGATCATAACACGTGCACACAAGGGATTGGAAATAGGCTGGCCAAAACTCTGAGTGCTTTTGGCCCAGCTATTGGATAGCGTGAATTTGTAACTTAATCATGCTCTCATAACATAGCTTTTGTTGCTGTTATTTGTAAGTCTAATTAAATTTCTCATTCAGTTACTGGGGAAGTAACTCTTGCGTTTCTTTGCAGTGCTAGTGAGCCTATTAATGCATGATATACACATATCTTTTCTTCTTCACAAATCAAACAATGCATTTCTATAACCCCAAATTCCAATTGCTGATAATATAGTGGCTCCAGTTTTGGCTGAGATCAGCTTTTCATACTGCTGTCCTGCTGCTGGCATATGATTCTGTCGGGTTGTCTGGCTCTTGTTTCCCTCTCCTGTTGCAGCTGGGTTGGCTTCAGGCTATGACAATTTTGCCTGCAGTCCTTGCCTCCTGCTGTTCTATCAAGGACAATAACGCTTAAGGCAGAACCTTAACTTTTAAATCCTTTATTCTGAAGAGCCTTAAGGCACATTCTACTGTTTCAAGAACCAAATCACAAAGTAATCTTCTGTGTAGGTTTACATGTTTCTGTAAATCCTGGGACAATCATTTATTTGTGGCAAACAATGAACAGAGTTACTGTAAAGACCGCACAGCCTAGATCAAACTAGATTTGTTTTCTAACACAAATTTCTAAACACCCAGCACAACAACTTTCACAGGCATTCTTCTAACTTTGTAACAGTTCTTGTAGATTAATGTATAAGGGTGCAGGCAAGAAGACATCATGATAACTGTGTATAGAAAATGATGGGATCTGACATAAACATTATTGCTCAGGAATAAAATAAGAGAGTTATAACAAAAAGGTCAGGACCAACAGTATTCCAAACAGAAAATGAAATATGAATATTTGGGAAACTAACATTAAACAGGAAAAGAAACAACGTTATACTACTGTACAAAAAACTACGGTGTACCTTTATCTGTAGTGATATATGCAGTACTGTTTCCCTTATTTCAAATAGAATATCATAAACCTGGAAAAGAGTCTAAGGAGGGTGCCTCACCTGATCAAAGTTCTGTGGAAACTTTCAAGCAAGGAACAAGTGTAAGGGCTCATCACATTGGGGAAGAAAAAAAAAAAAAAAAAAAGATAAAACAGAGATTTTAAAAGCTACAAGTCAGAGAGAGGGTGAATAGAGATCTGTAATTTGCTTTCTTTTCCAGCTCAAAAACTAGACTGCATCAAAAGAAACTTGCAAAAGGCAGGTTTAAATCACACAAAAAGTATAGTTCTTCATCCATGTGCATAACTCACTGCAAGATGTGGTATAGAGTAACCTTAATTCATGGAGAAGCTGTGCATGTTCATGAAAGAGAAAATCCATCAATGTTATTTAATAATCTGGAGTACTCAACTGACAAATTTTCTGGATGATGTTCAAAAAACATATCACTACATCTTTTCCCTGTTCCTACCCTCTTCCATGGGTATGCATTCTTGGCCACTGCTGGTGAACAGATATTAGATGGCTAGATGGACCTTTGGTCTGTTACAACATGGTAGTTCTAATGTTCTCTTTATTTTAGTTTATCTTTTATTTTAGTTTTTATTTTAATGCAATAGATACCATCATTTAGGAGGATTTATTTTATATTACATTATAACTTCCAAAATCCCTGATGAAAATATTTATTCACCTGGTTCTCTCACAACACTTTGCAAAGCCAAATTTTGGCCAATATTAACAGCATAACATTTGTATTCTTACTTTCTTTTCTTCCAAGTGCAGAAAGGAAATCTATATAAATTGATATGTCATTCAAAATGTCTTAGCTTTGTAGGTAAACATTCGCAGGGTACTTTTTCAAAAAATGTACTCATCAGCTTGGCAAATAAATAATTAACTGTTGGAGAACTGTGTGCTAATTAAAATATTTCATGTTTGGAACAATAGCCACTTAGCTATTCCAGTAACCTGTGTCATGTAACACAAACATCAAGAGAGTTAGAATCTGTCTTCTCTTTTGCATTATATTTGCTGAACCAGAACATAACACCTTTGTAAAATTTAAGTAAAGTATATATTGATATTTATGAGAGTGGTGGCTTTCTGAATTGGCATTGCTTGTCCATTGCCCTTTCCTCTGTCCCTCTGTTCGGCAGAAATCCTTATAGTTCTATATGTTCCTGTAAAACAGTAAGTTCAGTCATTAGCAAAGTACTTCATATTTAGAATAGTTCAATGGAAACCAATCAAAACACTTGTGATGATTAATGCTGAAAGTGCTTAAGCACATTGATGGATTGGAACCTAAAAGCATTCTAACTCTTTACTGCTTTATTTACCTGCAGATTGAACATAAAGCACTTTTAATTCACATTCAGCTGACTTATGCTGTTTTGACTTTCATAGCATTACTTCTTATTTCAATGTTAGGAATACAGACACAGCCACTTTAACAATATTGGAGTATTTTGAAGTATAAAAACCTTTTAAATTTCTTTTCAAAGATGCCTTTGGGGCATCAAAAGCTCATTTGATCTGAAACAGGAGCAAAAGCAACACTTTTTACAGAGGAAATACGTTGTGAACAAAAAGAATGCAGCATGCTACTTTTATTTAGACTTAGAAGTGGGTCAAAATACATGCTTTATCTACATATGCTGAGTCTTTTCAATATAGCCTTTTCAGCATCATAGAATGAAGCTGTGTAAAGAAAAAACTGTTTCATCACCTCGACTACAAAGACGTGCATATGTATGTTTGTTATTAAATAGATGCAAAGGACACAATGTACAATATATGAGTTCCATAGAGTTCTTAAATGTACTTTCTTCAACTTAAGCATTTTACAGTGTGGCATATGAAAACTTGTTAATTATTCTACTTCTGTTTTGTTTGTGGTTTTTTTTTTGTTTTTTTTTTTTTTTGTTATTGTTTGGTTGGTTGTGTTTTTGTTTCTTTTTTGTTTCTTTTTTGATTCTTTTTTTTTTCTTTTTTCTTTTTTCTTTTTTTTTTTTTTTCAGAGACACAAAAATTGCAAGATTAAAGCTTCATTCTTCATTTTGTTGTATTTAATAGAAAACCACATGTTGACCTCAGCAGAGAACTACTGTCAGTCTACGACTTTTCCAAAGTCGTAGAGGAAGTTAGAAAAAAAAAATCCTTAAAAAAAAACAAAACAAAACAAACAAACAAACAAACAAAAGCATACAACTAAATCCTTAGTATTATGCCTGCATGTTTTCTAGGACTTTCATACTCTGCTGTAACATACTGTCTATGACTACTAACCACTTTCTTTATTATTAATCAATAAACATTGATGAAAATTCCTATCTGTAACATGTCCCAAATGGTCTTTCTGTTGAGTGATAAAAACAAGTTTCACATTTCTATTTGATTTATAAGAAGTAGTAAAAATGGTAGAAAGTACCTGATGTTTTAAGTTGAGAAAAATGGGCTCACTCTCCTATAAATTCATAGCTCCAAGGCTCTTTGGAGGCTCCAAAGTTTCACTGTTAAGGAACTAGGGAAGCCAATCTTTATTTGAGAGATAAAAACATATGTTTATCCCACCTTCTAATCTTGTTCTCCTGGCTCTAGCAATACACCCTCTTCTGCCAAGCAATCTGAATATACATCTGCCTCCAAGGTATATCTGACTCCAAAACTATAAGAAAAGTGGCCAGCTGTGATGACATATAAAGACTGAACCAAAAATATTTGGAGAAAGTGAGGAAGAAGCAATATCTCAATGACGCTTTTGAAACACATCATCTGTGAGGGGCCAACACAGTAAGTCTGGCTGCTAATCAGAGATGGATATAAGCCATAAAGTTCAGCTACAAATGCCAACTTTTCTGAAGCCTGAGGACATTTGGCTTAATGCATTCAGAAGATAGAAAAGGGCTAGCACTAAGTGCAATCTGTGTTTTAGTTTGTAAAAATATGGAGGTGTTCTGGTGCAGATGTTTTCTTCAGATTCGTGTCCACTATCACTGTTGATATGACAGGAAATATTTGTAGATTTAAGGCTATTAAAGCTGTTTTTCACATATCTACTGTATCTGTTTAATAGGTTTGTTTTCAGAGGTATATTCTGTTGGTTTAAGAAGAGAATGAGTGGATCAGGTGGAAAGAGGGGAGACTGCTCATTCCCCATGGAGTCACTCAGTCTGTCATGGCAGAATGTTCCAGACTTCCTACCCTGGCAAGCAATAAAAGGGAGTCATGGCAAGCATTAGGAGCTTGCAGCCCAGACAGAGAAACCACTGAGAAAAGACAGGTATGAGGAACTAGGCCTTGGTACAAAAGAGAACTTCCTAAGGACCATGAGAGAGTTACTCATGTGTCTTTAACCTTACCTGCAGACAGACTGGGCAGTAGGAGACTGAATTAAAAGCCCCTTTTACCCCATTACATTTTGCTTACTTATATGAATTTCCTCAAAACTGTAGAAACAAAAAAAATGGTGTCCTTCAGGGGTCTGTCCTGGGACTGGTACTGTTTAATATCTTTATCAGTGACATAGACTGTGGGATAAAGTGCACCCTCAGCAAGTTTGCAGATGACACAGGTGTTGCAGGTGTTCTGGTGATGCAACAGAATGAAGGGATGCCATCCAAAGGGAAGTGGGCCCCCTTGAACCTAGTGAGGTTCCACAAGTCAAAGTGCAAGGTGCTGCACCTGGGTCAGGGCAATCCCAGACATGAGTATAGACTGGGAGAAGAACTCATTGAGGGCAGCCCTGCACAGAAGAACCTGGGGGTTCTGAAGGATGAAAAGCTCAACTTGAGCCAGAAGTGCATGCTTGCAGTGCAGAAGGCCAACTGCATACTGGGCTGCATCAAAAGAGGAGTGGCCAGAGGTCCCCCTCTACTCTGCCCTTGTGAGCCCCACTTGGAGTACTGCATCCAGATTTGGGGCCCCCAGCACAAGAAGGATGTGAGTCTCTTAGAACGGGTCCAGAGGAGGGCCACAAAGATGATGAAGAGGCTGGAGCACCTCTCCTATGAATAAAGGCTGAGAGAGCAGGGGATGTTCAGCCTACAGAAGATAAAGCTCTGCGGTGACTTCATTCTGGCTTTTCACTATTTAAAAGGGGCTTATAAAAATATGGGGAGCAACACTTTGCTCAGTCAGATAATGACTGGACAAAGGGGAATGGTTTTAAACTAGAAGAGGGGAGATTTAAATTAGAGGTTAGGAGGAAATCTTTCACTCAGAGGGTGGTGAGGCACTGGAACAGGTTGCCCAGAGAGGTTGTGGATGCCCCATTCCTGGAGGTGTTCAAGACCAGGCTGGATGAGGCCCTGGGCAACCTGGTTTAGTAGGTGTCATCTGTGCCCATGGCAGGGGGGTTGGAACTAGATGATCTTTAAGGTCACTTCCAAACTTAGACATTCTGTAATTCTATGATTCCTTTACTTGAAAAATAATGATGCTTTTTAATATTTTAATGAAAATTAAGTTATTTCAATTCAATACATTTTCAATTAGATCTATCTCAAAACATGACAACTTGGAATCACATATGGGCTGTCATGAGAGATAGGACACAGAAGGCAATTTTTTGTTTTGTTTTGTTTTCATCATAAGACAAAGAAAAACAAAGTGTTCATTTGCCTACAGAGTTATGCACTTTGATCTGGAGGAATATTTCTTTCACTGTTTGGCATTCATGTCAAACAATCCTCATTCAACTAGCATGAACCTGGCAAGAAAGAAAGTTTTATTTCATCTTTTGCTTTCATTGACATTCTTTAAATGTGCCCCCACCCCTCGTCTTCTTGTCTTTTTTTTTTTTTTTTTTTTTTTTCACACACAGACTACCTGGGTGAAGTTAGGTTTTTAGGACAAATCTGGGAGCTGTTCTAACTCTCTCTAATCTCCAGTGGCAAAATAATCTTTCATTAAAAGAACCACTTGGGGACAACAATTTTTTCTCTCTTTTTTCTTCTTCTCCTCTCTCTAATCCAAAGCTAGAGGACTACACATGCAACAGATGTGTTTGCCTGCGCTATATAAATCCATACTCCCAAGCCTAGGCTGAATATGTGTCACCTTTATGTCTGGAAAATGCCAGGACCCACAGGGAATCTTGTTTCCAGTTCTTTGCCTTGTCACTGTCAGACATCTGATCCCTGGTGCTCAAATATATCATCACACCTTCTGTCTCTCAGCTCTCTGCTCATTCAGACCCCTTATCATTTGGTTCAATCTGAGTTACCACACACTTCAGATATATAGCCTAATGGCTTGATTGCAAAACTTGGGAGTGTTTCTCCCTAAGGTACATATGCTAAGATTATAAATATCATGCACTCAGGGAAGCTGAATGGGAAGGATGTGGTGGTCTCAGAAGCAAATTAACCTGCTTCTAGAAAGCCCCAGTGGTGGAATACTTTTGCAGAGTAGTTTAAAATGCTTTGTTGATTTTTGTGACCTTGAGAAAGGCAGACAGTGTGGATATGGCAGATGGAGAGTGGGAATCATCATGTTGGCTCTATAAAAGAATAGTTGACTGATATAGAATAGCTTCCTCCAGTCTTCATTTTCCACAGGAGGGCTCTAGTATTGTTTGCCTTAGCTAGAGGAAAAAGAAGATGCCACACATGTCACTCAGGCTCATGGTTGTAACACACTGATAGATGAGCAAATCTCCGCATGAGAGTCTGAATTACTTTAGTCTTTCAAGTAGGTCAGGCTTAGTGACCTAGCAAGTAGAGCTGTGGTTTCATGACAAAATATGTTCAGCAGCAGTACTGGCTAAGGATATTCTAATCCTCATATATAAGAGGATATATACCTAATCTTTCTTCCAGTTTCCCATTGCTCACATAGGTCCCTATAGTAGCAATCTTCCCCTCAGGTATACATATGCAATTTTGTAAGACTTCACACCACATGACTGTTCAATTGATGAGATAGGAAAAAACAAACAAACAAACAAAAAAAACTCCTGATTTTTGGTTTAAAGAAGCTTAAATTTTCTTAAGCAGCACTTCTGGTATGTCTTGAATTCACTAGAATTTATAAAATGTTGAGGTACTACAGAATAAATAAAAAAATGTAAGGTATATAGAAGAAAAAAAAATATGATTACTTTAGTAGTGACCACAGTGAGGATCTGCTAAAAATCTTTGACCACTTTCAATTTCTTTTGATGGTTGTCATAAAGAATGCCAGATATAACTATGCAGGGCAACACTGGGAAGGATATTTATATCTTCTCGTTCAGTCTTTGGAGAGCTTTGTGCAAAAATGTCTTTAAACAGTTTAGAGTTAATATTTAAAATAGAATTTTGATTTTTTTATATATTTTTTTTTAATGTAGGATTAAAACTTTCCCCCTTTTGTATCTCTCTTTTGTTTTCAATTGATTCTTGGCCTAAACTAGATCTCCATTCAAGCTCAGACTCTTGGATGTCACATGGGTGAATTTGCTTTCTCAGTCTGTGTTTCAGAGTATTAATTTTTCTTTTCTTTCCTTTCTTTCTTTCTTTCTTTCTTTCTTTCTTTCTTTCTTTCTTTCTTTCTTTCTTTCTTTCTTTCTTTCTTTCTTTCTTTCCTTCTTTCTTTCTTTCTTTCTTTCTTTCTTTCTTTCTCTCTCTCTCCTTCCTTCCTTCCATCCTTCCTTCCTTCCTTCCCTCCTTCCTTCTTTCCTTCCTTCCTTCCCTCCTTCTTTCCTTCCTTCCTTCCCTCCTTCCTTCCTTCCCTCCTTCCTTCTTTCCTTCCTTCCTTCCCTCCTTCTTTCCTTCCTTCCCTCCTTCCTTCCTTCCTTCCTTCCTTTCCAGAAAGGCTTGTTTGTTTTTCTTTTGTTTATTTGTTTGTTTTATTAGAAAGGTTTCTGAGACCTGCCTTGAATCGAAGTTTCCACCTGTCATTGAACAATCTACTTCTAAATGTATCTTGATTGTATCTGTTCACTAGTTTTATAGTATCCCTGGAACATCTCTCAGGATTTCTAGCTCCCCAAAGCTATTGTTACTCTGCTAAAGGAATACTCCTGCTCATTCTCCATTAGTAGTAACTCAGATTCATTTCTGCCACATGGGTACATAAACCTTTTAACTCATGGTTTATAAACAAAAGGAACATAGAGACTTTTTTTTTTTTTCATCACTCATCTCCTCTGTTCTTTTTCTGATCCAGGCCACTGTGTACACAAGAATGGAAGTGGGCTCAGCAGTCCTTCCAGCTGTCCTGTAAAGAAGTTGTTCAATTACTTGGAGGAGAAAGACACCAGTCCTGAGTAGTCCTCATATGTATACGTGAGTCATTGCCAGATGAAGCTGTTACACCATCTGTTCTTTCTTATGACTGCAAATCTTTTTAAGACCCTTCCTCGGGATGACAAAGGCAATGAAGACACTTAAAAATGCACAAATTATTGTATAGCATACTGAGCATGGATATGATAGATCAAATTTGAATCCAATAAATGTTTGATATTATACTTTTGAGACATGATTTTTCTGGCCTTTTTTAGATGCCTACTTTAGAATTAGCTCAACAGCACCCCAAGGTGCCCTCTATGAATTATGAAGAGAGCCTAGATTGAGTACTTGTAGGCTGTTGTGCTGTCAGTTCTGAAGCTGGGCAAGATGAATGCCATGCATAAGGCCTAAGAGTAATAGAACTGCCTGCAAGGAGAAAAAGCAAGTTTATCCACTGCTCATCCATTGTTTCACTGCTCACTGAAGCATGGACAGCAGGCACAAATCTGCTTTTGTTCTGCTGCTGGCCCATACCAAAAGAGCCTTTTCCTCAAAGCCCTCCTTAGAGCTGTGGCATCTCACGCTCTCATGTATTTCCCTCAATAACCCCTTTGCAGCTCCATGAAGATGTTGTCTGATTGACCTAATACGGGGCACAACCTCAAAAAAAAAAAAAAAAAAAAAAAAAAAAAAAAAAAAAAGTCAAAACTCAGCCTCTCCCTTACACTGGAAAATGTATTAATCTTCAGTCAGTAAGTGAGGCACAGAAAGAAATTACCGTCCTAACCATGCAAAAACTTACACATATGCTTAATTTTATGCACTTAGTAGACCATCTGACCAATATGGAGTACTATGCAGAGTCAAGCCAAAGCACAAGTACTTGTGGGAAGAAAATGTAAGCTGCACACACAGTCTACAGAAGAGGAAAAATCTCCAGGGTTCAAATCTTCTGTGCTGTAAGCATAATATTTCCTCGTATTTTCATCTTCACACAGAGTTATGAACAGCTTAGACCACACACTGTAATTATTTCAATACCCCAACGTATGTCCAATGTATAACAAATTGCATGCGACTAACACCTTCCTCACTGTTGCACAATGATTCAACCCTTCATGAGGACAGATGGCATTTGCACTACCACTGTACTCTAGGATCCTTTATTTCTCAAGGGCATTTGGACTGTGGCTATTCCTGACAATTCAAAATATGATTTCACTTCATGGCCTCATTCCTACACTCTCAAACTTTCTTCCCTTCATTGTCATCACAAGCTTCTGGGTTTGTGGTAGCTGATCTTTCTCATATTATGCACTGACTTTTCTTTAGAAGTCCTAGGTCCTAGCACACTCCAGGGTCCTAGTTAGGTCAAAAGGTTTAAATAAGAAAAAAATATGAAGACTTAACATTACACCTGATGGTGATAATAAATGTCATTTAAGTTTATTTGATAACAATTTCATTTACATTTTTATACAAATGGCTAACTGATGACAAATATGTTGTTGTTTTACTGATATTACTCAGTGTCCTATAATTTTCGACATACAAGTAATTGTTTTCAACTGGCTTGATCCTGAATTCACATAGCAATTAATCAGTTTAATATGCTTCATGTTGTTAATTTGAAAAGCATATAAGGAAGAAGTCTGTGCCGTACAGATATGACAATTAGTGAAACAATCCCTTTTTAAAATTTTCTTGGGTAGTACACATCTTACAAGTAATTTTGTCTCCTTGTGCTAAAGAAGAGTAAATGAGACAGTTGTTCTCATGCCAACTACTTTTGGTGCCAGAGGTAGCAATAGAAATGTGTTGTCTCTGGAGGTTCAAGTGTATTTAATAATCCTTCCCCTCCCATTGTTATTTGCCATTATTGGTCCCTTTTCTCTCTTCCTTGTTATCGTCTAGTAAACAGACAAGTGTGTAGAAGCAATATATAAAACTTAAAAAACAATATGTCCATAAAAAACTGTTTGTCTGCCTGAGAGAAAAAAAAAAAAAAAAGAAAATGAAAGAGGCAACTCCAAGACAGAACAACAACTTTGACTCAAATTGTGTCATGCTGAGGTGCATTGTAAGATTCTAAATTGCATATCACAATAAGTTCTGACAACAGTTAAAATTTTAATGTATTTTCACATATTTGTGTTTGATTTCTCTCATTGCATGTGTTTTAGAAGGGAAGAAAACAAAAAAAAAAGGCCCAGAAGAGTCTAAAAAGGGATGAAAATATGCTTTTGACAGAAGAAATTTGCCTTCTTAAAGAGATTAAACAACCACAGAAACTTTTTTCCTCTCTTCTCTTTTTTTCTTTTTTCTTTTTTTTTTTTTCTTTCTTTGAGGTCCTGACTCATTCCTACCAAAGCTACATAGTACATTTTAATGAGACAAAGCAGTTTTAATAATAATTGCAGTTATGGATGCAATTGTGTGCTATCATACCAAACCCCCAAGAACCCAATGAGTTTACAACTAACTCCGAAATAAATGTCAAAGGCCTTGGAAGAATTAGATCATTATTGTGGTTTAACAAGATACCATAAATCAGTTGAGCTGTGATAACTGCCTGCATGAGTGGTCCATACCTAGGCAAATGCTAGGCAATTTGATTCAGGTTGAGTCACTCTGAAGATTTCTCTGGTGATATTCTCATTGATAGAGAAATTCTGTAGAATTTTGGCTAAGTTAGAACCAATGGCTGATAACATTAAGTCATTATCAGGATAATAATCCAGTCAGATCTTTATCTGATGTAACTTCTAACTATTCTACAGTACAAACTTCTACCTCTGTCATAATCATCCAGATTCCCTTTATAGCCAACAAACTGGAATGGTTACATTTAGGCCACAGTTCTAAAGCAGACATGTAAAACAGACTAGATTAATTGATTCAGAGGTATAGTACTCATTCACTTATTGAACATTAGTGGATTTGAATAAGATCCATCATTTCCATGCTCCATTTACAGCCTAGAAATTGCCTTTGAATGTAAATAGCCTGGTATATTTTTTAACATGGTAGCAGCTTGGTAGGCCATCATCCCAAGAAGGATGAATGCTGGAGTGAAATAAATTATGTATATTTTATGTGCAGATTATTCTTCCTTGGAACTGTAAATCAACACAATGTATTAACGCAATATACCACTTCTTGCCATGCTTTCCAGGAAAGAACCTAGATGTCTGCCTGTGTGTGGATATGTGATGTAAGCTACCACAGTCATTAATATCAAGACAAACTGATGATGTAAAATGGGATAGCGGATTTTTTCAAATAAACATATATTCTCATAGTGTTATCAAAAACTCATGTAATCCACTGCCCTGACCAAAGACAGACTGAATGTATATTAACCATATTTGACAGATGTTTAGCTAGCATGGTCTTACAGATGCTAGAAAGGGGGATTCCCCAATTTTCCTAAATAAATTGTTCCACTGCTTAACTACCTACACAGTAAAATCTTCCTAATGGAAAACTTAAAAATGCTTTCAGTTAATTTAAGCTCATTACTTCTTTTGCTATCTTTAGCAGACATGAGAAGAGTATATGCCTTTCTATTTGTCATCACTCTTTTACATATTTATTCAACATAAAAGAGACACAACGTGTCTACTCAAAACATTCTCTTTACAACTGTTATCTGTCTAAGCTAGTCTGAAAGTAACACGAGTATTGTATGCATCTGGTTGTGTTTGATTTGCATCTGGTATGCATTTGGTTGACCATGAGCCAGCAGTGTGCCCTTGTGGCGAAGAGGGCCAATGAGATCCTGGCGTGCATTAAAAGGAGTCTGGCCAGTAGGTCAAGGGAGGTGATCCTCCCCCTCTACTCTGCCCTGGTCAGGCCTCATCTGGAGTACTGTGTCCAGTCCCCGGTACAAAAATGACAGGGATCTCCTGGAAAGAGTGCAGCGGAGGGCCACAAAGATGATACGGGGCCTGGAGTATCTTCCCTATAAAGAAAAGCTGAGAGACCTGGGTCTGTTCAGCCTTGAGAAGAGAAGACTGAGAGGGAATCTTATCAATGTTTACAAATACCTTAAGTGAGGGAGACAGAAGGATGTAGTCAACCTCTTCTCAGTCATTTGTGGGGATAGGACAAGGGACAACGGCCACAAGATAGAGCACAGGAAGTTCCGCACTGACATGCGAAAGAACTTCTTCACAGTGAGGGTGACAGAGCACTGGAACAGGCTGCCTAGGGAGGTTGTGGAGTCTCCTTCTCTGGAGATATTCAAGGCCCGTCTGGAAACCTACCTGGGCAGCCTGCTCTGAGGAACCTGCTTTGGCAGGGGGGTTGGACCCAGTGATCTCTTGAGGTCCCTTCCAACCCCTATAATTCTGTGATTCTGTGATCTGTTTATGTTGCAATGGAGTCAATGAAAGTCTGTTCTGTTGGGGAGTTCGGTGTTCTATGAGTAGATACATAGGGTCACCCTGATTATTAGTCTTTTAAATCCTATTCCCATGAAAATATCTTTCAACTTGCAATCCATCAGGACTTTGTTTGACAGCACATGAGCTTGAGTCCAAAAAGTTGAATATTTTATTTGGTGGGTCTTTAAAGAGGCATATCCAATGATGTTCTTTTCATAGTAAAAAATTACAGAAAACTTCACTTCAGAAGTGCTTTAAAATGTCATTCAATTTATTTAGTTATTTATTTATTTTTGGCATTGGTTTAGTCTTACATTACAATAAGGTACCAAAGAAAACATAGCCTTTAATAAAGCAGCTCTGATACATCCTAACCATCCTAACTGGAGCTAATTCTCATTTCAGCTTTGCCACTATAAGAATATTAATACTAGTGTGATTTTCCAAGCAAGCAGAAATATACTCAGCCTGTGTTTTTCCTGTGACTTGCAGTTCATGGTGCAAGTCAAAATTTCATGGAGAACTTTATCAGCTTGGTGCACCATAATACGTCAAACATTAGCTGAGCTATATTCAGAAAGACTCACCTGTTGTGAATTATGATCTCTTCTTTCTTCTTTGACTGAAACACATCATGCCAAAGAAGTGATTGTCTCTGGTGTGTTACAGATAATGTGTTTAAGTGTTAACACTGTAAAGGAAAAAAAAAAAAAAAAAAAAAAAAAAAAAAAAAAAAAAGGAATATAACACCATTTCTTATCCCATATATAAAATCTACAAGTCTGCACACTAAATGTTAGCCAACATTTTATTCCCTCGATAGTTTACAGTTCATTAGCAGCAGCATTCACAGCCATCTGACAGTTGGCCAGAACACTGAGCTGAACTAGAAGATAATGAGGATAGAAAATATCTTAGAGGAGTATAAGAGCTCTAGAGTGTCATCAGATGTACAAAGAAAAATTACAAATGGCAAATAAATCTTTTTGTTTTGGAAGGCTCTGAGATGCCCCTATGGCACAACAGAATGAACTCTACTCTAAAACGTTCAGTAATAAAAAGTCAGGAGCAAGCAGCTGTTGTGAGAAAAAACGGGCTTCTTTCAGATGTTTTATATGGTAGTCATGTGATCAAGGTGAGAAGATAGGAATCTTGGCCAGCAGTATCCAAGGGGCATGTTCAGCGTCTTCTTGCTACATGGCATTTAAGATAGAAACACTGATTACTTCCCAGGCTTCCTGTTTCAGAATCCTGTTGGATGTGGAATCCAAAGTATTAGGTGGCAGGGGACAGGAACTGCTTTCAAAGCAATGAAGCAGCTATAGTAAATGATGTCACTAAACAGATATACATGTATGTTTCCTGAGGAATTTTATATACTAATAGCAATTTGGTGTAGTTTAGAGAAATAGTCACACGGAGTTGGCCAGAAGCAATGTAGTTATTGGTCATGGTCATTGATCCACACAGACAAATAATTCTAGAGAGCCACAGCTTTTGCAAGCAAGTAAAGCAGTAACTTTCCTCATTGAGTGTTCACCAATATGCAAATGTTCTTCCAAAAAACTCGTTGAAACTAAGCACACTAATAGATGTGAGGGCTCCCACTTTAGTGACCTGGGAAAAATTATAAATTTAGGGAAAAAAAACTTGAACCATACTTACTTGAGGTTGGCCTATCACTATCTCACCCCTGTGGATATCTGCCACCTTTCTTATTAAATCAGAAATAAAATTAATTTTGATGTGAGACATTGAAAAATTACAGAGGTTTAGTGGAGAGGGAGGAAGAGAAAGGGAGCAGGATAGAAAAAAATGCCATTAGAAACATCATTAAAGATCTCTGTATGAGAAAAGCTTCTGAATGTAATATACAACCATGGCTATGGGAGTTTAAATGGGCAAAATGATTTTCACTTAAATGTAACCATCAGTCTCTTCACTTTCTATTCCAAATGCATTTGAACCTTAGAGAAAATATAATGTCTCTGAAGACATTTTTACTTTCACATGTAAATGTGACAAAATCATTGAGGGAATGACCCACTTATCTACAGTAATGGGGGAGCAGAGGACATGCTTTTCTTTAGATTCTTCAAGGACTGCTGTGTAGATAGTTAATGGCTAATAGATATACTCTCCCTCAAGTGTCATGGTGGTAGCTTGGGGAGCCCTGACCAGTAAACATTTCTGGAACAAGGACTGGCAGCTGATCTGAGCTGAGTGCAGACTTTTACTTCACATTATACTATAGATTTGGTGAAGATGACGACAATAATTCATCAGCAGTATTTTATCTCACTAGAAAGGAGATTTCTTGCCACTGTTCTGGGAATGCAATGATCTGGGAATGCCTAAATTGTCATCTCATTGGTTGCATTATTTTGTTTAAACCTGAGTATCAAATTTCCTCTGACAGCCCACGACCACATGGCACTTAGAATAGAATGTTGAAGTCAGGGTCTTTGACAGCTCTTGGGCAGACTGTAGGCTTTTATGATCACCTTGTTCTTTTGGGGAAGGGGTTTGAAGAGCTGGACACACTCGACAAGAATTTTCTTCCTAAGACATAAGTTGTTTCAGACTTTAAATGCAAAACAGAAATCAGGTTATTATATTTAAAACTGAAATTTAGATGAGCATCTGCGGTTACTATCCATCCTTTCAGCAGGAATTCACCAGTGAGGAGTTATCACCTTTATCCTGAATTATGGAATGCTCAGTCACACCTGCTTCACTTCCAAAACAAAGAAACACAAGGACATGTTATGCACTGAAGTGATTATATCCCAAAGTAATTCAAGCACAACCTGAAACAAGTGTATTTGATTCTGTGGATCTCATCTAAATCTCATATATCTCCATTCTAGCCTGACATTTATGTGGCTGATGTTTTCTTTCTCTTTAAAATAATACTCATTATAGGAAACTAAACACATAGATCATACATATTTATGTAGAGACACATTTATCAACCATTTACAAATTTAATTAGTCCTTTTTGTTTTGTATTGTTCTGTATCAAGGCATAGAGAAAGCTCTTTAAAAATATGCTGAGAATAACCAGGTACTCTCTTGGATGCCTTATAAATAATCTCTGTTCTTTTGTGTGCCTTAAATCATGAGCTCCTCTGAATACAAAGTCACAAATATGGGCTATACTAATGTGTTTTCCTTTATCAACAATAATTACTTGGAGGTAACTTCATCAGCACAGTGATATTCATTAGGCAGGCTGACTTCACAAAGTCTGATTTCCAACTCAAGGATGATAGGCTACATTGAAAACATGGGATCCAATTTCTATTAAGAAAAAAATGTGACAGTCCTAATTAGAACTCAAGTTATTTTAAAAACAGCCCTTGTAAGAACATTTTTAAAAGAAAAGCACCCCTATGTTCTTTAAATATTTTTTAATGGACCTTCTTATTTCATCAGAATGATTCAATATTAGAAATATATATATATATTATAAGACTTTGTTTGTTTATTTGTTTGTTTTCCTTTGGAACTTGAAAAAATTGAAAAACAAAAGGTTTGGTTACATTGCATTATTTAAATACATATACCTGTCTAATCAGCTTTACTTACAACTTGTCTTGAAGAGCAGAATGTGATTATTTTCTTACAGGACATCTTTTCAAATCAGTAAAAGGTAGTATAATTAGTATCAATTTTGAATGATTGTGTTCAAATTTGACCCTTCCACAGACTGGCACAGTGTTAAAGGAAACATGTTCTTTTTTATCTGTTACAGGCTGCAGTTTCTGCATAATGTTTATTGAAGTAAAATCTTGTTATGAAGCCTTCTATGTCAATGAGATGTTACTTAACCACTTGCTGAAAGTAACCTGATAATAATTATTTTAAGGGTGTTTTGCTCCTTTTCACTTATGAATGATAAGTTGAAAAAGGCCTGGAAGGACAGAAATTCCATGTTTTTAGTAGAGACATCCTTCATACTAAATATTGTGATTTATGTAGTTATATATAGGTCATTAACATGCCATGAGCAGCCTAAAACCTCATAGAGTCCAACTGAGGTCATTGGTATTCTCCTTCAGTGCCCGAGTCCATTCAGGCCCTGTGGGCAGTGAACCATCCCATCACTGAAACACTCTGAGGATAAATTGAAGTTTTACAGTTTGAAGTGAAAAACACTTATCTTTTACATATTATTCAATTTAACCCTGCTACTCAAAACCACAGCAAGTTCAAATGGTACACAGATGGAGCCATATTGATATAATTTTAGAAAAGGGGACAGAAAGGGTAAAGTTGCGAGCACAATAGTGTGGCTTCCCCATTCATTTGGTTTGAGATAGGCTCTGAATGTATTACTCTTTTGAAAATTCTCTTCGGGTCACCAGAGTGACTCTCAGCAGCCTTGCTTGCTTGCTTGAACTGATCTGTTTTCCATCACATTTAGACAGTGCTATTCCACTAATGCATTAGACAAAAGAACTGCAACAGAACAGGGGGTCATAACAAATGGCTTTTGAAACATGTCCAGCTAATACAAAAATAAAGAGATATTTAAAACAGCACTAAATAAAATGGAAACATTTAAAAATAATCCCCCCAAAACTAATTGCAACCATTTGTTTCATGGGATTAAATCCTTGTAGAACATTTTATCTGACTATTTGGACTAGGATGTGAACTTTACAAATTACTACTTTTTTGTTTTATTTGGCACCAGCTGTGTGCATGCTTCTGAAACATCACCAGTCATGCTGAGCATTTAGTAGGAATGTTGCAATGGCAATTTAGATGTTAAAGGGCATTGTGATTTTTAAGGGCTTGTTATCATGGCCAGCTGTAGCTAACAGCTTGTAAGAGATCAGGAAGAGGTATGTGATTTTCCAAGTAACAGGAGCAGCCTGTGTTTACCACAATTTCTTTTCTGCTACAGAATGTGAGGTGCTGGATATGGAAATAGATATTTTCCCAGGAACAGCATTAATAAATGTTGTTATAATTGTGTTGTCTATATTTTAATCTCTCAAAGAGTTTCAAAATGTCTAAAAAGCATCAAATAAAAAGTTTATATCCTTTCCAACATGTGATTTAGTACTGATGAAACTAATTGAAAGTTTTTTGTGTCTGTTTTGTGCATTAAAACCAGGGAACATTTGGGAAAGTTTTTGTTGTTGTTGTTATTGTTTTTGTCATTTCCCTATTTAATTCTCACTAATCAGGGACAGCATTATGGTTCATGATATAAGATAACCATTAATTACTAGGTAGGAGACATTTCTTGGAAGATAGTAGTGTCACAAGCCCTTATTGCAGGATATTCTGAAGCTTCTTCTGATGCTGGCCACGGTATGAAAACAGTGACTTGCCTGCTGAATCATGAGGTCACTCAGGATAAATGGATATTGTCTGAAGGCACCTTTACAACTGTGGCTTTAACTACATTTACAAAATATTATTTGCACACAAAATCATAACTTTCCTATTTACTTTGGAGCCTTGAAAAGATATATGCATATTGCTCTTTTGAATGTGAAGAAAATCAAACTAAGATATAGACTACGTTCTCAAACTCTTATTTTGCTGGGCTTTTTGGTTAGAAAGAGTCTTATACAAGTCATACTCCTCAGGCAACTGATCTGAATTGTTTTGTTTTCTAACACTTTTCACAGGTTTTTTAAAGACTGATAAGGTACATGTTCTTTGATATAAATATCTGCATAACTGCATGCAAGACAAGTAATAGTAAATAAACAAATTATATATCAGTGATACATTTGTGGCAGGACCTCATTAAAAAGTTGGAACCAGCAGCATTGCACAATTAGCTTTTGTGGTTTGTAGGTATGACCTACAGCTAAAGGCAAGTAAATAATTTGGATGGAAAGACATAATGCAGTGTGTGTTGCAGGTCCTTAGACCACTGGTTATACTTCACTTACTGGGAAGGTGGCAACCCTCTCTGGACACACAGAAGGTTAGTTGAACAAACAGGGCAACATTATTAGACAAGTAATTGGACTAACAAAGATAGAGATAGGTGGTGTCCTTTACTACATCTGTAAGACCTCATTCCTGTGCATTTCATTAAGGTATCAGTCTGATGTACTGTCTTTTTAAGAGGCAGAAAACAGGAAGGAAATCTAAGTAGGAGTGCAGAATAACAAAGATGAGACCTTACATACTCATACACCAGGCTGTAATGTCCCTGACCAACCCTCCCAGAGATTCCTGCACTTTGCCCAGGGCCCAGGACCTCACATCAGCCCCTGGGGCTATCAGCCCCTGCCCCACAGAAGCCATAGAAGGGCTGGTCTTCAGCTCCCCACAGCCCTGCCCTGTCTGGCCATGGGTCCCACCAAGCTGGGCCTACTCAGGGGCCTGCGTCCCAGCCTGGCTGAGGCCTATCCTAGTCCCCAAGGAGGTGCTCAATGCCTAGGGCAGGGGCTGCCCTGCTGCCCCTATCTGCCCTGCTGCCCCTATCTGCCCTGCTCCTGGCTGGGGTGTTGAGATGGGTCCTGATGCCAGGCTCTGCCCGGATGCCCCTGCCCTGAAGGGGATCCCTGGCCTATACTGGGTTGTTTATATCCCTGAATGCTGATGCAAATAATTTCAGACTTTCAGTTTCAGAGATGTGTCCTTCCACTTTTACAAAAGCAAACGTGATGGATTAGCTAAATCATTCCCTTGTCTCTCACATTGTATTTTAAGTAAATGGCATGTCAACGTTGTGCCCTTGCTCTGTGCACGTTATCCCTCCTCCTCCTGTGTGTTACAGGCTTAAAACAACACCTAGGGGAAACCTTGCTGTGCTGGGACAGGGGTACACAAGGTCCCCTCTGTGCTCTTGCCTGGTAATCTCATGGCCTCCCAGAGCTGTGACCTTCAGGGGATTTTCGCACAGACTCCAGAAATCTGAGACTCAGCTCTGGCTTTACTGTGTGATTTGTCAGCTACAGATTTGCGTTGGGATTCAGCCTGAGATTAGTATAAATATCTTTATGTGAGTGTCTGCAGATGTGATAGGGATCTGAGCTCCCAAAATTGTCAGAGGGGATGGGGGAGTGATTCAGCCAACCAGCTGTGGATTCAGGTGAGTAAACCTAAGTGTCTGCCGTACTTTTGGAGCCCATGAAATGTCCTGCCTCTCCTCCAAACGGAGTTACTTTCTAGGCTACATTGTCTGTATTGCCTTGTTTGCCTTTGAGTATAATGGGAGCACAGGTTTCTCACATACCTCCATACAGACACTTACTTTTAGATGTATACTTTCAGATGTCTTGAATTCAGCATCTTATCACCTTTGGTCTCAATTTTTGGACTCACCTTTGACTTCTTTGTGACTTTCTCATGTATAACTGGGATGAATCCTATACACACTCTTTCTGTTCACTTGTACCACAGAGAAGCAATCTCCTTCTCCTAGTCTACAGATACATTGCTGCTTTCTAGGTTGTGTCTCTATTTCTTGTGGGATACACATCTAGACAGCACTTCAGTTTTCTGTTAGGCATGTGAGGTAAAGAATTAAATCATGGCATCAGTGTGAATGGCCGTGGCATGGAAGACAATGAGATTGCTCTCTGAAACATTAATCTTTCCCTCTCTGTCTCCACACTTATCAGTTTAGCTAGGAAAAATCCCTTTCTGCTACCTTTCTCCAGAGTCAGGAGTGAGTATTCAATACAGAAGCAAACAAACTCATGCTCTTCATCATGAGGGGAGGACACCAAGAACTGTATCTGGGTAAGAGGCGAGAAGGCAAGTTACTTCAATAAATTATGATGGGAAACTATAGTGAAACTGCTGCACAATATTGCAACAAATATCAAAACATTTTCCAAATTAGATTATTTTGCCACCTCCAAAGCTATGTGTGATAAAATACCTATTTACTATAGATGTTAAGACCTGCAAATAATCCTTTTCTGCACAGTTATAGGCACCTTGGTTTGCAGATGTCATAAAGGAAAACAGGAACTTCAGACAGTCTGGAAGGTTTCATCATCTGAAATTATTATTGTTAAACTATGTGTAACTTGTGAACCAAATGTGGATGCTGCTTCCTGAACGGCACTTTTATATTAAACTTCTGATTGTGAAACTAGATAGTAAGAACCACCATTAAATTCATACAATCCCTTTTCTGTTGGTAAATAAAACAATAATATATATATATATTTATATATATATAAAGAGACATTATTTGTTAGGAACCAGAGAAAATGAATTACCCATTTTTCATCAAAGAATTTATATATATAGAAATATATATATATATGTCTTTGACTTTTTGACATTTCAAAAGTTTTATTCTGCCCAGTGAGGGAAGAAAACAGGTTTAAATCAGGCTACATAAATGCCTGCAAACATGCAGGTCACTCTGAATATTCTCTGGCTTTAAAAGCTTCTATGAGGTTCTCTGAAGTCTCTTCCATTCTAAGATCCGCAGTAATTCTACAAATCAGCTACCCATGTATGTGAAAATGTGGCTGTCATCCTATCTGTCCTTTTTCAGATAAGTGTGGTTTAACCTTCCTGTTGGTACAACACCTTTCACCTGGGATTGTTTTCTAGAGCTTTCTCCTAAGGGCCCCAAACTCTCTTTGGCTGCACTAAATAAACAAAACAAACAATTCTGAATGCCCACTAGATATAGAATAAAGATGAAGACACAAATGTTCCCATTGTGGGGACTTCGGTTTTCCGTCTTAATTTCCCAGGACCTCAGACCTATTCCACCAAAGTTAGAGAGAGTTTATCCTCTTATATCCAGCGGAAGTTGGTTTCAATCTCTTTTTTTCTTGACAGTATTTTGAAAATCCTCCTCCAATACTGGCAGAATATATCTGATTTTTTGTGACTGCTAATCTGCCTGACCCCACAAAAATAATTTTAAAAAAGGGCTATATCCTTCAAGTTTCCTTTCTGCCTGGGTGGCGTTTCAGTGACAGTGCTTTATACAAAGTTTTAGTCCAAACTTTCAAACTCATTGCCAGCTAACTAATAGGAAAACTATTGCTTTTTTTTTTTTTCTTCCTCCTTTTTTTTTTTTTAACCTCAGAAACTTCTCAAGCCTGACAAATGTTAATGCAAAACCTATGGCATCAGCATGACCTGGCATCTACCCAACCTCTGCACCTGCACAATTACAGCCAAGCTTTCCTGAACATTTCTTCCCTAACAGCTTGTTTTGTTTGGGGTATGCTGTTGTTTTGTGTTGTTTTCCCCATCTCTTTCTCTTTTTAAACACCAAGCGCTTATGGCAGGCATAATTTTTCAGATGTTGTTTTGGAAAGTTTCTCAGAGCTAATCATATATGCCCCATGAGGATGTTTGCAAGACTGGCCCACACCTGAAGCTGGAGTCAGTGAGTTACAGCAAAGATACCAGCAAAATCCACAGCCACCTGGCTTGCCTGAAGGGCAGCAGGAGAGGCTGCTCAAGGAGTGCAAAGCTAGCAGCTGCTTTCTGCTCAGGCCACTCTGACAGTTCCCACTCTACCTATAAAAGCAGAGCTATCAATCACTAAACAAGATCAGCAAGCATTTTAGTATTTACCACCCATTTCTCACTCTCTTTCTTTCCCTGCTACAAATGGCCCTGAATGTTCTGCATGGATACACAGTCAGGTGTGTTTACACACAAGTCGTTTGCATGAATGCTTGTGACCTGTCAAGACAGAGAAAATGAATGTCAGCTCATTATCAGAAAGGGGAAAAAAAAAAAGAAAAAAAAAAAGGACTGTGAAGGTGGAGACTGGAAACCAGATGCTTAGTTATGTTAATTGCCCAAGCTCCTCTGATTTCAGTTGAGTTATAGGAATATACATCAGCTGAGAATTTGCTGTCTGATATAAAGAAATGAAGGATTTCACATATTAGATTTTTTCTTTTTCCTCAAGAGAAATAAGTGTAGATCTGTTACATCAAGTGTATAGCATTTGAATGCGTAAAATAAAATAGGAGTCAACAGGAAGTTAATTCTTTTTATTTATGTTGATATAAATCTGGAATAACTCTCCAGAAATCTGCTGAAATGTATACAGATGTAATTATGTTCAGAACTCACAGACTTAAATATGTCTGGTCAGGATCTAACGGCCCACTCATTTTTAAGAAGAATCTCTCCTACAAAAGCACTGGAAGAGCTCTTCCCAGAAACAGATGGCATGTAATGGACTGTGATTTGACCTTTTATCCACAGGCTGAGAAGTATGCAGTGGGGCTGCATTACTGACCAGTAATTGCCAAATTCAAGAGTTTCTATTTTTGTATTAAAAGGAAACCTGTAACTCATTATGTAAATGCTAAATCATGAAATCTGCACTTAATTTCATTGAGTTTTCTCTCTTCAGAGAAATGAAGAAAAACAATGGTTTGGGATTTTGACTATGCTGATTATTGGGTATAACTTTTTTTGCTTCAGGACTTCCTGGAGAAGGTTGTCTACCGCTTGGTTGCTGATCTACCTATTAGCAAAGAAAATACAGAACCCCAAACCCATGCTTGTCTTGTGTTGATACATTTTGATCAAAATATCAGTATATAAATATAAAAATGAAATAATATATCACGTGTATAAAAATGTATTTTAAATATAGCATCATATTTTAAAAAGAGGAAAGAAAAAAAAAAAAGAACAACTTAGTGAATGCAAAAGAAACATTTAAAATGAAAGACAATCTGAACAATGAGAATTAGTGGCCATAGAAAAAAATTAGGCAAGCACAATTAAAATTCTGAAGTTGTGTAGTTCAGCAGGGATCTGGCAGTTTACTGTGACTTGTAAATATACTATGTATATTTAATTGATTTGTTTCTGAACAGTGCAATTAAAAACTTTTATTTGAAGGCCTGCAGATTCACATAATGTAAAAGAGCTTATCTTTATGTAGAAATGTGATAGTATGATATTAATTTTGGAGAAAAGACATTAGGACTTTTTTTTTTTTTTTCACTTAATTTTGAACTCCTTAATTGTCTTTATTGTATGATACTTTTAAAGAAAAGTTTCTAAGCAAAGACTTCTGTGTTACAAAGCATACAGACATAATTATCACTAGTTCAAAATGATGTTTTTTTGCCTGGGTAGATATTTATTACAGATTTTAAAAGGACAATTACAGGGGCAATGTGGACACTCATGGTTACCTTTGGAAAAAATAAATAAATAAATTGCTTAAATCTCGCTTTGCTGGTTAAATGAGGTATCTTTATTTATGTCTTTGAAAGAATTATTTACAAACTTTAATTTCAGACATATTGTAGACAGTAGACCATTTTAGGCCATATATTTCCCTCAGGTTGTGGTCACTAGCTCTTTTGGAAAATCAAGTATATTCTGCTAGATGGGACTTTTGTCTGCTGAGATTGATGCAATGAGATTATGCTCACTGCTCTCTAGGCAACCACCAATTTTCAGAAAACTAATAAAATCATCTTTAATCTTTGAAAATGGGTCCAAAAGAGATGTTGAGTAAAATGGGATATTATTATTATTATTTCTATTATTATTATTAGCAAAATGAGTACCTACTGTCTCCACTTCCATTGCATTTTAGCCAACTGATGGGAATTGAACACCCTAGCTATTTTTGTGTAACACTGCTTCCATTTGCACACAGCTGAACATGAACTCAGACTGATTACTGAAGAGCTTCTAAAATGCAGATAGTATGCTTCCCTGCAGTAATCAGATTTTTCTGTGTAGAGGACTGAATTTGGGGAATGTATTTACTTTGTGTTATTTAAAGCGTCAAGAAATTCTAACTCCTCCTATTCATATTGGCCAGGGATTTAGGCAGACAACATTCATTTTTTAAATCATTTGAAATTCTAAATCCCTGTGCTCTGACTTCATATTGTGATTTATGCCTCCCCACAGTCTTGCTTTATCTTACATTCATAGTCAAAAACTTTGTAAAAAAGTTATTGGAACTTCCATTTTATGGCTTGATGATTCATAAGTAATGCAGTCTGTGGGTTTTGTTTGTTTGTTTCCTAGTTCATGGTTAGTGCTGGTTTTTCTAGCAGAGCACATTTGTCCCTGCGTGACTGACTTTATCTGGCCTGCTTTCAGTGGGTCTTCCTTGGTAAAACTTTGTTTACCAGTGGCAGTATTTTAGACCTTATTCACCCAAAATGATCTGCAAAGATTGCTATGGCAGTAACAAAACATTTAATCTCTGCATAAAAACAAACAAACAACCACCAAAAAGAACAGTGAATGTAAACTGACCTGCTCTACACCAGCACAGCATCTAACTCACATTGAACTTGTCCATGAACTATTTAAAAAGTCAGCAGATACAAAAGGGAAAATATGCCAAAAGGAGGTCCTGCATTAGCAAGTTGTTTAAGTACAAATTAAAGTAAGCAAGCAAAGGGGTAAGGGCTTTAGGACTTTGCTGAATCAAAGTTTGCATGACTATGTTGCAACTGAAAGACCTGCACGTTTGAACATGACAGATACCACAAAGTGTGTAATTGTAGGTACCGAAGTGATAATTGCACATATGCATATGGAATTGAATAGAGAAATTTGAAGGGAAAAAATACAAGATTGAACAAGTCAAGTTATATTTTGCTAGTTCAGACCGATTCTTTGGTATGCAAAACATTTCTGCTTCTTGTCCGGGATTTTTGATAGGATCTGATGTAAAATCCATTAGTTTTAATGGACTTTGGATCACGTCCCTGAAAAGGGAAAGCACTTCTCTTGTGCACAGAACTTCAGATGCAGCAAGTGGATTCCCCTACATCTTCACATACTTGCTAGGTCTATGGCTAAATAACATTTTATGCCAAATCTTTTCTTTAACAAATTAAAAGAGTGTATTTTCACACAGTTTGGCCTAAACAATGCTACTTTTTAATGAGTTAGGACTCTTTGAATTAATTCCAGGTTTATCTGAACACACCTGTGAGCCTTGGGAGTAACCTGTCACAGTTTTGGACTTGAAACAAAATTCAGAAATGCAGGCAGATATTTTTTCAAATAGACTTGGAACAGAGATCTTTGGGGGGATCTTTTCAATTTAAACATTGATTTTCTTTCTGCATGCTGGAGCAATATTCTTGCTACCAACAAATTCAGAACTGCAAGGAATAGCTTCACAACTTATTTACTTATTTGTTTGTTTGTTTGTTTGTCTTTTCAGAGGAGAGGCTATATAAACACTGGCTGTGTCTGATATAGATTCAATTCTCTAATGCAGATTTTCTAAAAAAAAAAAAAAGAAGAACCTTTCAGGAGTTGTCACATATGCTGCATGCCCATGACCAATTCCTGGACATAGCACTCTAAATACAAATAAAAGTGGCATAAAATCTATTTATAGCTTTTTATTTATTATTAATAATATATTTGTATTATTTTTTTTTTTTATATAATATTGTACTTCTACTAATTTTGTGATATCCACTGGTGGACAGGTTAATGATGAGCCAGCAATGTGCCCTCATGGCCAAGAAGGTCAATGGTGCATTAGAAGGTGTTTCCAGCAGGTCAGGAGGTTATTGTCCTCTTCTACTCAGCCCTGGTGAGGCCACACCTGGAATGCTGTGTCTAATTCTGGGCTCCCCAGGACACGAGACCTGGAGGTCCCGGGGAGAGTCCAGCAGAGAGCTATGAAGATGACTGGGGGAATGGAGCAACTCTCATGAAGAAAGGCCAAGAAAGCTGGGCCTGTTTAGCCTAGTGAAAAGAAGGCTGAGAGATGTTCTTATCAATGTGTATAAATATATTAAGTGAGGGTGTCAAGACGGTGAGGCTGTGCCCTTTTCAGTGGTGCCCAGTGACAGGATGAGAGGCAATGGGCACAGACTGAATTTAAAATTCCATCTGAGTATGAGGAAAAAACTTCTTTATTGTGAAGAAACAGGTTGCACAGAGAGATTGTGGAGTCTCTTTCTCTGGAGATATTAGAAGTTTCCCTGGATGCCATCCTGTGCAACATAATGTGGGTGGCCCTGTTTGGCAGGGTATTTGGACTAGATGATCTCCACAGGTCTCTTCCAATCTTAACCAGTCTATGATTATGTGAAACAAAAACACACATACACACAAAAAAAATGCTGCTAGATATATTGTCAGCTAAGAGTCTTGACAGAGTAACCTGCAAAACCCTATTGAAGGACTGTCTGAACATGGAAAGCATGGCAATTCTTGGTATTTGACCCCAGTATGACACACAGAAAAACAAACAAACAAATAAATAAATAAATAAAAAGAATAACATAATGACATAATGTCAGTGCCAGAGATGTGTAAAACATTTTCTATCACCCCTAGCCTGATTTCAAAGACGTTGCACAAGGGAAGAAAAGGGTTGCTCAGTTATGCTCGAGATATGCAAAACCCATGTCAACTCACCTCAGCAGGCACTGAGAAGCTGGAAAGAGGAACAGTTATGAACAAATAATCATATGTGAATACTGAAGACTACTGAACAATTCATTTATCTTCTGTGACTAGCACTTGACACAGATACACATCAGCCATCCCATAACCATATGGAAAAGCTCCCATAATTCCTAAGGTCAAAGAAGCCAAGGGGGGCAGATACAGCTATCAATTACACAGGCATAAGTCTGTAGTAATCCAGTGCAGCTCACTGAATTCCTTTGGGCTGACACTTTGGGCTGACAGCAAGGACAGAAGCTGATTGAATAGGCACCATTTTGAAGGCTGAAGTAGATGATTTTTTAAATCTCAGATACAGGATTTCAAGTTTTTCCAGCAGTAAACCAAAGTGCCATGAGCATTTCGACATACACTGAGCTGCTTTCCTCATGTCACTTTTTCCTTCATCAGTTTGAGCAGGAGAAATGCAGAATAATAAAATGTAGAGGGAAAAGGAGACAAGATAAAAATTGTATTGCTGTGCAAATTTCTATAACATATGTTGTAATTTAAATGAATGGGAATAATAAAGAATATTTTTTGCACATATCTTCATTGATATGGTAAATAACCAAACTTAATTTCACATTACTGTTTACAATGATATAATGATGGATGTAGTGTATGTACATTCAGTATACCATGTACATGCTGTAAATGTTGATTGTTTTCAGTTGCTTTTAGTTTTAATGGGAAGATATATATACATAAATACACATAAACATATATGTAAAGGAATTAAAAGATACTTTACAAAGAATACAAAAATGATGTTCTAGGAAGTACATGCTAGTTTAACCTATGACTAAGAAATCATTTAGTGCCACACTTACCCCTGTGCTAACTTGCCTCAGGAAATTATGCTTATTTTGTGTATTGCTATTGCACTTAAAGGATAAAGTGAACTTAAACAGTTACATGGCCTTAAGTTGCTTGTTCTTCGTACAATGGGTAGCAGACTGGGAAATCATACACAAAAGACCTTACGAGTGTTAAAATTTTAACCTGACTGAAAGGAAGATGGGACAGACACTCAAAAGAAAAGATGAAGAAAATCCATTACGAGTTCTGAAGAAGATGGAAAACATGTTTGTTTCAGGAAATCCCTCAAGCTGAAAATATAGGGAGTCCAAAAGAATACCAGGGGGAAGGATTATACCTTCTTGTCCTGTTCCTGTGATTTGTGATGCATCTCCTTTGCAGAGCTCAGAGCCAGGTGGACTTGCTCTCACCACCTCTAACCATTCCTATTATCTGTGATCTTAGGACATTCAGAGGTAAAACTTCTGGTTAGTTAAATAAATCCAGATTACAAAGTTTCACGTTCAATTAGTAAAAAGGAGGTGAGATTGGGAATCTAATTAATAAAATGAAATGAATGTATCTCTGATTTTTAGGCACACAGAGCAATTATTTCATCTGTGATTTTCTCTATGCCATTAGTTAGATTAATTTTATACTAATTTTACTTCTGCTGACTATTTTGCTGTGTCAGAATTCAAGAATACTACAGGTAAAGTCACAGGACAATGAATGCAGTCTTCGACAAATTTCAGGTTTTATGATCCTAGAAGTGATAGCCCTTTTACAAATGTTTTTTAAGAAGACAGTTTACTACATGTTGGCATGTTCTGGCTACAAGTCAATACCTAAAGCTCACTTTTATGCTGTTGTTTTAATGGTCAACATTTCTGATCAGGGAAAACACAACTTAATATAAGTGAGCTCATCCAGCTCATTCCTTCTGCTTTTGGTGTTGTTGTTTTGTTGTTGTTGTTGTTTTCTGTAGGCAATCAATAACTGATCATTTATTACAAATAACGTTCAAGATATATTTCTTTCTTGTAGGACACTGAAGGTTTCCACTCAGCAAAGGAAGTACAGTGGTGATTACATTTAATGCTTAAATGACATTATAGTCCTTACTCAGACAAAAATTGTTCCTGCTTCTCTAACTGCCAACTGTCTCTCCAGCTCTAGTGAATGCTGTGAAAATCATTACTTACCTCTAGGGATGTAAACAATGAAATTATTGTATTTTTTTATTTTTTTTTTTTTTTAAGGAAAAAAAAAAAAAGCTAACTCAAAGAAAATCTAGCTCTGAAGAACAGGCTAGTAATAAATTTACAAGAGCCAATTTACTTCTGCTAGATTATTAATCAAATGATATCAAATAAATACTGCATCAAGATTTAGATCATATGCCAAACATTGGTTTCTTTCTGTCCGGGGATCTTGACTTGGCAAGACGTTGCTCCCCTAAAGTCCTTGTAAAGGACTTCTTTCATAACCTGTAAAGGTGAATTCTTCGAGGCTGGAAATATGAGCACCTTTTCCATTTCTCTTTTGGGCTTGCCAGAGAGGTCTAGTTCACCTCTGGACATGTTGTACATTTTAAAATAAATTGAGACAGTTATAACCGCCTATGAATCATTAACTTTTCTAAACTACCCAGACTTACTCATCATAAATTTTACAAACAAACAAACAACAACAACAACAAAAAACAACACAACAACACAACACAAAACCAAAGTCTTCATTGGAAAAAGAACAGACTAAAGAGCTATATTTCTTTCTAAAATCTATAATTAACCTTTATCTGATCAAATAAATTACTGACTCTCTAAAATGACCTTTTCACTTTATGCATCTAAAAGTAAAATAATATTGATTTGAAATGACAATATTCTGTAAAATATAAATTTGTCATATGTTCAGAAAGGAGTGTATCGTACTGATCTAGCAAGAGGGACTTTAGGATAAGGCTACATTTCATATTGTTTTCTTACAATTAATCTGAGGTTACAGTTGGAAAGACTGTTCAGCCTCAGAATATTCATTAAGAGCAAAACTATTTTATTATCTCTGTTTCTAAAAGGGTTTTACAGTGTTAAAAAGAATAATTAACTATTCTGACTATTTATGCCACCAGTAGAGAATGGTGATTTCTTTCCCTCTAATGGTGATTAGGTCATGTATTGTTTGGTGAACAGACTACAAACTTTCACTCTATACAGAAATTGCTGCTCTTCGGCTTTACACTTCAGTGAGATCATATTTATTTTTATCTTATGTTCGATAACTAAAATTAGACCCGTTCATTTTTGTTTATAGACTGTTTCACTTGCAAATTCTCCATGCTGTAAGATTTGCATTATTCACACTGGATAAAAGCTTTAGCTGCATTAAAGCTATAAATCACAATGTATTGGAGTAGTCCAGAGCAATATAGTGGAATCTGGCTTTGGTCAGATTTATTATTGTTCTAACATATCTGAGCCGAATGTTCTCTATGTAAAGTTAGGCAAAACTGTGTCACATTCTCTTTTCATCCCTCTGTTTTTAGCACTCTTAGCATTTGAATGCTACAGGCTGAAACAATGGTATTATTACTAAATCCCATAGGAGGATGAGATGTATTCCAGAAAATCATGCGATCACTGTAAGAAAGTTTCCATGCTTTCCATATTTTAAAAATATATATATACTAAATAAATAAATCCCAATTTGATAATGCATTGCTTTTGCTGAGTGCTACTTATGTATGACTTTTAGAGAATGTTGAAACATTGTCAAACATTTAATAATTTCAGTCCTTTCTGGAATCATTTGCTGTTGGTTTTCTGTTGCAGTTACAGCATGATGGAATACAAGAGTCTATTTCTGAATTCTTGGAGAATATTTCTTTGGAGCTGCAAACCAGCTTGGCAAGGCTCTGTACAGGTATACTCTAGTATTAGTGCCCCCTCTATTGTGCAGCAGTTGCTGCCTGAAGACAAATGTGACAGCTTTTGAGCCATTATTAAGATGTCTGTGTCCAGTTGGAGCAACATTTCTATTTTCATATTTCTTTTATTAGCACTACAGATGTTTTCAACCAAATGAAATGTCATGGAAGACTCTTCCTCTGTTGAAGCCTAAAAGAGGGTGACAGAAGAAAGGTAGTTTTAGTGAGAATAGACTAGGAGATTAGGATGCTTTTGGCAGTGACTTTTTCTTATACTGTAGATTGGGCTTGGGTACTACCTAAAATATGGGAGGGTGATGTTCAAATTCCTGCTTTACCTGATTTGTAGCAATTTGGGATGAGAAACTCAGCTCTGAATCAGGCAGAACAAAGACTTGTTTTTGATTCAGAGACTAAGTACCATGCGCTGGATGTGAATCTCAAAGAATGTGAAAGCATCATACACACTTGTATAACTGCAGGGAGGATTTTCTTTGCTTTGATATGAATGAAGCAGAAATGAAGCATTTAAGAAAAATACTCTGACCAGTTTTATAGTTATGTCCTTAATGCTTAGTAATGGCACTGAACTCATTTTAATTCAGGTTACTAACCTTTTATTGAGCTAATGAGGAGGAAATAAAGAAAGGCAGTTTCCAAATCACTTTAAGTCCAATGATATTTTCTCAAGAATTCTGATAGTATCAAAATATTTGAAAGCTTCAGATATATCATCTAGCCTTTTACTTTTTATTTTTTATTTTATTTTACTTTGATAAAAAGGATATACACATTTCCAATACAGTCTGAGTCTCTGTGTTTCTAGGTACTGTATGTATATAAATTGCCATCACCCTATACAGAACTGTGCACTTGTCAGGTCAGTTTAATTGTATTAGGAAACTGCTCAAATACTTCTGTTATAACCATATGTGTTGCACTTAATATTAATATTTGTGAATTGTGTCTGCACCTGAGCAGTCTGTACCCCTCTTGACTTCTGTTCCTTAAACTAGGCAGGGTAATAAATTATTTTAGTAGAGTAAAAGAAAAATGTGGGAAAGGATTTACTGTAAAAGCAACCGAGGATTAGGAACAAAAAATAAAAGAAAGCTATGAAGAATAAAAATTCCTTATAGTAGATGACTGTTAAACAGAGCTGCTGTTTCTCTGTGCCTTTGAAGTCTACTTTTTCTCTGTGGTACTCATGAGTTGGGCACTTCCAGTTATGTTCTTTTCTTTTTCCCCTTTACTCAGATAAGAATGTATTTAAAGATCCAGGAATTTTGACAGGTAAATTTCAGTGCTTTTTTTCACTTTGGCAAAATTAATTTTCCTCAAAAAACTCTTCAGTATGCCCATACTGCAGGTGTTTTCTGTTCATGAATTCCAGGATACTAGTCTTTTTCTTTCAAGTTGGATAGCAAGTGGAGTACAGGACCCTTCAGTAACACCAGCAGTAACATAAGGCAAGATTTGATTGTCTCATGTAGGCATCCAGCGTCATTTCAAAGACATGAGGTAATCCAAAATGCCTACATGGAGCTGGCAGATAGAATACAGGATATGGATATTTAATCCCTTCTGACAGAGGCTGCGCAGGTGCACCGTGGTGTCTATAATAACTCTTAGTATAGAGGTGCAGGCAAGGGAATCTCACCCTAAAGTAAGGTTCTGCATTTGGGCTCGGAAATGTTGCTTTGAGTACCGAGTCTGCTCTGTGGTGTGTTTACAGTTACTGCAGAAAGCTACCAAAGAATGTAGACAAGAACATCGGACTGTGAAGTCACCTGAACTTCTGTCTCACTTGAGTTGTTCCCACACAGGCTTCCAGGGGTAAAGCACTGAGATACCCTAGACTAACCCACCTGATTTCCCTCTCTCTTTTTCTTGTCCTGTGGTATCCTGTACCTCCATTATTGTACATGTGAGCTAAACACCCTAGGCTCCCTTCATAATCAGTGGAAAGAAACTGCTGCTTTTTAGGTAAGATTAATCCAATTTACTTATGATGTCCACCAAGATATCTCAGATGCCTAGGTCAGATCAAGACATTGATATCTTTTCTATCAGATTTTTCTGATTCAGAAAGGCAGCTAGGAGACACTGTGCAACACATCTTCAGCAGAACTGAAGATGTTCTGAAGAGGGGCTGAGCTGATCTGCAGCATACTAATTTCCTGTTCTATGACAGAGTTAATATGGGATGCAGATACTTGTTTGACCTCTTCTTCCTCTAAGTTAAACCACTTCTAACAATTAAAAATTTTCCCACATGATTTTTGTGTGTAAAGGTGGAGAACATGACCCAATCTTCCATGGGTCCAGAATTCAGCTCTCAGGGAAGGAAAAGAAATATGATTTCTATGTTACTGTGCACTTCTGGAGTGGTTTCCATGGGTGCAAAGCCTCACTTGCTACCCTCTAATGTAGTATCATTTTAACTCTGCTTTGCATTGTGACATCTAAATAACCAACACAATAGAGAATCTACCAATATCCATTTTAATATTTCCACAATGCATCAGCATATCTTTATTCTGAGGGATTTTATTTATTTATTTATTTATTTTACATGCTAAGTCTCCAGAAAAATATTAACCACTAGTTTTAATCTGCAAAAGGTGAAAATAACTTGAAAGAGATTTTTTTGTTTTTGTTCCCAGGGTAGCAGAAACTAAAGACAATCATAAAGTGTTTGCTAATGGACATTTTTAAGTGGTGTAATTCAGGTATGAAAGGAATAAAACTGAAATAATAATCCACATGGGCTGAATACAAGGGTATGGAATAGAATGTCAGAAATTCAGTGTGCATAGGAGTTTCAAACAAGACAAAAAACATTATGCTTCAGGCATTTTATTCAAACAGAAAAAAAAAAAAAAAGAAACAAACAACAACAAAAAAAACCTTCCTTCACTTTTATTTGTAGAGGCTCTTTGGATTACTTCATAACATAATAATAAATAAAATAAAATAAAAATAAAAAATAATAATAATAATAAAAAAAAAACAACAGAAGCCAGATTCTGCAATCCCTATAGAGTCAGATTTGGAAGCAGGAAAGATTACTCCTTAAATAACCTGATCTTGCAGGTTACCCTCTGCCTTTTCTCCCATCACAGGTTTCAAATGCTGAAGAGCTCTCTAAGAAAGTCTAATGTAATGCTTCATTCACAGCAGGCCTCTTCTTAAAAGCATCTTACCTACTCTGTGTTGTTGTTGTTTTTTTTTTCCTGCTCTACATCCATGAATAACAGTCAACTCCTAAAACTAGTTCTGACTGTGCCACTCATTCCAGCTGGAAAGAAAAAAACAGTATCAAATAATTCTTGGCTGTTGTGTGAAAACTGACTGCAGCCCAAAATGGGCCAAATTATGATCTGTCCTACTTTTACTTTTACCAGAATTTTGTTAATTTCAGGAATCCCATTATTTGCATCTGCCCTATAGATCATTTATATTCTCTTAAGGTCTTAAGCTAAGTCAATACACTGCAACTGAAGAAATCTAGGGTGAGAAGTGAAATTATTCTTTTAATTTGGGTCACTTTTGTCCTTTGTGATTATTTTATATCATCATCACCATCATTTCTCTTCCTTTATTTCATATTTCTACTTTTTCTTTTCCCTTTTATGCCATTTTAATGATGGATACCAATTAAAATGTCATAGGTTGTTCCAGATCCTGTCACCTCTGTTGAGTGATAGTAGATTTGCTAGCATTTTCCTTGTAAATTGCCAAGAGGAAAGGAAAGAATAGTTAGTAGCATAATTCACAGCCTGTTGCTCATGCAATAAACAAAGTATTCTTTTTGGAAATAAGGCCGTGCACATGTCATTAAAATATAATAGCACTAGATCTGATGAAAAATAAATATACTTTCACCAGTAGACTGACACACACACACACACACACACAAAAAGTTCCTCTTAAAGGACAGCTTTAATTTGAACACTGATGATAGTTGCTTCATTTTCCAAGACATCTTGTAAACTTAAGATCTGTAAAAGGCAAATCCTTCCCTCCCACTTCATTCATCTATCCATTCACACCATCAGCCTGAGTTAAACAATTCCTTGCTTGCCTGCTCTAATCAATCCTGAGAGCCTGTGAGCTCCCATTAACTTACTTAACTAGTTCATGGGGGGTATTTTAAGAATTAATTAAATAGTTCCTGTTTGGACACTGCTTTGAACACGTATGGTGCCATAGAAAGTGCTATTAGGTAATGAATTATGAATAAATCATGTCAATCTAAGACAGTCTCCAGCACAGCTGCAGATCAGCCTTTCCCAGGATTCAGGATTCAGTTACTGGTTATAGGGATTTATGTTCATGCAAACTGACATAAGGATAATTTCATTACAGTTAGGTCAGCATCTATCACATGAAGATTGGGGCCTCTTTTACTCCTTCTGATTCATGAGGCCACATATTTGCATGTGTAGGGCAAGTTTAAGACATCATAACACCAAAGAATTCCAGAGTTACTGAAGACGAGATAGTGTGAGTGTAAAAAAATAATATTATAACGGTCAAGGCACACTCCTGGAAAAAAAAAAAAAAAAAAAGAGAGAGAGAGAGAGAGATATCTCTGATCTCTGGGGATGTTAGCGGAACTTTCTAGACCAATATGACAGTGTTGGATTAATTTGAGCACATATAGTAATGCGTGACAGTAGAAAGTAGGCCAAGTTGCTCTCCTCCATGAGCAGGAGAAATACAATGAAGAGAGTGCCATGTAGCCTTGGTGCCTCCAGCACTGAGACTGGGTACCTATTGCATCATGTATAATTTCTCACCTTCTCTGGTGACACATCTTTCCCCATGGAAAACTCACCACTAGAAAATGGGGAGAAGTATGGACACCCCAGACATATCTTATGTGGGCATGGGCCAAGTCATGATCTTGGACATGGAAAGTGAGGAATGCAGTATAAACATGCTCTAGACACCAGTACACTATTTGAGAGAAAATCACATGGTAAAATAATAAATCTGAGCTTCAAAAATAATTGTTGTCAGTCTTCAGACTTTCTCTGCTAGCATACCAAGTTTTTAACATTATGTATTTTCATGTTGACTAAGAGAAACACAAATCTAGATATTTCTTGCCCCCACCCCTTCCATAACTAAGACAAATCATGGAGAAATTAGCTTTAAAAATTTCAGTGCTAAAAGCATTGGGTCCAGTCCCACTCCACTCAGTTAAAAATACACTCAGATAATGTCCTCAGAGAACAGTGCTGCCTGTCTGAGACTGGCAGATCTGAGTTGACTAAAGGCAACCAGGACGTCAATATCTACTCTGTTTTAAAATATATTCTAGAATTCCCTTGGGAAGAGCATGGTTTTCTTCTCTGGCTCTATAAGGAGACTAGGGAGACTAATCTTCCAGCTCAGCATATGAAGTAGCCTGGGATGATCACACACCTTGGTGCTTTCCCATTCATAAATGTGCAAAAAGTGCACTTCTAATCTTGTTCATATATATATATACACTTATATATTCATGAAAACAGGAGGAAAAACATCCACATTTGTATATGTTTATAGACACACGGGTTTCCAGATGAACGTGTTTTGCAACAATCACAAAAAAGAAAGATTAATATGATACCCTCAGTTTGAGCCCGTTTGGTAATCACTTCTTTCTTTTCAACTAGCAGCTTTTTAGTTTCACAGTTGAATTTTAAATTTTCCTGTCAATAATCAAATAGCATTAAGTAGATTCTAAAATAAATATACAAAACATCTATATACATTGTATAAATCTGGACAAGCATTTATATTTAACTCTCTTTTTAAGTTTGCTATCACTAGAAAAATATACATTTCCAGGTCAGTAAAATCACATGCTTTATCCAATAGGGAGGGGAGCCCTCTGGGTATGCTGAGTAAGAACTCAATAGAATCTAGTTTTAAAACTTTATGCTTTAATTAAAATGTATACTGATGTGCAGCCATTTCCCTGAGCACAGCAATATGGTAATAAGCCTTTAAAAAATTCAGATCTCTGCAGTTTCATAGTACATTTTTCAATCTGATCAAACATTTTTTTTTTTTTTTTCTCTCTCTAATCAGTACTTTTTGTGGTTTATGCATACAATATTATATTTGATTCCATTCCCCTGTGGGTTGTTACTTATCTTAAATATGTTGAGTAAAGATCCCTTAGAAGAAGGGAAAAAAACTGTGAAGTAATTGTTGTTCTCCACAAAGACTCATACACCTAAAAAGACATAGTCACCTTCCATGAGAACATTTTGTCTTTTATATTACTAGTAGATATTTCAGGATATTGAAAGATTTAATTTTATTAATTTTATTTTGTACATCTTTTTTTTTCTTCTGTTTTTGCTATCTTGCTGCTTAAGTTGATGTACCCACAGAAAAACATAAGATGATAGATATTTCCCAGCTCTGGGTGATGCTTCTTTGATGTTATTTGCAGCAATTCATCTCAAGATGACCAAAATAGACCAGAGGCAACGTGGAAGAAAGACAAGTGGGGAGGCAAGGAAGACAAGTGGGGTCTACCTGAAAGATACACACAAAGAAACTTAAGTTATTTTCTTTAAATCTTGGTAAAATTACATCTTTCCATTTCTCATATCCCTTAATTGAATTTATCCCATTTTTAATTTCCCAGTGTGCTACTGGAACCAAGTGATATACCAGAAATATCTATTAGGAAAGACAGAAAATTTGTAGGGTTCATGAAGTCAAACTAGTGGTTTGTAACTGAAAGCCATCATAACGCTTTTAAACAAGAAGTCTAAAGGATGTAGGAAACTTGAAATTTTATATCCGTGATTTTGGAGAATCTGAACTTAAATCTTTTCACAAATAATTTTATGTGTGTGTGCTGCATGTGGAACTAAAATGTGGAACTCCTGTACATGTGAGTTCATTTACCTTGCTTTGCCTCTAACTGACATATAAGAAAGAGAAGGAACTTACCTGCAGCAGTCTAAAATGAGGAGGATTTTAGTCCCAGAAGTGCCTAGTAATCATGTTTATTGCTTTTACCACATGCAGTCAGTATAATAAAACTGATTTACTCCGTATCAATGTGAAAATGTAAATATGCTGTGTATGATCTGCAATAGAATAATCTGAATTTGTAACCCCTTGAAGTTCAATTCAGTTAATTGCAATTTAATTTCAAGTTTGTTAATTGAAGCTATGATTTTTTTCCCTTATTTTTAAGTTGTTTAAGGAAGCCTACCCAAGTGACTCCATAGAATAACAGTTTTCAGAGACCGCCTAGTGAAGGGCAGAAGAGGGTTTCCACTGGTCTACGAGTGCCCTGGGACAGTGTTACTTGCTCGGAAGTTACAAAACTAGGTGTATATTTGGGACAAAACTTATTAGGTTTCCTTGCTAAAGGACTATTTTTCTTTCAGTAGAGGGACTGGACAATGTCATTGCCAGCTACCTGAGTACAGCTGACAGGTGAATTAACAGTGGGGCTGCTTAGAGAATTCACAAGATGCAAATGTAGGACTTTAGAAACATGAAATGACAATTACATAAAAGGATTTAGATTAAACATGTGCTTGGAGTTTGTATAGAAAAAGTTGTTTCATTTTTTTGTTCCTTCAGAGCAGATTAAAATAAAATGTCAGGTGGAATAGTGTAGATTCCTGTAGTTTATTCGCTGTAGTTTATCCCTTTCATCTTGCCTGCAGTCTGAGTGAGGTGTCTGAACCTTCTCCTCCTCCCTGTCTCAAGGAAGAGAACCCCACTCTACCCGTTTAAGTGTCCTTTGCTAGAGCATGTAACAGTATTTAAAACCAATCCAACTAACAGCTCTTATGTCTGATTTTCTGTGGCATTTGTGTTTCATGTCCCACACATGAGCTGTAGACTGTCTATCAGAGGCTGACAATTTAGGGTTAGGGGTCAGGGGCTTTGTAGACCACTTCTAGAATGATATCTGGTGTGCAGGGACTGGTATAAAGGAAATGCACTGATGGAGGCATAGTAGAAGTAGCTGAAAGCTTCATCAGGTCAGGCCTTGACAGTGGAAAAGAGCAGGAAAGAGGGGGAAAGAAACAAACTGGTGGCTATATTGAACGAGCTTTTTGCTCCTTCAGGCAAGCACAGTGCTATAGAAACTGTATTCAGAATATGTAATTGGAGGATAATTATTCTGTGTGGCATGGATTGTCTTTATTTATATGTGTTGTATGATGCCAAGTACATTTTGAGCACAAGAAACAATATGAATTATTATTTATGTATTTATTTATGGCACCAGTGGGGATAATAATCTGTTAGAAACTTGCACTGCTGGAGAGAGCATTTAACTTTTCTAAATGTGCCCCATGATTCTTCTGTTTTAACCCATCAGATTAATTAAAATATTGCAAATGTTTCTCCTCAAGTGGTCTCTAATTTGCACATGTATGGAATCCTAGAAGTTAGAAATGGAACACGCATATTATTCAGTTCCATTATCTGCCCACACCATATTTTCTTTAGAAAGAAATTACCATATTGAAACTCAAATATGCCCATTTGCAAGGGCAAATGTACAAAATAGTCAAGATAGACATCTATTTGCATAAAAGACCACATGTATTAGGCTGTGAGAAAAATTAAGAGATTGAACCAAGGCAGACTAGAAATTTCATTTTACATTTGGGATGGGCGGCTTGTAAACCACAGTTTAATATAAAATCAGAAATAATTTTATTTTGTCATTTTCATACATATTTTTCCAGAAGGACCTTAGGAGGGGTGTTTCAAATTGCCATGAGAAAATTTCTAACCATCTGGGAGTCACTACATACTGGACACTATATAAAAAGTCTGTTTTCCTCCACAGGATTGAACACATTCAGGTACTTTGATAAATAGAGGGAACTTTTGCAGCAACTGAAGTTCTTCTACTAGACCATAAATCTTAAGTTGTTTATATTTCATTAATAAGAGCCAGAAAATGGCAGTGTGAATTCTAAATTCCACTATATTTTAAGAGTAAAGCACATTTACTACGTAACTGTGGGTTTAAGAAAAAGCTAGGGAATTCAGACTTGGTGTCCCAAGCACTTCCTCAATGAGTTTCTTTTCCATTCTACATATTTTGTGTTGGGGTGTAAAGGGTTGCTCATACTGATGCTTTCAAGAAAGCACCCATTCCAACCAACTTCAGTGAAGATGAGCCTGTTTCTGTTCCTGTTGTCTTTTCTATGCCTGTTGAGTAGTGTTTTTTGTCTCACAAGATTTTTCTAGCTTTGTTTCAGCTCCCATGCATACCTGTTGAAAGGCAGTTTTTTCTACCTGCAGATGACTTGTACCTCCAGAAACTCACTTCCTTAACTTGTGTTTCACATGTGGGTCAACCATTTTCCAGTGCTGGATAGTTAAAAGGCAAATTTCAAGTAGATGAACCATTCTGCTTTAATTTGCTATTTTTGATTGGAAAGAACACTAGAAAATGCTGAAATATTTCCAGTTTAAAAATAATAAAAATGTGTACCCTGCCTCAGAGGTAATTATGACTGGCAAAACTTTGGTTCCCCTCTCCACCCAAACCAGTGCCCCTTTCTCTCTACTGAAAATTCAGTGAAAACTCAGGACTCAATTGACTATAGTAAGGCACCACAAAGGCAACCTGAGCTTTACAAGGTACTACCTATTCCTTAGCTTTATAAGGAGCACACCAAAGCAAACAAAAGGATTGCTTTTCAAAAGGTAAGCTGTTATTAGAAAAGAAAGAAAATATTTGGAAAATCTTCTGTATGAGCTAGAATGAGGTGTTGAAAACATCCTCACCTTGCAGAGCCCTTTCATTCATGCACTTAGTCCAGTAGCTTGCTTCGTAACAACGGTCTCAGTGATCCCTTTGGTTTGCTGTGGTTCAGCTGTTCATCTGCAGCCTTTTAGCCCAAACTACTGCAAGGAAGCAATGTGGATAATCCCTTTCTCCCCTTTCCAAATCCCATTAGACTGAGACTGCTTGTGTGCTGATTGCAGTTCACCACAAGTCATGGTGATTTTCATGACTGATAGATGAAGAAATTGCAGCTCAGCTATTCAGATGCTGCTAGTGCTAATGAGAAGACAATGTGGGTAATCAAATTAAACACAATGCAAATGTGTTGATCCAGGTTATAATATCAATATTTGTTCTCCCCCGTAGTGCAAGCCTCTTCCTTCCAAGGTCCTCTTCCTTCAAATGAAACAGCTTGTGCTATCTAAAATAAAGCATTTTGTGTATTTCAGAGGGGCAAAATGAAGTATTTGTGAGGAACAGGCACTGTTTTTTAATATTCCATGTAAGCACACTAGAAAAATGAGAGAGAGAGTAATCACCCAATTGTTTTGAAAGGATTGGTACAAATATTCTAACCTTCTTGTTTGTTTGTTTGTTTCTTGCCTGAAACAATCTGACAAACTCAACACATTTACTATTCAGTACACCCACAGATGGACCATAGTGATGTCTTTATATGACATTGATGGTATATTTTGCAATTAGAAATTGTCTTTTATGTCAGTCCTGCTGCTGACGTTTGCCACTTAGTAAAGCTTATCTGTTGTCATATCATTATCTCCCGTTATTGCCTATGGATATTTAGGGCTCTGTTCAGAGGCATACGTGCTGGTATCTCATGTTTGGCCCAAGACGTACCACAGTGTTCTGCCTGCCCAACTTCTGCTCCAGGACGTCCTGGGTCTCTCCTAGGCTCTGGGTCCGTTTACCCAGCTTGGGTGTTGCAGATACTTCCATGCACCTCAGAGAGAGCTAGGGTTAGGCAGCTGAGTTGTTCCTCTCTAGGTGTGTTGAATAAAGGCACATCTGCCAGATAAATATAGGCATCTAATGTCACTTGAAGCCTAACAGGGTTTCAGAGACATCTGCACGGATGACACAGGATTTGCTTATAACCTCTGGAGCACAATCTGGAGGCCGGACCATATACACCACAGGACCTGAAATAAAATAAATGTCTACCTTTGGGCAACTGCATCCTATTCCAGGATTCCACAGACCTACGTACATCCTGTCCAGTGCAGCAGACCCATTCTTACCTCCCCTTTCCTGGCCTTCCTACCCAGCCATTCCTGATAGGGCTGCCAACACAGAGTAGTCATCCCACCAAATCATGGCACCATGTGCACACATGCTATGTCTACAGCTCCACTGCAGGGCCCATGTGTGTACCTCCTTCTCCCCTGCCTCATGCCAACAACTTTCTGGTTTGGCTGATCAGAGGACACAGCAAAGACTCTGGAAGTGGGATAAGAGTCACGATGCATACTCTTACCTTAATCACAAGCACAATATTTGCTATGGATATTTGTGACCTGTAAACCACGCATCATCCACTAACCAACTCATTTGCAAATCTGCATCCGTCCTCCTCTCCCACTCCCTTCCCTTACACGCTGTCTTCACAGCTCCTTTGCTAGTATCTAACCCTCCTTCCTCAGGACCAGATCCTCTGCAAGATGCTTTTTCTTTTGTCCTACTTGCTGATTCTCACATATAACTGAGAACTTTTTATCATTTGTATCAATAAACCCAATAAAATACACCTTTTTTTTTTTTTTTTTTTTTTTTTTTTTTGTATCTATAGCTTCTTATTTGTTGTAAATTCCTCCTGGAAGAGCCTATTATACCCTCATACCTTAGTTTCTCTTTGCCTCTAAAATATTAGATAATATGTAATGATGAAATATTAAACACTGTTAATGCAGTAGTGGAACAGACAATGAATTAGAAAGGGGACCCTAAAGGTTTATTAGTTCTGTAGTATGTGTTTTTTAACACTATGCAAATGCTAAGTGCAATTGCTTTTTACCATTGATTTGCTTGATTTATAGAGTTTAAGGCCTAAAGTTTGACACTGATCATCAAGTATGACCTTTTCATTATACTGGCTACCAAATTTAATCCAGTAATTCTTTATGGAGCCCAGTATGTTCTTAGTGAGGTAACAATTATTGTAAAAAACTCAGATGCAATTTGGTGACCACATCTAATTTCTCACAGTCATAACAACCCTTATAAGTCTTTGTTTTCCTGAGGATACCCTTCAGCAAGAACTTACTTTTGTGCTTTAGCATTTTAATATCTAATTATAATTTTAATTCAGCAATGAAAATACTGCAATAATAGTTTCCTCATTAAAATATGAATCAACAGGAAAATTAAGGTATTACGGCAACCTAAAGTGGGCTATGTTGAAACTGGGTCATTTTTTATTTATGAGTTAAGTCTTAATTTTTTCTCTGTGTATAAAATGTATATAGCAAAATATCCAAGGTAGACAAAGGACCATTGCATGTGTCCATTTACAAGGTGTGTGAACACTGGGCAAGATTCCACTCTTAGCTACCTTTGGGTCTTTTAGCTGTGTCAAAAATTGCCTAAATATGAGTCAGTGGACTTTTAATTTCTGTGGGTATTTTGTTTATCTGTTCCTTTTCCTTCCCTGTCCTTTAGGAGTCATTTGTAAAGTGTCCTTTGCTGAATGCTTTCAGTCACCACTGAATATGTGACAGCTCCTTCTGAGCAATACCTAAAGCTCACTCACTTCCCACAAAGAACAGCTCCCACAAAGACAGGGGGAAACAAGGACAAGCTAAGAAATGAAAGCCTGTGCTAGAAATACATGCTTTGTCTCCCTGTATCTTACCCCTATAATGCTGTTAACACCCAGAAGTGTCAATGGCCTTTGCACTGAAATACCTTTTCCAAAGGGACTCTATATTGACATAAAAGCAGTGGAGGCTAAGCAAAAATGTGGCAAATAACTTCAGAAATGGTATATCACAGAATCACATAAAAGTCTAGATTGGAAGAGACCTACAAGATCACCGAGTCCAACCTCTGACCTAAACCTCCCCTGGAGCAACTTTAGCCCTTTCCTCCTTGTCCTGTCACCAGGCACGTGGGAGAATAGACCAACCGCTGCCTCACTACAGCCTCCTTTAAGGGCTTTCAACCCTTTCAGTAAATGAGTTCTTCCTAAAGAACTTCGTTATTATTTAAGATTATTCCCATATGGAATTATCCAGGAGGAAAATTGTATTGGGTCCAGAGCATCAATAAAAACATGAGGGCACGGGCATTCCACAGAAATACAGGACTTGAGGTTGAGACAGTTACCGTCTGAGAATCAGTCCTTCTTGGAGAGTTTCCAGAGGTGCCACAGCTAAATCTCTTACTTCACAGCAACTTGAGGCTGAGCCACCTGAGTTACCACCCTGTATTTTGTTATGGTCCCACACTTGCAAGCAAGAGTGGGGTAGGGCTCTAGCTCACGACCACCCTCCTGTCACTGAATTGCTTCTGATAACTCTGGGCCTAGCTCTGCTGGCATTATTTGCACTGAGACATAGCAGCTGCAACAAGCAAGCCTCCAAAAAGCAGTCCAGGACTTTGAACTAAGCTGCTCCAATATATAAAAATGAAAGGAGACTCTGGTGTGGGCAGTGTTAGGCACCATTTTCATAGTTATTCTCTCAGTTTAGTTTTTGCAGCATCGAAAATCACTGCTTATTTTTTATTTTCAGATATTTGCCCCATTTGTACGGTTTTCTTATAACTTTTCTGACAAATGTAGTTGTTGAGTGAACGTGTGCTGCCACCCATAGGCAACCCTAATAATTTGTCTTTTATCTTGCAGCTTATAATAAACACCACCACTTTTCGCAGAAAAGTTTGTGTTCCCGTTTGTTGTTGTTGTTGTTTGTTTGTTTATTTTTGTTTGTTTGTTTTATATCTCCCATTTATCCGTGGAGCTAACAACAGAATATAGCATTAAATTATAAAAGTATAAACAAGATTAGAGCTATTTTAATGACTTTAGCTAGAAGTTATTCACTGAATATGTCCCATTGCTTGTTAATACAATATTATTATTACAGCTTTTCCTTGTTCTGTCTATAAAAGAAAAAGAGCACAGGATGATTTTTCCCCCACCCTGCGATGTGTTGCTAGCAATTGCTCTCAGTTACATATCATTTTAATTATTTCAGAAGCAAAATTAAACCCACACATACATGAAATAAAGCTGAGTTAGCTGGGTTTGGTAACATATAATTTGTGTAGTTCATGAACTGCATATTATGACTAATATTGCCCTCATAATAGTGAAGTTAACTATAGTAGAGATCCAGCTGAGGACTTGGTCTAAAGGGGGGAGAACAATTTCATAGTGCTGAGCATTCTGACTTACTGACTTACTGCAGCCTTACTGACTGCACACTGGAAGGAGTAAAAAGTAACAGGTTTTGAGTTTGGGGTTAAAAAAAAGTATATCAAATTAAGATCAGTAAAATCATTTCCAAGCAAGATGCGAATTCAATAGCATAAATACTGAAAATTTTACATGATCATCCAGGAAAAGAGACAGCTTTGTTAATATCATTGCTACTAGCACTGGTGCATTGCCACATTTCAACATATGGCTTCTGCAAAACAGAAAAAAAACTATTGATAACTTGACAAAAGTGCTGTGTCTTGGCCTCTTCACAGCAGGGGAATGAAAAAAATCAAGGCTGTTATAATTGGTATGAAATGTTCCTATTGTAGTTTCCCTTTCACCCCATTTTTTAAAAAAAGGTGAAGAGGGAAATCATATTTAATATTTCCTATAATTCATACGCCCAAATGGTGGACAGTTTTCAGTTTTTAATCTTCACTTTAACAAAGAGCAGTTGGGCAGCTATTGATGGTGAAACACAGCAGTCGACTACCTTGTAAATTAGAAGCTGCGGTAGTAAAAATGGATTTGTATATCACCGGGAGTAGAGAGAGTGTCTGCCTTGTAAATTTAATTAAACAGCAGGTGCAAAATCAGGTCATATGGCTTTGATGTGCCCCATGTGAGGATGACAACTAGACAATGATTCTAATATGAAGAAATTTGCATACATTTGCATTGGATTGCATAGAACATTGTAGCTCACACCTACTTTCTGTGTTTCATTTTGGGGAAGTTGAAGATTTGAATGAACGGTTCCTATTTAGTTTCTGCAACTAAACACAAGAAATGCTTTTGTTCTGTCATGGTAGGGAACATATGGGTTATGATGCCGTTATGTACCATTTTATAGTGTATGCTTACATGATAATCAAACATTTGAAAATGCAGCTGAGATACTTGTAACGACAGGAGAAGCAAAACTGGAAGGGGGGGCAAGGAGGGGGGAATACAGAAGAAGAATGGAAACCACCTCTGTGTTTTAATCTTTGTTTGATGATCATTTGTTTACTGGAGCATTGATGCAAATCTCCATTCTGGTCTTTGTCCAGGGGGTGTCAAAAACAATTCTCTTTGCTTTAGTAGTTAATATTGTAAACAATGAAATTATGTAAGTTGGAAGTGTTTTCAAATCTGACAATTAGCAGCTCATAAAGATTAGTTATAAAAATAATAATAATAATAATTTCTTACCTTGATGTCCAAAGTTAAGAGTAGAAGTGTTTAGATACTAGTTACGCTTCTTTTGCTAACAGTTTAATGGGAAAACCAATGGTATAGGTCCCCAGATCTTTTCTTTGCTGTTTAAAATGTTAATGAACAGTTGGTTTCATTTTTGACAGTTTGTCTGTGAGAGTCTGAATCCCAACAATGACTGTTTTTGCTGACTGCGATAGACATACAAGTTTTAGAGGCTATTAAAACACAACTGGGAGCGTAAAACAAACCACTAAGAGAGAAGATGTGGCTGAAGAAAAGTCTAAATCCTGCTCATTAGAAGTTACCTAAACCTGGATCAGCACAGACTGAAACTTGCCAAGCAAAGGTTGCCTGGGGAAGCTATGAACTCAAGTGTGGCTGCAGTCCTGCAGGCTGATCTGTACAGCAGCATAAACCAAACTCAAAAGTTTGTGGTAGGGCTTACCTTGAGTGCTAATTTCTCTTGTAAACTGTCAGATCTAGCAGCTATCGAGTTATGGTAGCTGCATCCCTATTAGCACTGAACTCAGTGCAGGAATCATTTCAGGGTGGTTTGTCTCAAAACAGACACAGAGATCAGACCAAAAGAGAGAGCAGTTACAGGTGAAGCTTCTCCGGGAAGGGAGCTTAAATGGGAACTTGAATCTTTAACATTGAACCTAGTTCCTTAGTGCTTGTTTTCAAAATGGTTATAGCACTGCTACATCTTGATTGTAGTCTACAAACAGAGGCACTTATGTGCAGAGCCGTGATGTGACAAAGCAAGGTAGGCAGACACCAGAGCCCACCACGAGCCCTTGGCACCCAGTGTGCAGGAAAAGCTGTCACATCCATGACATTGCTGTCACATTTCAAACACCACATCCGTAGGAAAGCTCTGCTGGAAAGCAGTGCCATGTGATGGCAATCTAATGATTGTGGTTACTCAGGTGACTTTGAGTTATTGTTGTTATTTTTTATTGTGGTTATTTTGTCCCTGAGTTTACAAGGCATGCATTAAAGAAGCATCCATCTGTATCAGGAGGTACCACATTTAAACGCTCATGTTGTTGGCTTTTACATATAGCTCCTTGGATAGACTCAAGCTCCCAGTGACAGAAATGCATTTTGCACTGGGGTTACACAGTTGCTGGGCAAAGAACAAAAATAGCACAACATTCCTGGTCACAAGGCCACAAAGACATTTGCCTTCTCATTTGTTGTCTTTTGTTTGCAAGAATCTCATGCTGCAGAACCATTTAAGTGGGAGATGTGAGGGCATTTCTCTCTTTGAACATTTGATTTCATCTCTGCTGAAGTTTTCTGCTGCTTCTGTTAGAGAACAAATCCCCATGTGAATCCCCAGCACAGCTGGGGGTCAGTGAGGAAACGATGGGAAAGGGAAGAGAAAGAGAAGTATGTGGGACGAGAATTCAGGGAAAGGGTGGAGGAAAGGTGAACAACTGCTTCCTAGACAGATCTTCTGCCAGCACAAAATACTTCTATTACATCAACAGCTCATCTGCTTCAGGAGGTTTCTTTCTTTATTACCTGCAGCCTCTACAATGAGGTTTCCAGTTCTTCAGTTCTGGTGAATACTAAATCAACATTTTTATTTATTTATTTTTTTACCCAATTTGGGGATAAAAAGGTGCTGGCAGAAATGCTATAACTTTTTAATCATTTTTTAATCGTTTTAATCATTAGCCCTAGAGCTCCTAGGTAAAGTCTGTAAAAGATATTGATATATCCATTTAATTTATTTATTTGAATGAATTGGGGGGAAAAAAAGGAAAAAAAAAAAAAAAAAGAAAAAAGAAAAAAAGAAGCAAGCACAAAATAAACTCATTTGTTTTATTTTATTTTTAGATAACATGAAATGGTGCCCAGAAAAGCAAACATCAGAAGTAATACAATTAATTATGACATCAATAAACAATTCAGTAGTTCTGAGAAAATACTCAAATAAAGTATTCCCAAATAAAATGCCAGCAATGTATAGCAAGCACCTGTAAGAACCTTTTTAAAAATAGTTATCATGCTAAATGCATTCAAGCAGACTGGGTACCCATGTTAATTGCACAGCAAGGCTATTCCCACGGATCACAGACCAAAAGAATAAAAGCTGCATACCTAGGAAGAGTAACCAAGCAGGGTAAGGAAGACACTAGTAAAATGAAAAGAAGACTGTGTGGAGTCAAGCTGTTTCATTTTACTAGAGCTTCCTGCAACGTGAAACTGGTGTTCCACAGAACTGGCGTGTAGGAAGGACAAGAGGCAAGGAACTCAGGCCAAGTACCGGGAGCAGTAGTCCCATGTGACAGCATCCTGAAATGATGAGGAGAGATGGGAGGTGGAGGTGCTACAGCTCTAGGCCAACAGAACAGGGACATTTCTACCACCAGTGAATGCATCCTGCATGGTCACTCCATCCTGATGGCTCCAAAATATGATTCCTGGCACTGGGACAATGTGACTTCAGGTGATCCCTTTGTAGGCTGGTTGGTGACAAGCATTGATTGAATTTCAGGAAAGGATCTTTATTGCTCCCACAAGCCCTTTTTCCCTCAAAGGATTGGAAGTGATCTCAGGGACCAGGCTAGAGCAATTTTGCATCAAACAGTTGCACTGCTGGGAAAGAGAAACCCACTGGCTCCTTGTGGTGGCAACTTTCCCACCTTCTTGAGTGAAGGCAGACAAACACACCTATGAAGTGCATTAAAATTCTGCTTTATTTAATATGGGTGTAAGTATCTCTATGAGGTACCTTTACAGGATATGAAATAGAAGTTTTCAGCTGAATTATCCTAACATGATATCAGGAATAAAATTAACAGGATGAAACATTTTACCTGCCCTTTGCTAAACTTAAAAATGTAAAATTAAGATTTTCTATGCAAATTATGTCAATTCATAAACTTGTTGTGATAAAGGGCTCAACTTTCAGCTTCTATTTCCAAGGAAGATGTATACATATAGTAAAATGCTAAGACTTGTCATTTCTTTTAGATAACTGAGAACTTGGTTGCCAATAACTCCATTCTTATTAAAATCTTCATTACTGGATTTGCTAACTCAGCAATAACTGATACCAGGAAGTATCATAGTCACTGAGATAGTTCCCTTAGGTGAGTATAATCAACTTTGATAACACTGGCATTTATTTATTTATTTGTTTGTTTGTTTGTTTGTTTAAGTCACCACTCCAAGGATTTGCTTCAGTTTATCACAGTTTGCTCTAGTTCTTCTTAATTGATATGCTTTTTGTCCAAGTTTATTCAGATATAAATATGTCCCTCTTAACGCCCATGTCAACCAGAGACACCAGATCAGCACAGCTTACTGTTACTAATTTGCACTGCACTGCAAAATATATATATATAACAAACCAGCCCAAAATATTTCCAGCTCAGTTAGAGAAAATAAGCAAAGGTAGAATTAAGTAAATTTTTGCAGAAAGACATACTGATGCCAACTTGTCTCACGAATCATCAAATTGGAAGTTATAACTAAGTCTCTTGATTCCAATGATAGCTGGGGAAAAAAAAAATCCCATATCAAAATTGTTTTGAAAATTTGGACAACTTTCCAATTCTATAATGGGATAAAACTAAGCCACTTCAAAGTGAAAAAACATACATTTTCACATGGGAATATTCCAGAGTTTTATCTAGCTGATTTAACTTGCCGAGGTGATTGGCTCTGGGGCAGATGCGTTCTGCAGCGGAGTGGGGGATCAGGACAGGCAGGGCTATTTTCCTGGCATTGATGCCACTCGAGGCAGCCGAGGGAGCCGCCACGACCCAGCAGCCCTCCCGAGGGGCGCTGATGAGGCATAGGCGGAGCCAGCAGCGCCCCCTCCCCAGCCGTTCAAAGGCAGCCCCTAGGGAGCACGAGCAACAGGGGCAAACAGGGTGGGGTGTATCAGAAGGGCGAGGCGCGGCAGTTCAGGCAGGCAGGGCAAGCAGGGAGGGCAGAGCGATCCTGCCCGCCCCTAAGAACAACTTATCAGATGGCTTTCGACCACCAGCTGGGCAGCGATGGTCCACTCTAGACACAGAGCTTTCTCTAGAAAGTCTGTAGCCACCCAGACAGACTGCCCGCTCAAAAATGCAGCAGTTCAGGTCTCTGGATGCAGGGAGTGTCAGGGCCTGCTGCTGCCATCTGAAGGAGGCAGAGATACCATGTGTGTGAGGTGCGAGCAGGTGGATGACCTGGTCCACCTGGTGGCAGAGCACAAGGAGGAGGTGGAGAGGCTGAGGGTCATCAGGGACTGCGAGCGGGAGATAGACTGGTGGAACAACTCTCTGCAAGGCCTGAAGGAGAGGCACTGGAGTGTGACTCCCCAGATGGGGGGTGGACCCCCTGCCCTGTCGCTGTCGGGCAGAGAGAGGGGACCTAGGAGTTGAGGAGGAATGGAGACAGGTCCCTGCTCAACGTTGCAGGAAGCACCCCCCCCCCACACACACCCTCCCCCACTACCTGCCCCACCTTCCCAGGTGCCCTTATGCAACAGGTTTGAGGCCCTGGAACTTGAGAGAGCATTGGATGAGGATGTGGTAGAAAGTTTACCCAGGAAGCCTAGGGCGAGGAAGTCTACTCCTCACCTCAAGACTGTTTCCACCAAGAAAGAAGGGTGATCGTTGTGGGCAACTCCCTTCTCAGGGGAGTGGAGGGCCCTCTTTGTAGGCCTGACCCTACCTGTAGGGAAGTCTGCTTCCTCCCTGGGGCCAGAGTCAGGGACGTTGCCAGAAAGCTTCCCAACCTGGTTTGCCACTCGGATTACTACCCACTACTGATAGTCCAGGCTGGCAGTGATAACATTGATGAGAGAGGCCTGAAGGCTATAAAATGTGACTTCAAGGGGCTGGGACGGTTAGTGGACGGAGCGGAAATACAGGTGGTGTTTTCGTCCATTCCTACAGTGGCAGGGAGGGGTTCAGAGAGGACACAGAAAGCCCACCTGATAAACACATGGCTCAGAGGCTGGTGCCAACACAGAAATTTTGGGTTCTTTGACCATGGGGCGCTTTACTCGGCACGTGGCCTGATGGCTGCATACGGGTCCCAACTGTCTCCAAGGGGAAAACAGATCCTAGCCCAGGAGCTGGCAGGGCTCATTGAGAGGGCTTTAAACTAGGTAAGAAGGGGGACGGGGATGAAACAAAGCTTGTTGGAGGTGTGCCGGGGGGAACAGTGGCTAGGCTGGGGGAGAAGGCAAAGGCTCAACTGAAGTGCATCTACACTAATGCACGCAGCATGGGCAACATGCAGGAGGAGCTGGAAGCCATTGTGCAGCAGGCAGACTATGACTTGGTTGCCATCACGGAGACGCAGTGGGACCACTCTCATGACTGGAGTGCTGCAATGACTGGCTATAGGCTCTTCAGAAGGGACAGGCAGCGAAGAAGGGGTGGTGGAGTGGCTCTTTATATTGGAGAGTGTTTTGATGTCGTCAAACTTGAGGCTGGGAATGATAAGGATGAGTCGCTATGGGTTAGGATCAGCGGAAAGGCCATCAAGGCAAGCATCCTGATGGGGGTCTGTTATAGACCCCCAAACCAGGATGAGGAGACAGATGAGGAGTTCTACAGACAGCTGGCAGAAGTTGCAAAATCGTCAGCGCTTGTTCTTGTGGGGGACTTTAACTTCCCAGACATATCCTGGAAGCACAACACAGCCCAGAGAAAGCAGTCCAGGAAGTTTCTGGAGAGCGTGGAAGATAGCTTCCTGATGCAGCTGGTTGGCGAGCCTGGAGAAGAGGAGGCTCAGGGGCGACCTTATCGCACTCCACAGGTACCTTAAAGGAGGCTGTAGTGAGGCAGCGGTTGTTCTATTCTCCAACGTGCCTGGTGACAAAACGAGGAGGAAAGGGCTAAAGTTGCTCCAGGGGAGGTTTAGGTTGGATATTAGGAAAAACTTCTTTACTGAACGAGTTGTTAGTCACTGGAATAGGCTGCCCAGGGAAGTGGTTGAGTCACCATCCCTGGAGGTCTTTAAAAGACGTTTAGATGTAGTGCTTAGGGATATGGTTTAGGGGGGGACTTGTTAGCATTAGGTCAGAGGTTGGACTCGGTGATCTTGTAGGTCTCTTCCAACCTAGACTATTCTGTGATTCTGTGATTCTGTGATTCTGTAGCATCTAGGAAGTAAAAGAATGGTATCATGTCCTTAATTTGAATGAAAGGACTTATTTTCTTGAAGAGCTCTGGGTGAGCTCTTCAAGAACTTTGGGGTCATCTGGGGTAGGATGCTTTCTCATTTTAAACAGCAATTTAATTCCTGTGAAAACTAGCTTGCACATCCTTTAGAAAAGTTTGAACTTTATAAATCAGCATTTTCCAAATGAAAAACAAAAAGGTAGATTAAAACGTAATTATTCTCTAAAATGAAATTCTTTACATTGTCTCAAAACCACTTCCTTGCCTGCTTTCTAGCTTCCTAATCAACAAAAGATAGTAGAAAAAAGGAAATCAATATACTGTAGCCTTCCTACACACCATAGAAAATAAGTAAAAGTTATACCTGCAAGGTGGGCTTCACTGCAATGTTCAAATATGACAACCAAAGTTACTGCATTTTCTATTTCATGTGGAGTAAACATGTGTAAATACTTTATTAAAATTAAATTAAAAAAAAAAAAAAAGTGAAAGCTGTTCCCTACTGATTGATTTTTCAAAAGCTCCCTAGACTGATTCGGCTACAGATGTTTGCAAAATGATTGGATGTAAAGTGGGCTTAATTCATAAAAGCAATAAAATGTTGCTTATTGACTGAACAGATGAACTAGCTGAGGGGACGTAATTTGGAGTGTTCTTACTGGAAATGCTTTGAAGAAATGTAATGATAGTGAGTGTGGGGGGAAGCCTTATTAGATGTGGTAGAATGAATTTTCTGCAAAACATTTCAGTAGATTTGGAACAATAAGAAAATTAATTCCTGAATTTTGGACTGTACAGTTAGGCATCTGAATAAACTTTTTTCAGCTTCTCAGAGTAACCATGTCATTCACAGTTAATAAATCCATTTAAACCTACAATTGAGACAATGTTAAGATGAACAAAAAGGAGGATGTGCTGGTAACTAAAATTCTTCTCTGTCTTTCAAGGACAGGTGCTACTATACATTTTCAAGGCTGCAAAATCTCTAGCATATTAAAAACACACCATTCTTTTTCTTCTCTTTCTCTCTTGTTGGTTTGTTTGTTTGTTTCTGTGAGTCAGGTTATCACTCCCAACAGGGAGAGAGTAAAGAAGTAATTGTGAGATCTCTACCAGAGTTCCTTTCTGTAGAATCCAGACATTTAAGCCCATGTGTCGTAAGGATGAGCAAAGACAGCGCTAAAGTCATATTATTCCAGGACCTCAGTACATTCTGCTGAGGTGATACTCATTGGCTGGGTCTGATACCTGGGACTGGACTTATCTAAAACTTATGTATGATCTTCAATATTATTTTAGGTAGTTCTAGTAGTCAGCTGGAAATTTTTATATTCTTAACTCTCTGCTTTACTAACGCTCCATTTTCTACTTAAATCTCTGCCATGGGAAAACTGTTTGTCAGTGTTAATGTGAATTTTGAAAGAATATTTCCACAAAATTCTTTGGAAGAAAAGAAAAGAAAAGAAAAGAAAAGAAAAGAAAAGAAAAGAAAAGAAAAGAAAAGAAAAGAAAAGAAAAGAAAAGAAAAGAAAAGAAAAGAAAAGAAAAGAAAAGAAAAGAAAAGAAAAGAAAAGAAAAGAAAAGAAAAGAAAAGAAAAGAAAAGAAAAGAA
>CM021767.1:101860824-101887137 GCA_011076525.1 Nettapus auritus | reverse complement strand
AAAAAAAAAAAAAAAAAAAAAAAAAAAAAAAAAAAAACAGAGAGAGATCCTGTCTAAAACTTTTGTATTTTCTTTTGGAATCCTTCAAAAGCCCCTATCATTGTCTGTAGGGAATTTGAGCTCTTATTTTAGAACTATTTCAGGAACTGCATAAAAGTTAAGCTTAGATGAGGTATGTAAAATGAGCAGATTGCATCCATATTCCCCAGGACATTCTCCAAACATGTGTCTGCAGATGTGTTAATTGTAATGCATATGACTTTCTTCTTCTCCTGGGCTAAAGTTTTCCCTTGGGCTGGCTTATCAACATTATTCCTGATGATAGCAGGGTGCTACGGAGAGCACTGCTGGGCAGGATGGAAGTGAATTTCTTCTCAATGAAATGATCATCATTGGACTGCGAGCACCTCTTTTCTCCTGCCATGACTTTCAGCAAAAAGCACAAAGCTGTGCATAGAGCATACAGCCATGCTTTCAGCAAGTTTGATGGAGGCAAGAATTCATACTTTAATGACTAATTGCCAACTAACATGTTTTATTCTTAAGATGTTTATGTTTCCCATTTACCACAGGGCTTAGAATAGCTTGCTGTATTATTTGGTTTAGTTTCTAGATTGAGGGGGATGATAATCTTTATGGGGTATGATATTCCTATTGAAAGTTATTGTTCATATTGTTCATATGTGTAAAGGTTTGATACTTTACTGAATTAAATATGGACACCAAGAGGGACTGTGTGAGGTACTGAAGTAGCAGTATAAATTTCAGTTCAGGAAACTGAGTTATACTGCTTAGATTGATTTGTGGAAAGAAAATCTTGAGAAAATAACAAAAAGTTAACTGCAGGAAAACAAGGAAAATAGTTCTAAAAAAGTTCCATTTTCTGTACATGAATTAACAAAAAGAATAGACCAGACAACATCTCTATGAAACACTGCAATGACAGACATTAGGGTTTATTGACACAGATATTTGTATGCTTAAATTTTAAGCCCATTTGAAGTTATATTCTCAACAAGTTAAGTCCATGCACAAGAATTGCCAAGATCACGGTCTTTATCTGCTAGAGCTGATGACAGCAGGATGTCACTTGCATGTACTTGCCCACTGTTTCCTGCCTAAATGGGTGTAATTGCCAAATCTCTGTTCATAGTGTTTTCAAATCACCAGTGGACAGTTTGGCAAATCTGATGGACATGTGCACAGTTGTGGGCTTACCTGTGAGGTCAGACTCTTTATAACATGATCCTAAAAGCTGGGGAGTAAAAAGTATACAGATCCAGGAGGTAGTCAGTGACTCAGCAGGTGGATGACTGAGTTTTGTTTTCTAAAGCCTTTCTCTCACCACCTGTTTGTCTTCTTCCCACTGCAAAAAAAAAAAGCGTTACCTGATGCTAGAATTCATCACAGCTTGTGCGATAACAATCCACGATAAATTCATGTAGAATAACAACCCACAATAACTTCCTGGACGTACAAACAGTTCAAGAGATGGTGCCTTGAATTTGAGAGCCTTTGTGGTTGAATATACAATTTGCTTCACTTACATGGCACAGAGCTGAAGAGGTTAAACAAAAGTTGCCCGTCTTTCAAAACTGTGTTAATTAAAAATGCAAAACCCAAAGAAATCACAGCTGGATAAATAAAAACAGCCCAGATGGTATAGCAACAAAGTTCTGGCAGGTCTTGAAGCAGACAGTATTCCTGCATATTTTATTTTCTAGCACAGGCTATCACCAGACCACACCAGTGATGGATTGGGCAGCACAGCAGAGTGCAGGGCTCTCAAACTGTATGGGTGTTTTTGGGCAGCACAGCTGTAAGAAATGTCTGACTACATAGCTGATGTCTGTGCATCACACAAAGTGAGTCCACAGGTTCCTACCTGTGAATCAACTGGATGCCTCTTCATTGAGAACAAATTCCTTTTGGTGATGCTCTTTCAACTGCGCATATAGGCAAAGTTCAGCCTTTCAGTGTGTGCATGTGTTATCAACTCCACTGATATCCTACTGTGTTTTTGTCAGCTTGATTTCAAAGGGTATCCAGAGCTACTTCAATGAGCTTTAGATCATGCTCACACATGCAGAACTCCAGCAAATTCCAAAAGAGGTAGTTCCAACTTCTGAAAATGAACTGGGTGAGACCAGTACTCCCCGGATGTGTCTGGCTAGCTCTTCACATCCTAAATAGTGTCTTTGCCTATGTCCAGGAGGCAAGTAATGTAGATGTGTTGCAACAGCTGTTGCTTCCCTTGGGCTGCCATATTCATGAAACTCTAAACATCCAAAACCTAATTATATCTGAACAGCACTTTTTTTTTTTTTGGGGGGGGGGGGGGTAGAGGCAGAATAAAAATTGTCATACTTGGGGAAACTTGGACTTAAGGTGATCAAGCCCTGGGTCAAGGTGGTAGAAATAGGTTTTACAGTTACTTTACACACTGTATCTTGATTAAAGCCTTGCCCTATTAGCCCTAAGAAATCATTCAGCTTAATCCCAATTGTTTTTCCTGCTCACTGGAACCTCAGGGAATGGAGAAAATAGTGGCTGGATCAACATCTCAGAATACAGATAAAAAGTTGGGGAGAGACATGACAGAGAGAGTTATTGATTGACAATTTTAAAATAGCAGAAAATATACAGGGGTATAAATGAAAAATAAATGCCATCACTTCTACGTGCTCTAAGCTGAGGGCTTGAATTTTCTTTTCAAATGCAAAACACCATCATGTTCTTGTACACCACATAAACTATGCAAAAACAGCATGAGAAATGCATAACATTAGGGTTGGTTTGTTGTTTTTTATTTTTATTTTGTTGTTGTTCTGAACTGTGGGCTGGGTTTTGCTCTCAGGCCAGCTTTATTTCAGAGGATGGTGCTGGCTTAGAGTCCCCTGCGAGGGATCCCCACAGCTGGCAGGGGTTTCTCTGAGGGTTTGGAGGCTCATCCTCCTGTAATGGCAAACAGAGTGCCCAGGACTTGAGGCTATTTCTGTAGCCTTTGTGCAGTCCTCCACAGCCTTCATTTACATTTAGCATTATGATGGAACTCAGACGCGTTTATTGCCATATAAACTCTAAACATATGTCTATATCCACCCCAGAAACTCTCATTAAGCTGTGTAAGAGGCAGGAAACAATAGGCAGCTTTTGGTCACTGGGCACAATGGTTATTTAGGCTTTGCAATTGCAGAATGGCTTTGGTGAAGGAAAAGAATACTGAAAGGCAATATGGCTGTTGCAGCTATAAACCTTGTTATTGCTACAGCAGAAACTAACGGCATCCATTTTGTCTAGTAAGTCTGAGATGGCCTTATTCCAAAGATGGTCTCCTGAGTGATTTGGATTAGACTTTGACTTCATGGCCAGATTTTCATGCAATGCAAGTTGTTGTTTTTTTCCTTTCTTTTTGTAATAATATATATGCTGCTCTGACAGATGTTTTATTTTCACAATTTTTTTTTTCCAAATTCAACACTACTGAGTTATACTGAGATGCTTTGATGGTGTAATCCTGACTGAAAAAGCCTTCTGGCACACTGGATAAAGACTCATGATATGCGTGCTGCTGTGTTACAATAGATATACCACTGCTCAACCTCCTGTTCAGGTTGAGCCCCCACATACTTTTCTCACGTCCTCTCCTGAGCCTCCCATATGGTTTGGGAAGCTGCTGAGCTTCATGGGCTGACTCCCACCTTCTGTGGGGCAAACACAGCAGATTGAAGATCCTACACACACGCATACCCACACCCCCCACGCTCCCCCCAGCTTGAACAGCAACAGAGACAAACCTGCATTTCAATAGAAAGAAAAAGCAGCTGGCAAGAACATGACAGACATTTCTTCCTTCAATAGATCTCCTCCCGCTTCCTTTCCACCCACCCTTTTCTCTTTGGTTGCTTGTCCCTGGATCATTTCCTGCTCCAGGTGGTGTTTCCTTCTATGTGGAGAATTTAAAGACTGGAGTGCCAGCACCCTCGCTCCCTCAAGTAATAGCCTGCTCAATGTGCAAACATCTGTGTTACTGCCTGTGTAGTTAATAGGCTTGACTGAAATTTCTATTTTCTGTCAGATAACTTGGGTGGTACTGAATGCTTGTCCCTTAAATGGAATATTTCCTTCACCCTGACCCAGACAGGGACAGTGGCCTTGGTGGGAGACAAATGACATACACTGCATTATTTGTTTTAACCTGAAATGTACATTGATGCTTATGGCAGTGATAAAAATGATTCCTCACTGGACTGGAAAACAATAGAGACCAAGCACAGTAGCAGACTTAACTCTTTATCTTGGTCTGATGTAGAGGTTGATAAATTATTACTGAAAAATTATTATTAGACTGAACGTGGATTGTTAGTTAAGAAGTTATTTGTGACTGAATTTACATCTCAGTTGATATATTTTAATTACATGTATATCTATTAAATATACATGTATATTTGTATATACAAATATACATCAATTTGAGGTATTTGATTATTCTTTTTTCTGTTCCCTACTTTTACTCTTCCCTTTGATCCCAACTCTGTTTACTAATATTTGATTTTGCTTATTGGAATCATACTGACTTTTCTCCTCAATCAGATAATTCAAACTGAGTGAATTATAAAGTAATAAGTAATTATTATTGCAACACCAGCACTACAAAGCTTACCTGTCAGCATCAAATCTGGCCTACAGAAGTCTGAGATTGCCATTTCCAGAGTACGATCCCATGTTTTTCTAGACTGATACATCCAAAGAAGAGCCAGAGCTCTTTGGTCAGATCTGCAATGTCTTGCCACTCCTTGAATAGTGCTGGGGTCCTGATTGATTGTGTAATATTTTCCTACAGATAGAATTCTTTTGGGATAGAATTATTCTCTCTTTTATATGAAGGAATAAGAAAAGGGAAAGGATTTTTCTGCCTCCTAAAGTGAGAAAAGAAAAAAAAAAAAAAAAAAAAGGAAATAGAGTGAAAAGAAATAACTTCAAACATACACACACATGTATATTTTGTTCCACTCCGTAATTCTGAGTTTTATCCAAGTGAGGGTTTGGAGTACTTTACATTGTGTATGGGATTGGAATTGTAGAGCAAGAAACTGACCATCTTGCCTGTTCCATTCTTATGCACAGACCCACAAAATTACAACATATTTTAAATAATAGATATTTAGAGGTCTTTTCTGAGAATCTTTCCTTGGCAAAGACAGGAACAAAGGGTTGATTCTGATTTTGTTAACTTCTTTTGCTCTGCCACATATTCCTCACATTTATTTATTGTAACCTTGAAGAATTTCCACTTGAAATCACTGGACTGTAATAGGCACCTGCATGGGCAAGAGGTGGAATAGGTATCCCAGACACTGAGCTCTCTCTGTGAGACATAATTAGTTACTACAGCAGCTACTGAATTATTGTGATATAAGAGCTCTCGTGTTTTTCATGTGAAATTAAGCATCATTTACTGAACCTATGTCTCAATTCAAAATCAGAATTTGAAATTTAGAAGAACAGTATATGTTCTTTAAAAATATCTGGAAATGTGTTATTGTGATAGTTGGTACTGGACTGAAGTTTTGCAAGCAGTAAATAAATCCACTTTACACAGGAAAACACTTTGTATAAGCACTTAAAATTGCTCTACAAAATGCACAGACAGCATGAATACAGCACAATAAAGTATCTTCAGATGTAAAGCAAACAGTTCATTTGTACAACTATCTCTTTAGCTCAAGAAATTAAGTGTAAAATTAAATTGTTCAAGTTCAGAAGCTTAGCTCATCAAATGCAGCATCAACACTACAGTGACAACAGTTAATTGTATGTTATATTTCACAAACATCAGACAAATCAGTATTTGGTTCTTTCTTACAGTTCTACATAAAGCTTTCTACTGGAGCTTCCACAAGTTAGTATGTCTTCCCACTCAAGAAGATCTATAGTTTACAGTCAGTTGCAAAATTTTCACTGCTCCTATAAACACAGGAATTGTGGTTCCTATATCCCATTGTTACTACCTGGCAAATCTGAGCAGAGAGTTCAGCTCACACAAAAGTGAGCTGACTGGTGCTGAACAGTCTTAAGTTTCCTCTGAAGCAAACAGAGCTGAAGGAAGCAAAGTCTTCTCAAAGGGGTACAACACCTTCTAACACAGAGCCTTCAGTGAACCTACAGTCGAAAGAGGCCCATCCAAAGCACTTTGGCTTTAGTAAGTGCAGTGCAATAAAAACGTTAAGACAAATTGTATTTGTTATATTGCCTTTTTTTTGTATGTTCTTCAAAGGACACATAAAGAATTTCACATTAACTAGAAGTTGGTCTGCACAGTTCAAATGTATTCAAAGCCACATTTCACATACTGCATCTTTTGTAGGAATTCAGAATTTATTGTGTTCGTTCCTGTTGTTCATTTTCCATTTATCCAGACATGCCATACAGGTAAATCTTATTCATTATCAAAGTCTTATGAGTCACTGGAAATCATAGCCTAATTCTCACCTTGACCTATACATAATGCAGCCTCTGTAATTTACCGAGGAGGGTAGCTTATGGACTGGTTCCTTTTTTGAGCCCTCTAACATCTCAATTTCAGCCTTGTAATGAATATTAAATACCTACTTGTCATAAAGCCACATCATAGAAAAATTTGGCCTGTGAACATCTGAGTCTGCTACTTTTTCTTGTTTTAACCAGCATTTGAATGTTTCTTATGCCAACAAAATTAGGTTTTGGTACACTTTACGACTGATTAAACCCAAATTGAAGCAAAGGTTGGCTATGCATTCAAGTCTGCACAACAGTGTTGGTACAGTTCCTTTCATTAAGACAGGTTGATCCTTTCATTAAGACAGGTTGTTGACCTTTCATCAGTTCCTTTCATTAAGACAGTTGTTGACCTCAAATGTGCTCTTGTACAGTTACAAGGAGCCACAGTGCAGAGTCCCACAGAAGTCCAAGACTTCTCATGAAGTTTCTTAGGCATGGTCAGGTCCAGGGTTGAATTTCAGTTCAAAGACTGTCAAATTATTAAGCCATAGTATTCCATTTTCTACAATTGGTCCTGCCTATCCAGATCCCTCTGCAGAGCCCTCCTACCCTCAAGGAGATCAACACTTGCCCCTGACTTGACGTCATCTGCAAACTTACTGAGGGCGCACTCGATCCCCTCATCCAGATCAGTGATAAGGATATTCAAGAGAACTGTCCCTAAGACTGAGCCCTGAGGAATGCCACTAGTGACCAGTCTCCAGCTGAATTTATCTCTGTTCACCACGACTCTTTGGGCCTGGCCACCCAGACAGTTTTTAACCCAATGAAGCGTACACCTGTCCAGGCCTTTAGCAGCCAGCTTCTTCAGGTGAATGATGTGAGAAACGGTGTCAAAACCTTACTGAACCATATCCACTGCCATTCCCTACTCCACTGAGCATATTGCCTTGTTGTAGAAGGAGATCAGGTTCATCAGGCAGGATCTGCCTTTGATAAGCTCATGCTGACTAGGCCTGATTACCTGATTTCCTTTAAGTACTGCATGATGGCATTCAAGATATTCTACTCCATGAGCTTCCCTGGCACCAAGGTCAGACTGACAGGCCTGTAATTTCCTGTATCCTTATCAAAATAATCTGTTACTCTGTCTATATTTGAAATTGAATATTTATTTTGTGGGGGTCACCCTCTATTTACCAAAATGGACAGGGGATGTAAAAGTGGTTTTGTAAGCACTGGCAGAAATCATCCCATTAAAAAGCCGTGTAAAAGAGAGCTCACAGCACGTAGAGATAAGCCCAAGAGTCCCATAGTAAGGATTTGTGCTGAGACTGGAGGACGAGAAGGATGCAGCTTGAGAAAACATGTAATTAGCTATGAATAATGAAAGAAGAGACTGGAGAAAACTGAGCACACTGTTTAAAATATATATATATATTATATATACATATATATATGAGCTGAAGTGTCAATACCTTGTGGTGTTTGTGAAGAGTAAAACAGTTTGTGAAACTGCAATAGTTACCTAGCACTAGCTATTTCACCTGCTAACCAGCTAACCTGTCTTTGTCGAGCTTATAAATAACCAATTTTGTCCCTTTAAAGACAAACAAGATAGAATGGGATACCTGACTGATGATTTTTTTTAATAATCTTTTTATTGGTGTTAGATTTACGTAATTACTTGAAAGGATAAGATCACTATGATTAAGTCTATAGTGAAACTCTCAGTGACTTTAGAGGTATGCTACAGATAAATAATGGTGTAGTTTTCTATAACTGGGTATAGTAAGTAATCTCTCATAGATTTGTAAATAGCATATTTACAAATAGTATAATAGCATAGATCTCTCATAGCATGTAAATTACTAATATATTCAAAGTATAAAAGAAGTACGGAAATAATCATAATGGTAATTAATAGAAAAAAATATATATATAATATTGACATTCTTTGTTTGCTGTCCCATCTATAATATACATTTTCTGAACTGACATAAATGTGATTTATTAAAATGTGAGTTTTAAAAGATATTATTTGGGTTACATTTTAGATTATATGGTTCAGTTGCAAAGTAAACACAAGCCTTTGTGAGATTACAGGAGGCAATATTTGTCTCACTGACATTTCTTGCGAGACGTAGGACATGACAGGAACTTACAGTGCTTAATAAGATATGTAATGAAATGAAACTCAGAACATTTTTTAAAATGCTGTAGAGCAATGTTAATGTTCCACCATTAGCCCTTTATCTTATGTTGATGCCTCAGCCATTACAGTAATATCTGGGCATCTTATGTGCTCTATAAATAAAAAGAAAAATAACTTCATCCACTGAAAATAAAAAAAGGTCATGGAAGTCAATAATGCTTTGAAAGCCCTGGTTCTTGTAAGTACATTTACTGTAGTATGTACAGTGGAAATGTGAATTATTTATGTGCTGATGGTGCAAGGTGGCATGTCATTTCACACACCATCAGGCACAGAAAAACACCTCTAATTTAAAACAAAACAAAGCAAAAAAATAACAAACAACAACACACACACAAAAAAAGTATTTAATACAAAACAAACAACAGGCAATGTGAAAAGTCTGTGCTGAGATCTGCAAAGAACGTTCAAATGAAAGGCTGGAAAGCTGTGTCCTTCATGTGTCCCATTACAGAGTATAAGGTAATACAGATGCTAGTAAAGGTATGAAAATAGCTAACTAATGGTGAAGAATGTGAAATAGGGATCTGGGGACAGGATATTTATAAAGGCCTGCTTTAACCTAAGCAGGTGAGTCTTATTTGCTACAGAGAGGTACATTCCTCTTGGGGCAGTTCAGAGCACCTAAAGTTGGTGGCCAGCTGGAAACCTGAGCTCATTCTAGAGGAACAAAATTCTCTTTCTCCAAGGAGAAGTGAGAGGGCCTAGCATAACTAGACTAGACATTGCAAATACCTACAGGATGACTTAGTCAAGTCCACACTAACTGTGCCTCAGTTTGAAAACACTTTTAAATGACCTTGGTAGACAAATTTAAAACCAAAGAATTTTAAGCAAGCTCACTAGACATCATCCAGCTTGTACAGTAAAGAATGGAGTCGCACAGGACCCGTATCCTCTCCTATTTTAGCTTTCCCAGTAGACTGTTGTATTACTTGCATGGTTGATAGTAATGCCTTTTACAAACATTTTCTCACATTTCTTACACCAAGAGCCTATTTCAAGTTTAACTACTGGGGATAAATTTTTCTATATTGGATGTGTTCTGTACTCTTTCAGAAAGAATTTTGGAGGGGATTAAAAGAAAACCAGTTGAGTTTTGGTGAACTTTTCCAAAACACCTTGGCTTAGCAAATCCCCATCTTGTCAATAGCAGCATTTGAGCAGGGTTGAGCCTTTATGACACGTCTGCGAAAACCTGTTTAATTGGGCCACATCCTGGCACTGACATTTTCAAAACCACAGTTCACTCATTCTCTGTGGAGAACTTTGATTAAGCATGTGAATTCAGTTTAGTTTTTTTCTGAACAAAGTAGGCACTATCCCAGGTTTCCTCTGATGCTGCAATTCTGGACTGCCAAAGGATGGGATGGATTATGTCCAGGGCTGTAGAAGTAAACAGGGAGCAGGCAGTTTCTTCTCTCCCATGCTCTTCAGCTACTAATGTAATAATAAATAAAAATATCACAGGATCTGCTCTCTCCCTGAGTATAAATGGCCTTGAGTGTCTTACATCCATATGGTTTAACTCTCTTACCCCTCAAAACAAGGGTGGCTTTGTGTATGTCTTTCACCTTTGGAACGTGTTATGCCCTAAAACACGTATGGCACCCCTCTTATAAAATATTAGTTGCTGTGAGCCAAAATATATATCAATGAGTGTGCTAACCATTAAAGAATATGCAGAAATGGATGATAGCACCTGAGCCCATGGTCTGGCAATGATTCGTATAGTGGCCTTCTGTGGTCTCAATGGTCTTCTCTGCTAGACCTGGGCAGCAGTTCTTGATGATTTGGATGCAAAGAGGACTAGAGGGAGGTTTAGGTGAGAAAAATATTCATGAAAACTGTCTAGTCTGAAACAAGAAATTATCTGAGAACTGAACAGCAACATTTTTTGAAGGTGACCAGGACTGGAAAATGGAGATGATGGGTAGATGGAGATCTGACAAGATAGGGTAAAGCTGGAGGCAATAAACAGCACTGGCTGGACAAAGAAACTCATCAAGTTTGATGACATGATTTTTGCCCTTGGCCTGTATTTTCTGTTTGACCTGTGTAGTATGTATGAAAGGTAACCAATTTTTATTTAAAACCTTCAAATCATGGAAATGTAACTCATCTTGAAGCAAGTAGTTCCAATAGATAACATTTTAAAATTGTAATATTTTAATCTAAATTTCAGATGACAACCATCATATTGTTACATATTTTTCTGTTAGCAGTAAAGAGCCATCTTCTTGCCTGTCTTCATGGCGGGAACTAATGCACCAAAATCAAGTAATCTCCAAACCTTCTCTTGAGTACATTGAGTAGGCTAATCCCCTCAATTTCTTCTCATGAGCAGTGTTTCTATGTCTTGTCTCTCTGCAGTGCCTTCTGACTTACTTTACATCACTATGGACATCAAAACCGTACAAAGTAATCCCATAGGCTTTTACTAGCATGTTATGCAGTGCTGCACTGTTGCATTGCTCTTTAAGACTCCCAAATTAACCATTCAAGTGTTCACCCTGAAGACAAGTCCTTGCATTAAAGTACCACAATAAGCTGAGCTGGGTGACTATGGTGACACTGCATTCAAGGGTGCTGCTTCATCTAAAACTATGTAACCATTAGGGCTACTACTCCTGCTCATCACCCTATTCTTTGCCTAAATGTACCACATGTACTACATATACTAAATTCACTAGTAATTAAAGAATGTTCTCTGGTCACTTTGGAGTCATTTAAAGAAATCTTATGAACAAATAGTAGAAATGAACTTGTTTGGCACACTCAATTTGTGTTTAATAACACATAAATTTCATATATGAAATAATAAATACTCTTCCTTATTCAAAGGACAACTTTGCTACTCAAAACTGAAATATTTTCCTTCTGCTTGCTTTTAGACCTAAGCTGTTTCAAACAAAATATCAATGTTTTTATTTCATAAGTTCTGATGTAGAACTTTGACACCTTGAAAATATCCATTGTAGAATAAATAGTTTGTATACTCTATGGCTCTGTTAATAAAACTGTACCTAGAATTTCCCTTTATTTCATAGACTTGTTAATCAAAACACAGGCTATGACCTGGTTCATACCACAGATATCTTACCCTTTGATAGCGATTAATTTACTGACCATGAAAGAAAACCCTCAGTGGTACATAAATCTGTACCTGCCACATAACCAAACAGAAGTAAAACACTTTCTTCCACCTAGCATAGGAAGGAAATGTTCCCTCCAGTGTAGCATCTCATGTAGTGAGAGATGAGAACATGCTAATAGTTCCCTCTTAAATTCCTGAAGACCTCTTGATAACTTACTGAGACTTCATCTGTCAGCTTTTTCTAATTTCTCCTTTGACATCTTGTTTTCTGAGGATATCTCATCTTTGTTAACAGGAGGAAGTAACTCTGTGGTAAATGTTTCAACATCACCCTTTGTTGTGAATTGATAAAACATAATATTTTAAGTGCTCCACTATGACTTTCTGATTTTGCATTTCTGTTTTGACTCCAAAGTGATTTAATGGCTTCACTGGCTTTATCAGAAAGTGATTTTTGGTACTTCATGGTTTTGTCTGTTGAGCTTTTATGGAAACAGTTGTACTACTATCATTAGGAATACATATTTCCTCCTCATACAGAGAGGTGCTAGTGGGAATTATCAGTCCCAATCTTCAATGACAGAGTATGACAGTCTGAAGACGTTGACTACTTTTTCTTGTCAATGTAAGCACTTAATCATGCTTTCATACTCCTGATGAGGAATTGCTCACTGATGTGTTGCAATTTGGCAACATAAGTCTTCACATTATTTAAAGATGCATAAACAAAAATAACATAATGACTGTTTAACTAAATATGTTGGCTGGGAGTGGGGGACAACTATGTCTCCAAGCAGTCTCAGAATTGCAGAACTAAGCAAAATGGAAGAAACCTCAGAGGTCCGTAGTTTAATCAATGCTTAAATCAGTTCTAACAGCTCAGGGCCTTGAACAGCCAGGTTTTGATTATCTCCAAAAATAAAGACACCTCATCTTCCCTGAGATCCTGTTCTAGTGTTTAACTTTTCTCAGACTTTATACATTAATTAATGCTTTTTTAATTAATTATTGTGCTGCAGCTTGCATCTGTTGATTCTCATTTTTCAGCTTCACTTCACATTTTGTACACAGAGAAATCTGCTTTCCCACTCAGGTGCATGCCCAAGAACTAAAATCTGCAGTGTTTTGAAGAAAAAGCAACCATCATGTTAGGAACTTCCTGAAGTCCCTTCCCAACAAAATTATGCTATGATCTTAGGCTATATACATTTCAGTTCTGCCATTCATAGATTTGTATTGCTTTAGGCCATCAGGAATCATGAGATCATGATGAGATCATACTATCTGCCTAAAAATAGCATTAATGAGCATCCACTTTTCAGAGCTCTAGTGAAACAATCTCCCTGAAGCAAATGCTTATGTTATCCATGTAGTCAACCTCCTAAGATGATCCTGTTTTCTTAAGCAAATTGGATCCCCAACTAGGCCTCTAACTGTATTGGTGAGATTACTTTTTTCCCCTCAATCATTCAATAATGTATGTGCTCTCTTCTGAACTCTTCAGTTTTCAGAAATCTTTTAATATTGGAATTTGAGTTTCTTTACTTAAAATATCCCCTACGTAAACAATCAAGTAGGTGGTGCATGGAAAAGGTCATATATATTAGACTGGCTTTTAGAGATGTAAACAATTCTTGGTATTAACTTCCAAATCCTTTCAATTTAATGGTAAAATTGTGTTGTTACAGAAGTAGATCCTTTTCACAGTATCTTGGAAATTTTGCAAGTAGAACAGTGGAGAACAAGAATGACAGAATGGCCATTCATGTTTCTGGACAGGATAGTACTCCTGAAGGAATCATGAGGGATGGACAATAGTTGCTTCATGAGGCCTGTAACTGAAGGAATCCTTCCAGGAAACAATGGGCTTGGCATTCTCCAGTTCTAAATAAATAAATAAATAGCAGAACAAAACAAGGAAAATGCAAGGAATCACGGAAATTAAAATTTATGTTGGGAGCCAGATTATACCCCATCCCCATGTGGGTGAACAAACAAGCACAGACATGTCAGCAAGAAAAGGCTGACATTTCCTACTCTGTGAACTTACTATATGAATGATTTTTTCAAAGGTATTTCAAGGCTAAGTTTCTCTGTCCTTGCCCTTACCAAGCGGTGTGGCTGAAAGAGTATCCTTTGTGGTTTCCTGTTCTTGTAAAAAGGAAAGGGAAAGGTACTGCAGATGCAGCTCAGTGAGTTTACAGTGAATGTTCCCACTTGATGCCAGTATGACCAAGGGAAAAAAAAATAAAACACCAGAAAAGATGCAGGTTCCTGCTGACTATTGGTAGCCCTGATTTTAGGAGTGGTATGCTTTCTTTTACTCCATGACTAAGAATCCAAACATCTCCACGGCTAGCTCTTCCACTCTCTATATCAGCAATATCCTCTTAATCTTCTCTTCCTCAAGCTCTCCACATTGTCCCATTGTCCCTAAGCACTTCAGTTCCAGCACGTACTTAAATCTTTTCTAGCTTTCCTTTTGACTCTGGTTCATCTTAAATAACTATTGGATTTGTTTCTGCTTAGACCATTGGTCACCTATTATTGCCTTCCCACAAGACTTCAATAAATTCTGCTACCCTCTTCAGCCTCTCATCTAGGAATTAAAAAATGTTAAGAGCTACTTCTAGCCAACAGAGTGGTGCAATTTCTTCATACTGATACTTGCTCTCCTTGGATAATGGCCTGGAGCTCCACGGAGCATCTTTTTACTCCCAACACCATAAGACCCGAGAGGGACAGAAGGCTACATAAAGAATTATCCCTACCCATGGCCTCCACCCCCACCAATCTCACTGTGTTACTCTAAACAATGTTGAATGCCCACCTCCACAAACAGCAATAATACAGGTGTTAAGTGAGGTAAAAGGTAAAGTACAGGTCCACTTCCCCCAGCCGCTCTGGCCCAAGTTCACTAGCCCAGGCGCACAGACACTGCACTTGCCAGGTTCAATAGAACCATAGAATATCCTGAGTTGGAAGGGACCCATAAGGATCATCAAGTCCAACTGCTGGCACGACACAGGTCTACCCAAAATTTTAGACCATGTGACTAAGTGCACAGTTCAAACGCCTCTTAAATTCAGACAGGCTTGGTGCAGTGACTACTTCCCTGAGGAGCTTCTTCCAGTGTGTGACCACCCTGTCAGTGAAGAACCTCTTCCTGATGTCTAGCACACGCATTCACAGATACTTTGAGTACCTGCCCCTCCGTCAGCCCAGCACCCCTGCCCCACTCCTTCATCCCCTTATACACTTCACAGGTTACCTATTCACCATTTGGTCCAGCTTGAAGCTCTCTGCACACACACACTCATCTCTCACAAGTCCCCCTCAGCACACCAGCACAGAACCACCCCCACCCACCTAATACCCCAGCCCATACCCTAAGCCCCCACTACTCACCACCTGGTCCAGCTTAAAATTTGTTAAGAAATACACACACACCAGGTTGGGAAAGACACAGACACTTGCCCCCACCAGCAGCTGGCACCAGGCACACAGGCTATGACCCAAGAACCTGCTCCAGCCACTTGTATGGTGCCCCACACTCACCTCACTCGCTCTGGTCATTCCCAGTAGCTGGTTTGGAAGCATACACCCTTCCCACAACAGCAACTTGGAGTAAAAGATCCCCACTTGCTCCAGTAGTTGGAGCTGAGACCCTCACACGCTCCAGTAGCTAGCACCAGAGGCATCCAACCCTCAACCTGACTCCAATCACTGGCAGCAGTTTCACTTAGATACACAGGCCTCACTAGTAGCTGGCACATAGCCCTTGCAGAGCACACACAGGACAGAAAATGCAAATATGCAGAGGGATAGTTAAGAAAATATTTAATGAGAAAATACAAGATAGGGCATGCTGCAGTGAGCAGGCACAGGGCTCAGCGAGAGAAGTGTACTGAGGAGGCCTGTTTTAGGTGCAGCCAACCCTTTTAAAGCCTTTTCTACTTATCCCCCCTCTTCATTCCCCCTGTTCCTACTTCCCCTACACACCCCCATAGGTTTGCAGAGTTCTACAGATTCAGCACCCTCCCAGTCTGGCCCTCTCAATCACAATCTTATCAGCTGCAAGGTTCATCATTCCTGGAAATGGCACCTGTAGCTCATTAGCCCACCAATTAGTGTTATTGGGAGGTTTGTTTCTTGTGATTGTCTCCCAGCTTAGAAGTCCTCAATCAGATATCTCTGCTAGAATAAACATCACTGCCTCCCTTTCTTATTATCCTTTGTTGCTTTAGAAAATGTCCTTGATCAGATACCCTTAAAAGAGCAGACGCTCTCTTTCTATACAACTTTAAAACAGTGATCAAATAAGGAGTGGTGCCACCAAGGTAGGAGAGTAATTGTCACTAAAATCAATGTAATGATGTGTTACAGCATGTGATTTTATTGCAGTTGATATAACTGGGACAAACACTGGCAATAATAACACTTATCATCCAAAATCCACATGAAATCTGTCCAGTTAAGATTTTTGTTACAAACTTTAAATCATCTAGTTGGAAAGATATTTGAACAATTTAAGGCAACACTGAGATAGTTTATAATTGAGTCCAGTAACCTACGATGTCGCACGGAAACAATCTGACACTCATAATCTTAGTTTAAAATACAGTAAAAAGCTGTCATTTCCAGTAAACCTTGCTTTTAGCTGTTGGACAAGAGATATACCAGGCAAGAAGGTGAGCCACAGCACATCACTGAGCTGAAAGCATCTGTGAAAAGGCCTACCAGGGGCTGACAGCAGAACAGTCCAAGAGAGGCAATCATAGCGATCACACTGTGCATCAGGGATCCCACTGCCTCCAGCCTCACGCCCACCCCAGAGGGTCCACAGCTGCACAGGGCTATGTGCAGGGTCAGAAGTTGCTTGGCTGATTGAACTGCATCAGCTGCATGAACACCCGCTCCCCCTCCACCCCAGGGACTGGTGTTTGGGCCAGATGGAAGCAATTTCTCTGCCAGATCTGACCCATGGGCCATGTTTTGAACTCTACTGATTTAGTTTTATAATGTTTAGAGCTCAGTCTTCTACTCAGTAAAGGCTAATGAAGATATTACCAGTAATATTAAACTCCTTGCTCTTTTTTAGTTATTTATGACACATCTATTAATCGGAGTGTTTGGAAAGGAGGAATCTTTTTTTTTTTTTTTTTTTTTTTTTTTCGTTATAATCCATATTGGAAATTTTCTAAATTTCAAACTTACTGAGACTTTCCACATCCCATAACTAATTCTGGTAGCTTTAGGGAGTTCCCCAGCTGGGACAGATACAGGCTTATCTCTCTTTGGAGCATATCCAAGATCATTTCTACTGGGGCACCCTGAAGTCTTCCAGCATCCCTAACCCTGATGCAGTCCCATTTGGGACTCCTGCCTTCAGGCTAGCCATACTGAGAGTTCCCAGGCCTGGGGTAGGCAGAAATGCAGTTTCTCTTGGAATCTTGCCTTGGGTTTGGCAAAACTGTATCAAACCCAAGCTGTTTTGAATGAAATATTTCACACACAACCAACTGGCATTTTTCAGCAAACTTTGCTTTGGCAGAAAATTTCTGACCAATTCTATCTATTAACAAAACATGAGGTCCTTAGTGAATGCTAAATAGTGCCATCTGAATTATGGCAGTGTTAATTCGTAAGAAACATCAAATATGAAAAATCTAGGCACCTATTTGATATTTGGTTTTATTTAATGATCATTGTATATACTGCTAGTTTGAAGTCTCCAGAAACAATCAATATTCAGGTCCAATGGGCTGGTGCTTCTCCTATGTTTGCAAAATGAGATTCTCATGTCATAGTGGATGGCAGCAGCATTGAGAGCTTGTACTTCAAAGGAATTCACCTATGAGTTAATGAGAAACATGCATGGTACATAGGATGAGGATGACAGCGAAGGTGAATCAGAAGAGAAATAAGCAAGAAAACTCCCTCAGCCACTGACACAAGGCACTGTGCTCCCAGGGTGTCTGAAAGGTCATCTGCCTGAACTTTCAGGACCATAGTGCATTTTGATATCTTTATCAATGACATACACAGTGGGATTGAGTGCACCCTCAAAAATTTGTAGATGATACCAAGATGAGTGGTGCAGTCAATATTAGAGAAGGTATTAGGAAGGTATGCCATCCAAAGGGATCTGGACAAGCCTAAGAAACGGGCCTGTGAACCTAAAGGGGTTCAAGAAGTCCAAGTTTAAGGTGCTACACCTGGGTCAGGGCAATCCCAGGCATGAGTACAGACTGAGAGATTAACTTATTGAGAGCAGCCCTGAGGAGAAGGACTTGGGGGTTCTGCTGGATGAAAAGCTTGACATGAACCAGTAGCATGTGCCTGCAGCCCAGAAGGCCAGCTGCATCCTGGGCTACATCAACATAGGTGTGACCAGCAGGTCTAGGGAGGTGATTGTCCCCCTCTGCTCTTTTTAGATCCTTAAACCCTTTAGGAAGGTTTTAAGGTCCCTTCCAACACAAGCCATTCTATGATTTTATTATTCTATGATTCTGCAATCTAAGAGCAGTTTTCAACTCCTGAAATGTACTGAAACCATGTCCTCAATATCTATAAGATTTTCATACCTGAAACCAACAACCAGTATGCAGATAACAGAAAGAATTAGAGGAAGAAAGAAGCAGTAGGGAGGGAATATATTATCCCCAGTTTTATGTACTTTTAATCTCAATTTCATCAGTATTAGGAGTGAGACTGTAGTGTAAATAACAGTAAAATATAGTCTGTATCTAAGCCTTATGTATATGATACTTGCTAAAATGATGGAGATTTAAAGAATATGGAAAAAATAAAATAAACTACAGACTGTGTTCTGTCTGCACTAACACTAAGCTCTATTGTAAGCTAAATAAATATTTTAAATAGGATGCTTCTTTTATGGATGATGCAACGTCTCTTGATATTTACAGCATTTATAAAAGGCTAAACAATATATATTAACCAAATCATTTGCCTCATCTTTCACCATTCCATTTGTTTTATTGCTCCTATAAAACACGATTCTCTGGGCAGTTTAGATGAGCGAACAGTGTGAAATACTGCTGGCCACATATCACTTCCTTCCATATCTGAGATATTTCTCTCTGGAATAGTAAGTCTCAATACTCCTATATAATACATGAGCATTATTATTATTATTTTTTCTGACCTTGTTTATCAGTGTGTGTTTGTAGTAATCTTCACAACAAAAACAACAATAGGGAAGACAAAGTAAGGAAAGATGCTAAGAACATTTATATGATGAATCAGTTAAGTGAAATTGAGCAGAAATCTAATGCATGTCATTTACATTTGTTTTAAGGTAGAAAGCTAGAAATGGAGTTCAAAGGAAATTTGCTACCTGAAGTATGAAATGTTATGCAGTCACTACAGCCCTGCTATCAGAAAGAAAGATCATAGAATCATAGGATAGAATGATTCTATGATCTATAGGAAAAAAAGATAAAGTTTATGAAAGAAGTGGGAAGGGGAATTAATTCAGAAATTCCAAGGATGGCTGGCAGAGTATGATGTGATGCAACTGCTGGATATGTTGCTAACCCAGCTTTCCAGGACTACACCGCAAGCAAAATAAGCAGCAGGGTCTAAGTATTTTGCAACTTTTCCATGCCAGATAAGATGGAGAACAAACCCACCAATATTTAAACTGACAAACAAATACACCAAAAGACAGCAAGGACAGCACTAAAATTTAAAACAGCTGTTATTATTTTAGAGTAGAGTAAGAAGTACTGTTACATTCTCTAAATGTACCCTAAAAGGAAAAAATACTACATGCTTCTTTGTGCCATGCATTGTGATTTCCAGAGACAATCCTTGTCCAGTTTAGCTGGTGAGTCTAAAGCAGAGTGGACCATAACAAGTGTTTTGTTGTTGTTGCTTTGTTTTGTTTTATTACTTTTTTTTTTTTTTTTTTTTTTTTTTCCCTATACCAAAGCATTCTCTACAAGGCCAAGTAAAACAAGTGGTTTATCCCCAGCAGAAATGGAGCCTTCAACTGAAATGCCTCATTATACAGACAACTGGGGAATGCTGCGGTGAGTGCTACTGCTGAGAGACCATCACAAGAGTGGCATTGCAGGCACTTTCTACTGGGAGGTGGTCTTACAGGGTAGTTTCAGTTCAGCAAAGAACCAGAGCTCCCCTAACACACCTGAGCCCCTAACAATGAACTCCCACTTGTAGTTATGAGCACAACATGGCAAAACTCTGCATTATTGCACATACCCAACTGAAGGACATGGGGCTTTGTGGCTTAATCTATCCAAACCGGGGCCCTCTCAGTTCATATTTAGTATGAATTCCTAGTATCATCCCTGGCACAACTTCAATTTGAACCAAATTGCATCCTGCTGACAGTGAAGGTGGCAGGGGCCAGGCAATGGGAAGATTGTACAGGGTTGTTTTGTTTTCAAAAAACATAGTTTAGCTTATAACAGTGTGAGAATTGCTACAAGTCTCAGTGCCAGGTGGCAGTCTGTGGTGGTTTTACCGTGCTAGGCAGCTGAACACCACAACCGCTCTCTCACTCCCCCTCCTCAGATTAGGAGGGGAGGAAGTAAAGGAGAGAACAACTCACAGATTGATATAAGGATAATTTAATTAAAGGGAAATATATATATATATATTAAGGAAATATTGTTAATTAACAATTCAACTAAAGGGAAAAAGGGAAAAAGGGAAAGGGGAAAGGGAGGGGAAAGGGAACAGCAAAACAAAACAAGTAAAGGCTATGTGGAAGTGCAGAGGAAAGAAATTATTCTCTACTTCCCACAAACAAGCGATGCCTGACCACATCCTTGAAGCAGGGCCTCAACGTACGTAGCCGGTGTTCGTGAGGAGGACAGATGTTTTCGCAACGAAAGCCCACCCCTCCCCTCTTCCTCCTTCTTCCACCTTTTTTTTGCTGAGTGTGACATCATATGGTATGAAATATGTCTTTGGTTGGTTTAGGTCAGCTGCCCTGGTGATGTTTCTTTCTCACTTTTTGCCCACCCCCCAGGAGGGTTAGAGAAAGTCCTGATACTGTGCCAGCACTTCTCAGCAGCAGTCACAACACTAGTGTGATAACACTGCTGTTCTAGCTACAAGTGCAGAGCATGGCACTGTATGGGCTGCTGCAGGGAAAGTTAACATCCCAGCCAGACCCAGTACACAGTCTTTGGCCCAGTCTTTCCAGTTGTATAGACACAGCCTGTCTGTGTCTGAGAACTGATCAGAACTTGCATTTCTAAGGGTTGAAAACTTTGTTCTGGGTACTTTTGCACCTTTGCATGGCAGCCATAAAAAGGCAAAGATTTAAAGCAAATGCTTTAAAAATGTATATGCATATTTTAGGGAAAAATGGATTTTGCTGCAGATACATGTATATATACTTGATCGCTATATTATGCACACTACTAAGACTGTAGCTGTATGAAGGGATTTTTGAAGTGGATATGCTTAAAATATCTTGCAGATAGTGTACTTCAAAAATACAACACAGTTCAGTGCCTCTCCAGAAGTGATATCATTCAGAAAGACTGAAGCAGTACTACCTCATGAAAGGAAAGGCTATTGTACCAAATTGTACCAGTGGGTCTTGTTCAATCTGACGTGCTTTCAAGCCAACTGATTCTGATAGTGTCTAACCAGACTTTCTAAAGATTTTATTGTTGTTTATTTTTATGTTTCTGGTTTTCTTCTTTTCTATTTCCTCCAGAGATTAGATAATGCCACACAACAATCCTAGTCAATGAAACAGCAGACTTTCAGATTATTTCAAAACTACATCTCATCATTGAGATTTATCCTCCATTTCTTGCCAGCATTCACAGACATCTCTCTGTTGGCCAAAATACCTGCAAGTTCATCATCTAGACAGCTATGCCAGGTAGATATTCAGTTATAAAAGCAAACTTTAAACATCTATAAACAAGAATTCTGCCTTACACAGGATACCTAGATGATGAAATTATATATCGGTCATTAACAATTATCTGTGTGTTCCCATAGAGAAAAGTTCCCCATCCACCCTCTGCCCCTCCGTGGGTATGGGTGAATAGGTGAATGGGTAGGATTCAAATGTTTGTTGACCCATGCTCAAAGCCTTGATAGCTCTTGGTCTTTCAAAGACTTGTGAAACTCCTTTCCCAGCAAAGGCATTTGCCTGGAATACAGCCGAATGGATCCTCCGTGTGTTTAAGTGAATGCATCCACAAAGCCAATGTTCCAACAGGGGTACACAACAATTTTCACAATTTGATATGCTCTTAGCCCAGTGCAGAAATTATCTTGGATTGGGAATTCAGTCAGACACTTCCCTGGCTATATTGTGGTATATCAGGTCTAGATGTTGATGTAGAGGCCAGGTCTGCACAACAAATGCTGGCTTGCCATAGTTAGTTAGGTGTTAGCTTCATTGTCAGAAGTATGGCAACGCAAACTGCTAGCATAGACATGATTTTCTAGAAAAACTTTGCATGTGCCCAAATAGTGTCTTTAACTTAGCAAAGAGGGCACAAACTGAGCCAGCAAAATCACAGTTTTCCTAGTCTAAAATATATGGCTTCACATCCATTCTGAAAATATATATCAGGTGGGATACTAGGAAGCTTTCCAAAGGTAGACCGTTCTTTAGTTAGTAAACATTTTCATTAGAAAATGAACATGTCTCCAAGATTTGGTTTGTGTAGTTTTTCCAAAGTCAGGAAAATTCATTAGGTCAACATTTCTTTGAAAAGTTGACTTTCCAGCTCCTCTTGCCTTCATATATTATCTGTGAAGTGTGGATTATATGATTTTCCTAATTGACAGGAGTGTTGTATATATATTTCTATATATTTATTGAAAAAGTTGAGCTTCTCAGGTACCTTAAACTCACAGAGCTTTTTTTTTTTTTTTCTGGAAACAGAAAGACTTTTTTGTGTTCAAGTTCTATGGGAAAATATACTTTTTGACTTTTTTTTTTTTTTTTTTCTTAGAGGTTTCCAAATTTCCAAGCATTTTCAGACATGTGGAGGAAGTCTGATTCAGGAATCTGACATATCAGGATGATGTACCATTTTTCACTTATTATATTCAATGTAGAAAAGAAAAAATCTGTCCCAAACTTCCATAAGTATTAAATGAGGACACAGAGTTAGTCTGATTTTGCCACCGTCTCTGTGAAAAACAGAAATTCCATTCCTTTCTATGTGCAGACTGACTAAATATTAACAAAACAACGTACATATAGAAGACGTAGAAAAGTTTCTGATTTTATCAGAAAAACTTATTTCAAAATTAGGAAGAAACGCATGAGAAGCATAACATATCAAAGAAGAACATATTTGGAACCTAAAATAAGACCCAAGATGTATGGAATTGAGACTGGGTCTTGTCTCTCAAAAACAACAGAATTTTTGAGGTCCCAGACCTGTTCCTCTTTTGCCAGCCTTCTGGCAGGTTCTGGCTTTTAGGTGACTGCCAAGACAGCAGCATCCTTAAGTTCCTGTTATACCTGAGCTGTATAACTGGGGGATAATGCATACAGTGCAAATCCCAGAGAAATGTAATTGTATCACAGATCGTCTAAGCACTTCTCTAGTGATGCACAAGTCCTGCCACACTTGTGTTTTAAAGTAAAAACACTGCATAGATAAGGTCTTTATTGAGGGTTACAAGTACTTTGTCATTCGTACTCAGCTTCAGACAGCTATAGTAGTCATTGCCCACTAGCTGAGTCATCAAACTAACTGTTGCAGTGTATATTCTTATACTGACCCATTTGTAAGGAAAATAGTATTGGTTATTTTAAGTTAAATAACCTTACTATGCAACTAACTCAGCCAAAACATACACAGTAAGATTTAAGGCAACTGTGCTAATCAACAGTAACTCAGTAAGACAGCATTGTAACTCACATTTGATCATGGACTCCCACTATATTTCTGCTCCTATAATTTCTACTGTCATAAAATTTCCACCAGGCATCCTGTAAGGATGGTAGGTAGGAATGCTTCTGTTTACTGTGGATCAAGAGATTATCCAGCAGAATACAAAGAACATAGTTCTCTTTCCACAGGGAGCTTTTCATGGTCCTCTAGAGAGAACAAGACACCAAAGCATGAACTTAATTATATTTCCCTTGGCATAATCTTCAGAACAAAAACTTTCGGATCCAGAGTTTATACTTTGGACATTGTATTTGTTGACCATGAAAAGATTTCTCCTCCATGACTCCAAGTCTCCTCCAAGTCTCCACCTTGACTTTTTAGGAACTCACTATATCTTTGGCCTCTTAATAGTATATACCTACAAGTTCCATAATTTTGAAATGCAAATGCACAAAATAGTATTTCTATCAGTTTGTTTTACAGTTGCTGCAGCATAAAAGCATTGTGTCCTCTTTCATGCTGACATATATTAAACAATGAAATTTTTTTTCATGCATGGCGAATGAAGGATGAATTCAACTTCACAACCCTTTTGTGAAAACAGAAGAGTGAAGATAGTGATTGAAAAGAACAGATTAATTCAAGACCCTGATATAAACTGTCACATTATATTTCCTGAACTATGTTTTATTGGATGACTTTAAGGACAATTAGGAGAGCAACATCAAAACTTTTCAGATTGCTTTAATAGATCTGCCATTCAACAAATGTTAACATTTTAATATATTGTATTTATTACGATGCAAATACCTCTCATGTGTTCCTCTCATGAAATAAATAAATAAATAAATAAATAAATAAATAAACAGCTAATCAGATTACGTTAGCTAATTGCCAGACACTTTCAGTGCCACAGTCATGTTATGCCAAGGCAAGTGCATGAAGGTATATCCTTTTATTGAAGACAGCTTTCTGGCTGTAAATACAGTAAATGGTGTATTGGGGTGTATAGTAATAGTGTAATAGTGTATAGAACAAAGTGTTCTAGCACCTTAGTAAAGGCAACAGACCACTGATCTTAACACATTTAGATATGTGGTGAGTTAACCTTGGCTGTGTCCAGCATGGGGGAGCCCCGGCCTCTCCTCTCAGAGGAGATACCAACACTTTGGCACCCAGTACAACACAGTAAGGATGTAAGTGCTGTGTATCACCTTGCATACCAGCTAGTAGTGAGGGAATAAATTAAGGAAAAGCATTGCAGGATGTGAAAATAATAATAATAATTATTAATAAATAATGATAATAATAATGTGCTTCTAATGTTTTATTTCCCTCTAATTGCATTATTTTTCTAATATCTCTTTTACTTCTACTTCATTGTTAAATTCTTATTTTTTATTTCTTATTTGTTACCTTGAAACACTTATGATATTTTTAATTCGACAGCAGTGTAAGTTTCCTTCAGCAAGCATTTTAGAAAAAATGATTTTATAACATCCCTATTTTCCCATAGCCATCAGAATTATCAGACCTGAGGAAACAGACAAATGTTTGCTCTATGACTCTCCTTTGTTGTTACTTCTAGAGCTGGTCTAAAAATAGAAATAATTTACTGTGAGAAATTTTGCTGAATATTATTCCTGATTTTGAAGATTTTTTACAAAACGCCATGGAAGTGATAAAAATAGCAAATAAATTCAATGCAAAATGTAACAGATTAGTGTTGTTAACATTCACCAAAACTTTTCTGACATGCTGTAGTAATCTCCATAAAACACCGCTGTACAATATTGTTTCCAAAGCTACTCAGAATGCATTTGATATCTGCTTTTGAATTTATTTTGTGCCCTTAAAAATACTGAAAGTTCAGTTCAGTTTCATTTAAGTGCTGATGTTTTTAAGTTTGATGAATTTATCTAAGCTTGCAAATAAAATTTTTAAATATTATTTTAAAATAGTTTTGTAATGCTATAGACAAGTACAAAGAACAGAGATTGGTCGATTTATTTTTAGAGTATTGTGGCAGTTATATATTACACTTGAAGTTCTATTATCTCCAGCTTGCTTTCAACGTTACATGCTTATGCCAGCTACTCTATTTTATGGAGTTCCACAAACTTATTTTGTTTCCATTGTCACCTTAAGTTTGGAATTATTATACCCGTTAGAAAAACTTGCTTTGTTCACCAGTTCTACAAAGTATTTTAAGATTTTTCTATCACTGCAGTGACACCTGCTGTTGAAAGCAAAGATGTTATCATCTCAGAGGTATGAGAGAATCCTTTTCATAGCATGGATTGTTTTAAGACCAACAGCATCTGGGAGTTTTCATGATTTGCTAAATTGGAAGAGAAGAAAAGGGAAAGGGAAATGGAAAATAATATTAATATTAATAATAATAAAAGACTAGAAAAGGGAAGGAAGGAAGGAAGGAAGGAAGAGAGGGAGGGAGGGAGAGAAAAAGAAAAAAGGAAAATAAAGAATAAGAACAAGAAAAGGAAAAGGAAAAAAAAGAAAAGAAAAAGAAAAAAATAAAATAAAATAAAATAAAATAAAATAAAATAAAATAAAATAAAATAAAATAAAATAAAAAAGGAAAAAAAAAGAAGGGAAGGGAAGGGAAGGGAAGGGAAGGGAAGGGA
>CM021767.1:101844930-101860724 GCA_011076525.1 Nettapus auritus | reverse complement strand
GGGAAGGGAAGGGAAGGGAAGGGAAGGGAAGGGAAGGGAAGAAAGAAGGAGAAGAGAAAAAGAAAAGGGGATAAAAGAAAGAAAGGAAGAAAGCAATGAAAGAGGAAAGGAGAGACAAAGAGAAGGAAAGAAAGGATGAGAAAAAATGAGGTAAAAAAAAAGAAAAAGAGAAAAGCAATCTCTTCGCAAGTATTAATTGATATGTATCATTTGTTGCATGACTAAGACTTCTGAAAAAAATCTTGGTTTAATACGAGCATGTTTTTGGATATTCTTTGGTCATGGTTTTCCTACATACATAAGAAACTTTGAAATAATTCTTCAGTGAATACTTTGGTTCATACATCAGCACAATTGGTAAGGTTAATTTCTCAACCTCAGGATTGTGACTTTTCAAATTCACTGGATTTAGAAAATCTCAAAGTATCTGTGAAAACAAAGACAATAAAGAAGTGAAATATTTTATTTATTTATTTATTTATTTATTTATTTATTTTCCCCTGGAAGAAGCACTGTCATTTTTCAATTTTCTTTAAGGCAAATAAAAACATTCCTTTCTAAATATGTGTGTCTGTAGGTAGATATATGTTTCAGTTCCAGATAGAAAAACTGTAGCTGTGTGGTTGCATACAGAAAAATGCTTCAGTAAAGCCCATGTAAGTGGAATATACAATCAATGGATTTAAATCTATATATACAGCTTTGTCTGTAACAGAATTCCTGTGTGCTAGCATACATAAAATATGAGCATCACTAATAAACAGCAGCTGGAGTATATAGCAAGCTGGATCTTTTTGTGGAATATCTTTAAGGTGTTTTTGGCACAACTTCCACTACTGTCTTGACCAACACTTTCCCAGATGTGTAGGATTATGGGATATATCTGTTGGAATCTCTCAGGAAAGCACTTTAATTCACAGCCACACCTGGGCTGGATATTGCAATCAGCTCCCATTTTCCATTTACAATTTTCCTACCTCGTTCATTTTAATTTCTCTGTTTTCTCCCTTATCACTTAATATATTTTCCTCATTATTGGCATCTGGGCTGTGTGTTCTAACACAAACACCAAAAGACCAAATCAAGACTAAAAAAAAAAGAGCAAAAATATTCCCATTTCAGATGGAAGAGCAGATGGAGCTCTTGGCACTTCAGAGGATTCAAATTGACCCTCTGCACCAAGCTCAGGGAAGACAGACTGTCACTGCTGACTGGAAAACACTAAAGAGACCTGTTTTCCCATCGAATATACAGTAGCATTTTCTAATTCTTTAGCTCTAAACTGTGCATGGCCATGAAAGAGCAGCTAATTTTATCAGGTTAGATTCTTTCATATCTCATGAATGCCATTCTCTTTTTTTTTTTTTTTTTTTTTTTATGTTGAAATGGGTAATGATTGGTCTGAATTTTAAATCATGATCCTACTATTTTCTTATCAGTGCCTGAGAAGGGCTCTGATAAAGAGGTGACTATGTCCTGCTTATTCTTTCCCCTCCCTTCCCCCCAACTTCTTCATAATTTTAGCAGCCACATTGCCATCATTCATAGACTAAAACACTCCAAACAGAAAGGACTAGAACTTCAGCTGGTGCGAAAAGATTCAGCTCTGCCCAGAGCATTCCCCGATCTGGCCTGAATACTCAAAGCCAAGCTATGAATGTTCCCAATATAACCATCTCTCCCAGGGTCTATGTACTATGTTTGTTGCCTATATTCAGTATTAATGCAATGTACCTTTAATGAGATTTTCTGAATGTTTTATGCTATTCCATTTTGGTTACATCATTTTTTGTTGGATTGATGCAAAATAATCTGTATGAAATGTGGCTAATAATTTATTTCTAAATGGTGTAAGTGTAAATTGATTTATTTTTTTTCAGAGAAAAAAAAAAAAAAAAAAAAAAAGTCTTTGGAAAAGTTTTTCCTGAAGAAATAGGACAGACACAAGTGGTATAAATGTTAGCAAAATGTATGTCGTTTTAAAGGGCATCAAAGTTTCAGCTAAGATTAGAAGCTAACACAGTGACATAAACCAGAACCATGCAAAAGGCTCAGGTAAATCAGAGTCTGACCTCTACAGAGAATTCTAGAAATTTCCTCAAGTTGTTTATTACTCTGGTACCTCCTTCTTACCTCTATTTTATATCAGACTGTGTCCATTACCTGTCTGCCATTATCAGGAAAAGTTCAGTCCCAGAGGTCAACAGGAGTTTTAAATTTATTTGCTGCATGAATTAAATGACCAGGCCACCCAACATGTCTGTTTCTTGAAACCAGAGCGAATGAATGTGTAAAGAAATAAACATGTCAATGTGGGAGGTTCTGAAATACTAATACGTTGTCAATATTTTGGAAAGAATGAAATTACCTGTGCTACATCCACACATGGTGACAATGTGCAGACCGTCAGTGCTGGGAGAATTTGAATTCTCTATCAACACAATGAACAGCCAAGAAAGGGCTTGGCAATTATATGACTATTGTTCATGGGCAAGGGATTCTTTATTTCTGAAAGACAAACTGAGTACAGCAATTGTGCTCCAAAACACCGTGTTCAGTACATCACACCATGGACTGAAGAGATTTTGTTTTTCAAAGTTTCTTCTTGACAAATGTTCCTTGATAACTGGGTGCAAGTTGCTATATTCAAAATGTAATTTTTCTGATGATTTTTTGAGCATTTCTAGAAAGTAGGTAGACTAGAAAACAGAAAAATACTTCTCCCCTTCTTCTGTGGAAGGGAACTCTACCCATGAAGTGCAAGAATCCTCTTTACAGACATCAGTCTTGGAAGCACCAGCCTATCAGCCTGAGACACTTTAAATTCTTTGTCTACTCTCTGCGTCGTCTACAAAAAAAGTTTAAATAATCACTGAAGTAACATTAAGAACTCAAACAAACAAACAAACAAAAAAACTCTTTTTCTCTGTCAGGCTATATTATGTTATCGTAAATATATTACAAGGGCTACTTACATATGATGACAATATTTTCTCTAGCAGAAGCTTCAGAGCCACATCATACAGCTCCAGATATCATCTGAAGTGTGCTGAGATTCCCCAAGATTATTTAAATCCAAAGCTGAAAGCCAAAGTGGTATAAAAATATTTCTCCCTGTATTTTGTTGAAACTAGGATAATAAAGACAAATCACTCACTCTATTAAATGTCTACCATGCAAAAATTGGCCCTTCCATTAATAAAACATTAGTTAACATACACTGGATTCCACATGAACTGAAGTATAAACTCAATATTTCATAAGCTTCCATGCTACCTGAATTTTAAAAATAACTCATTTTGATCATTTACCTTTATACTTCTCCAGAATACTGACAAAAACAGACCAATTTCAAGTAACATTTCCTTTTTAAATACTTATTTTCCAGTTTTAAGGGGACATAAAAGCATCTGAAATTACAAACATCATTTGCCACTCAAATATATTTTTGTGCCAAGTTTTGGCATAAAGCAAATTTTCAGCTGAGTGACAAACCAATAAATATGTAGGCTCACAGTAGCTCTTCTGAGAAACTGAACTTCAAAGAGTGTCTTTATAAAACAAAAATGTGCTAATTTTTATGCTTATTTTTCTTTCTTAGTTTGTTCCTGATGGTTAGGAAGTTGATCGTTCATTTTTCTACTGCCATTCACACCAGCTGCTATAAAACAGCTATAAAAATACTCCCAGTGCAGATCTTGACCATAGATCACTGTACCTAGACCCAGCTGCAGATGGATGGAGCAGCTGGTCCAGAGAGGTGCTGTTCCTGACTCCCACACACACTTGGTCATGATGCATGAAGCAGCACAGTTGCTCCCCAGCCACAATTCCCATTCAGGCACAGATTTATGAAGTAATGAGCCGCCTACCAGAAAAAAAAAAAAAAAAACAAAAAAAAACAGCAGCTCTCCAGCACGCTTTAAACAAACACCCAAGAATATTCCATAATTATAAATAACTGCAGCTTAACCATCAGATGAATTGCTAAAACTTTTTTTTTTTTTTTTTTTTTTTTTTTTTTTTTAATGTTGAATGGGAAGTGGGTACAGTAGAGCAAGGAAAGAAGGATGTCTATGTAAGGAGATAGCAACATAAAAATCAGTAATTATTTTTCAGGACACATTTTAAAAAAAATCAGTGTGATGGTTGATGTGGATGTTTTGCAATGATTTATGAATATTTCATGTGACCTGGCTATTCAATAATTATTGTGTGAATATGCCAGCTCATCCTGACTATAGCTGTAAGAGAAAAATGCAAGAAAAAAATGAATAATGGTATGAAACAAGATATAGAGCCTGTAATAAATGCTAACACAGTGTGGAGGGACAATAGACAGCCTATAAACTGTGAGGATGCAAACTCCTGACTCCAAGGTAATTAACATTATTTTTGACTAGCCTGACTATAGAGGACCACCAAGGATTCGTGGCCAAATAGAAATGCTTTCTCCAGAGGGGAGGCAGGAATTGCTTGTGAGTTATTTGGACACAGTCCATTTTTGTGGTATGTTTGCAAAACACACCAATCCACCAGCTTGAGATGATGGGATTTTTGGTAGGGAGGGTATGCATGAGGGGGGCTTATTGTTCTACAGTTATTTTCTTCTCGGCATTTTTCTTCCCATTTTAAATTATTTGTTTAAGAAAACTAATCACTGTGGCTACCAAAACTGCTCAGTTTTCAAGTTCACGATTTGCCTATCTCTCAGCTGTATTCTGTTACTGCATTAAGGCATTGTGATGGTAGAAACTGTTGTTCTCGTTTCACTCGTATTGCAAGGACTTCCATGTAAAAGCAACCTAAGAAAACAACAGAAAAAGACTGTATAATTTGAGTGGCATCTTGATCTGGACACTCCAGTGCCGACAGGTGCACCATCACACACCCCAGCAGCTAGAGATGCAGCTTGCTTTCCTCAGCAATCATAGCCACCAAAAGGCAAGAACTACAGTTGTCTATCCATCCTGATCTGCTGGCTAAGTGCAGTAAATCTGTAGAAAAACAACAGCACATCACACATTGGACAAAGACTAGAAAGAGGACCCAAAGCGTTAAAGATTTAAAGCTTGCAATTGCAAAAAGATTTATGTAACGTTTATCTATCTTGTCTTGACTTTCAGAAAATCAGTATTATTTGAATTAGCTTAGTATTATTTAATGCTGGTGAGACTTAAGTTCATGATTCTAAAGAATCCAACCTCAATTATACTATTTTTACTACAGATGAAATATTAACTTTCATTATTTATGCTCTTTATTGCTTTCTCTTATAAATTCAGTCACTTGCTGATCTTCAAGCTTCAAAATGTTACAAGAATGGTAGCTGATGTTAGTTGGTATTAATTACCTTTGAAAGGGCAAGTTCAACCCTTTGGGTCTCTCTTCTTCAATGTGCATAAATAATTCAATGACCTCTCCTGCATCAGCAGAGAGATGGCTGCGTAATCTAATAGGCTTCTTCCATCTCTAACTTCTAAGATCCCATTAATGCCAATAGGAGTTTGTGTAAGAAGGCTAATGTATATGCAGAAAGCCAAGATGATGGAAACGTAATCTTTGAACTCTTAGATATTAATAAGATAATCTGTTGTTTGTTCTTCCCTCCTCCCCCCCCCTCCCCTCCCTCCCCCAGCATTTTCGCTTCTGTCCTCAGCAGCTTGTCTCATTCATATAAGTCCCACAAGAAATTAAGCATGGCCATATATAAACTAATTAGTTAAACAAAGCTTGACAGCAGGGGCTTGTATGCACAGAGACTGAAGGGAGTCTGAGACAAAAGTCCAAACTGAGACCTTCCCAGGTACTAACATGTCCCTGTGTAGGAAATGGGAGTATGCACTACCCTAGAGGAGCCTGGATTGAAGTCCTTGGTTTATCTTTGCTTACTCTCACATAACACATTGGCCCTGCTCATTCCATTAACACTTTGTCGCAGTGAGGTCTATCCTATGCAGTAACATGGAAAACATAAAGACGTAAACTACTCTCAGTCTGGGCTACCCTTAGCATGGATAGCTAGGCAGAAGATAGCTAATTTTGTAAGGTCATTACATTCTCCAACCTGTCCCCTTTACAACATGTTACACAGCACAAGCAAAGAGAAATTGGAGTTGGTTGCATATGAAGTAAGAGTTGGAAGAGTCTGTTGTATGAAGTTTTTAGTGATCATGTTGGGCAGCCAAGGACAAACCCAAATCCACTTTTCAGTGTTTTGAGAGCAGAGTCTGTCTCCTGCCGGGTACTTTCAAAGGATGATGAAAATTCCCTCCTGTGTATGCACTCTTTGATATCACTCGTGTACCACTGATAACTCAGTGTGGCCATATAGGTTTGTAAAACACATACATATGCAGAAAGCCTTCCCCTGCTGGTTCAACAAGAACAGTCACTGGGCAAAAATATATTTCTAACAGCCACCTCAAACCCTCTCAAGACATGAATGAAATCTAAAATATATGATGAAATCTTCAGAGTTTGCTGCTATACATTTGGCCTCTGTTCACAAGCAGAGTGATACACATCTGTTCACAAACACAGCATTTATTCGGCCCCCGCCCCCCCCCCTTTTTTTTTGTTTTCTTCCCCTGAAGTGCTAGCTCAAACTTGGTGACTTTTTTCCCCTGGATTTTTGTGTGCTGCCATATGGGATGCTCTTAGTGCTAAAATGTTGACTGTTGGCACCCCAGCACCACTTTCTGTTAAGTACTTTTGGACTTGAGTTTATTTTAGAGGCATGTGAACAGTGTATGTCTCCAGAGGAAAGCTTGTTAGTATTGTGGCATTTCTGAACCTGCCCTCCAGCAGCTCCTGAGCAGTATGTGCACTGCACTTTTTGTGGTACAATGTCATTTTCCACTGGTTCCAAAGAATGCCTTTTTGTGCTGTAGAGGCTCACCTGCTTAATAATAGTAAATTGCTGTATAATCATTAATCACCCAATATCTGTTAAAGCAAAACTGAAATAAGGAAAAACAGATGTTGTTTTCTGTGTTTAATGAAAAAGGCTTATGCATCCTCATACTGCGTTGTCTGACCTTTCTTGGGTTTAGACCTTATTTACCAGACAAAGGTATTTACCACATAATCCATGTATTTGAATGCAGTTTACGGAGTTACCCAGAATACATTTGCAAAAGCAAAACAACAGCCCTTGGCAAATGTGCCAGTGAACATTACCTCTGTGCAAAGGAAAGCAGGACACCTGAGAGCTGCAGATCCCAGAATGCAACTGTTCACATGCTCAGTTGTCCCCTGGAGGCATATGAAAAGTTTTACACTTAACAAGAAGCCTTAACATTTTGATTGCTTCAAAATTTCATGGCAAGGTAAGGAGGAATAAATATCACCCCATCACCAGTGTGCTATAATTATTTTATTCTATTGTGAGGAAAAAAAATGCCACCATTAAAACAATTTTCCAGATAGAAACCATTTCTGACACTTCCAGGGAGACTGGCAGCTCTTCATGGCTGAATAGAATAAGTGCTTAACCTATAAGGCTAATAATAAATGTGAAACTGGTGAGGCAATCACTGCACGAATGGGGAGCACAAGCTAAATCTTCTATACAAGATGTTTTCAGGGGTAGTAAATCACCTTAGTGATAGCATTGGCACTGCAGTGAAGTGAGCTGGAAGTCTCTTACCAAAGCTATTGGAGTCCATTTTACTGGAATAACTCAGGTGATTAATCCAGGAGATTTTCCTTTTAAAGTAAGAAATTTTACAGCCTGAAAGAAATGATTCCCTTATGCTAATAAGGTCTTCAGGATGGTCATCATTCTGTCTGTGACCCCGTCACCACTAGAGAGGAAGCTTATGATATTGAGAAGGCAAGAATAGCAGTAAGAATAGTAGCTGCCATAGTATTCCTTCAGCACTTAAGACAATAGTTTACAGTAATACAGAAGTTATCTCACAAGAGCCTCAATCAACTGCTATCATTTCTAGTATGAAGTAGCAAAATCTTATAGAAAGTCTAAAATTAGAGGTGTCATTGCTATCAAAACTATATTAAAAATAAATAAGAAAATAAAAATCTCCACCCTTTCCTTTATAGGAAAACACCACCTTTCCTCTCAAGGGAAAGCTATCTACATGATTTTGGCCTTCCATGTATTGAATCAGATGAAAAATTTATCCAGTTTGGTAATTTGCCTCTTACAGTCAGCAGCAAAAGACACTTGGAAAGTATAAAGGAGTAGGTCACATGCAGGGTGCTCCTTTCCCTACTATCCACTCCCAGTTTCTGATAATATAAATGTACTGCATCTTGTTTAATGAAATACATAACTTCATTTTGTTTTGATACAAAGACTGCCTGTTATTTTCAAGTGTTTTTCACTTGCTTGTTCTTAATCTGGTACCAGCTAATTTCACTGTTTTTTCTAGTTGTACATTGTCTTGACTGTGGTCTACAACCATGACAATTTTTTCCAACTATACTAGTTGTTCTAATTAAAGATACAGTTTCTCCTCTTGCAAACCTTGGTCTACCACTGTTTGCTTTGTGGTTTTTGCTTTCTTAGATGTAATGATTAATATACCCTACATGCTTTATTCAAACAATCCATGGTTGTATATACCTCAGCATATTCCCTTACAAATGCCCTTTTCTAGATGAAGAAAGTGACATCTAGCCTCACTTCTAACAGAGGTAATAAGAAGAAATTACTAGTATAGTGTCTCAGATTTTTATTCAGATTGGTCAAGAATATTTCACCATAGTATTTATCCTTGGAAACATCAGTTTGTAGAAACTTACTGCTTTAGAGAAACATTGTCAAGACAACAGTCTTGACAAATCTTTAGTAAGATGTTTCTCAAGTCAGAGTGGCTTTTCAGGCCAAAATAAAGCAGACAAATGAGGGCGTAACTGCACATCCTTTAGCTATCAGGATGGGTAAACCCAGACATGTAAATTCCATGAACAACCTATTTTAAAAACTGGAGCATTTATAGTAAGTTAAATAAATAGTCATTACATAAGAAGTTTGTAACATCCAGGTAAAAGAACGAAGCAGCAAAGAGTGTTGAACTCGCATATTTTCTGTCTGTGATGTTGCTTTAATCTCCCTGGCACAATGCACTTCATTCTTCTTCACCCTAGTGCTCTTTTACCAACTCTAGCAATATAAAGAGACTTAAAATTGTAAAGTGAGAATAAATCATCTATTTTAAGGAACTTTTACACTACCTTTGTACAACTGCTTGAAAATCAAACTAATTTTTCTGAAACTGTAACAGGAAGCAAAATTATTCTGCATTTCCATTTTGAGATTAACCAGAACTGCAAAATTTGCCTTCATTACTGAATAGTATCTTGAGATGTATCAGGACAACACCCTGTGCCTTTACTGAATTTGGCATCAACATTTTCTTTTGGAGGAGAATGGGGTGGGAACAAATGCATCATTTAACATTCAAGAAGGTTAAGATTGAGGTATCAAAGGGTCATTTCTGGTGAAAGGTGGTTTTCAGGCTGTATGCCACAGTTCTTAGATACTCAGCATGTTGCTGCTTATTTTGTAAAAAGGCAGCTGTAGTGCTAGCTAGCATTGAGGATGTCGTATTTAGTATTTCATTTCTACTACTTAGCTCAGTTAATCATTTCTGAGAAGATGCTACTGACTGTGTAAAATGGGGAATGGAGTACTAGTACACAAAACTCTGCCCTGGGTAGATGTTTTGCTGAACATAAAAAACAAAAGATTTTCTTGTTTTGCTAAATTTGTGATTTTAATTAAACAGAAACAACCAAGGATGAGCCTTAAAGGGCTCAAGTTCTGAGGTTTCAGTTGGACTCCATGCTAAAAGTAGCTCTAGATAGTGTGTATGCGGTGCAGATACCAAGATACTACCTAGAGATGTGCAGCAATATTAGCAGTACAGCAAGACAAACTGTTACACTACTTCCAGCCCTGGACACCCTGTGGGTAACTCTACAAGGTAGTAAGTAATTCCTTTAACCCACCAACCCAGTGGGACAATTATAAAGAGGTACGCTTCAAAAGAGCTGTTCTTTTTCTTTTTTTCTCTATGTAGTTTTCTTGTGCATTAGAAGAGAGCCTTCTCTCTTCATCCAAAGCATTGCTCGCTCACTGTAATGGAATAATATGAGCTTTCAGTGAAGCTGAACCAAAGTGGGAAAATCAGTGAAGAATCAGTGTTCTTTACTATTTAAGCACCACTTATGAATACAGCTTGGAATAAATTTACCTCTGCTGACAGGTGAAAGAGAGAGACTTACTTGTGTTGATACAGCTATATGAGAAAGGAGCTAAATTGTCACTTTTCTCTATCATGCAGTATCCATGCTGGGAAGAGAGCTTATTATCACTATGACAATTACTCTCCTGTGCATTGCAATATGGATAGTAGCTCAGCTAAAGCATGTTGGCTCTGCTGAACTAAAAATGACAAATATCACAAACTCATTTTCAATGTCAGTTTCTCCTTTGTTCTTGGATTTTTGTAATCCACAAGATTAATCTCCCAGTTAAACTACTTAACAGCTACAGCACATACAGCTTTATTGTTTTCCCATTATCTAGCACATCAAAACCCAAGCCAAAACATAGCCAGTTGGGCCAAATATTTAAAAGGGTGTGGCTAGGAACAAGTTTTTCTTTGTGAATAGGGAAGCATTTGTATAAGGCTTTGATTAGTTCTGGAGACTGTATAGCCACTGACAAAAACATTAATTTCTTAGTGACAGCTATAGCAAAACGTCTGTTCTTTACAGTTCTGTTGGCTAAAGTGAGGAATACAATTTGTACCCTTATTTTATCTGTACCATATGTTGGTGTCCATAGTTCTCCACAATGCAGTGAGTTTACAGAAATGCAAGGTCAGGTAAGGAAAAACCCCAGAATGCTGGATGATGGATGTTACTTTCAACCACAGATTTATACTGAAGAATTGGCAAAGATGAAAAAGAAATGATACATAGAAAAATAGGGGGGGGGGGGGGGCGGGTAATAAACTCTGTAAAATATTTTTATATCACTACAAATCTTTTTTCCACTTAACCTGCTAAAAAGCCCCAATTCTTTAAGAACCATAGATTTCAGATCTTTCCAGGAATATAATGCAACTGATTATCACTGCTACATACATAAATCCTTTATAATTCTTCTCTTTATTCAATCTTTTCAGTCTAATGAAAAATTTCATATCTGTATTCTGTAATCAGATGCTTCCATTGAGTCAGAGGCTTTGTGAAAGGACAGATAGATTAGATCTTCCAGATTTTCTTTCTCTCAAAAATTAGATATCTTCTTAAAGGAAAAAATAATAATAATAATAAAATAAAGAAAAAAAAAAAGAAAATAAAAAAAAAGAAAATTTAAAAAAATAAAATTAAAAAAAAAAAAAAAGAAAAGGTGAACAAGCTGGTACATGTAATCTACCTAAGACTCATCTCATGTAGCTTTTTGTTCAGTTTTCACTTTTACCTTTCTGTGTTTAACCTCCTCTTTTACAGTTTGCCCTATGGTCTTGCCTGATTTTGATATGAGACCAGGTGTCTGCAGCAGCCAGATGTAGGGAAGACCCAGCCCAAGTCCCTTCTCTACCCCAGAATTTTGCAGAGATCTTGCACTACTCTCTCTGTCTGTGACTCCAGTGGTTATCTGTGAAATGGACCTACTCTTCCTTTTGACAAGGTTGACAGGTGGTTTACAACAGCATTCAGTCACACCCTGTAAAGTACTCAAATAAATAGCTGCATACATACACTTATATGCACACACCCAGCTTTTGCAATGACACTTTTACAACTTTTGCAAACACTTTAGAAAGCAAGAGACTACTGGGCAGTGCTTCTTCTCTGGAATGTGTCTTTCCATGAGGATTCGTGATGTTGATAGGCATATCTAGCTGGGTACCAACTAGTCTCCAATAAAGTTTCTGGGTGTCCTATAGGAAAGGAGACATTACTTGCAAAAAACTTATTGCTACATTGCAGAAAACTACTCTCCTGCCTCTTGCTTGCACATGCTGCCAGCTATTGTCTATACAAAGTGAAGCAAAACATGAAATTCAAGCCACACAAAAAGAAGCAGAGGAATAAATGTTTCAAGCACAATTGTATGGGATAGATCTACAGTCGTTCTGCTAAACGTGTCTGCAGAAAAACACTTGAGATAGGCTTCATTATCTTCCTGTAGACACTTTTCTAATAGGTGGGAGTCACTTAGGTAACAAGCAGATGAAGGGTTTGCTCAAAGTCAAGCAGAATCTGTCAAAGTTACTGCTAAACCTGGTGGAAAAAAAAAGTAAATTGAAAGCCACCTACCTAAAAACTAAAAAATAATAATAAAAAAGAGGTTCTTTTTCTCTTTTGAAAATATTTTATTTTCTCAGAGAGCAGGTTCCTTTTTTCCTTTTTTTTTTCTTTTTCCTTCTTTTTTTTTTTTTTCAGTAAAGAGCATAAATAGATGTTTGCTTTTAATTGTGATTTTTTTAAGGCCCTGTATTTTTCATGTTTTTTTTTTTTTCAGTGTTTTGTGTGGGCAATACTGCTTCCCTCTGCTGTGGTAGTCAATGCCAGTAATGGAATCTGGAAGTGCTGATTTCCAGACCCTTGCACCTAAGTATTTAATTTTTGCTACAATTTCAGAACCATTATGTTTTTTGTCGTTGTTGTTGTTGTTGTTTTAAAAAAAAAAGGAAAAGGAAAGAAAAAAAGAGAGAGAGAAATGAAAGAAAAGAAAACTCCCCAAACACAGCTCCAAATTATCTACATAAAGCAAACAGAAATGTAGATACTGGATGGCATCCAGGACTCCCGATTTCCTGTGACACTTGCAAGACAAAAGTTAGGGGAGCATGCTGCAAAAAGATACCTAGCCTTTCCAGCATTGATAGACTTTCCACATCTGTAATGCCACAGCTATAGAATTAGCTGTCAGACCCAAATTATCTCTACCACAGGCCGTACTGCATGGGTTTGCAAGGCCATAAATCAAGACTATCCCCTGGAGATAGGGAGAGGAAAGCTGGGCACTCCTGGCCTCAGCCCCACACTTACTTCCACCTCAGCCTCTTACTCCGTGGTGGCTCACTCAGAGGCCTCCTCTGCACCTGATTTACACGTTTTATACCCATCAGCTTGCCGAAGTCATCAGGGGATGTAAAGGGAAAGAGACCAGGGCTAGAGCTTTGAAAAGTGTTATTCCAATCAATTTTTTAGGCTTGCTGCTGTTGGCCTCCACCCCCATTGCTTTTTATTTGTGTTAAGTAAAGTTGAGTAAGCAGTAGGTTGACTCCATGCGAGATGCTAGGACAGACACTGGTGGGAGAGGAATAACTTTCCTTCAGAACTGACTCTTTTAATTAGCAGTTGAAGATATTCTAGGAGTATAGATAAGTCAGAATGAAATTCAGATTTCTGGATTTAAATATTGCTGAACTGTGACCAACTCAGACAAAAACCTCAGCTGCAGACCTGTACCTTCAAAAGCAGCTGAACCAAAATATCAGAACTGAATTCAAAACCTGTTTCCATCCAGGTCTAAAATAAGTGGCTTGATCTTACATCTCATTACTTGATACTTGTCTTTGTTGATCCTTATATTAATCATAAGGAGGTAGTTGTGCTCCCTGAAAAATTCTGAAATTTTCTGACATTCAAGGGTTTCATGGGAGGGGAAAGTGTGGATGTAGAGGGTTTACTCCTGCATTTCTGAAGAATAAAAACAACAACAACAACAACAACAAAAGGATTATCAGAGTTGGAAACCTGAACATGCATCCCATCTGGAAGGCAGTGGGCAGCTGAAGTGCTACAGCACCATCTCCTGGAAGTTGGACACTTCTGAATTTCCCAAACCAATTCAATATTTAGTCACAAAAGCAGATGAAATTTAATGGTCAAAACACGGGGTGAATTTAATATATTTTTCTTTACAAAGACATAGTAACAAAATACAGAGACAATAACACAATTCCCATGACTTATAACATTTGCAGATGTATATTTATTTTCCATATAGATGTTTATTGTTGTTGGGCTGTACTTAGTTCTTACCTTCAAGCCTTTGATGTAAATTCACAGGAAAATTGGAAGTCATAAAAATTGACAATAAAATAAAAGTGCCCTTACACAAAAAGAATTTTGGCTAGTTTTTCATTGTCTGTTGTGAGATAAATAACAAAATAAGTTAACTAACTCTGAAAAAAAAAATGCATTAAAAAGTAGTCTTTAGCTTTGAAGGATGTTTAAATTACCAAGTTTTCTTGTCATGGAATCTTCTTTATAATCTGAATGTATAAATTAGTTTTTTTGTTTGTTTGTTTGTTTTTTTAGGTGATAATTAAATTGTAAATATGTCTTTTTGTTTTCTTTTATTTTTTTCAACAAACTATAAGTGATATAATATTCTGCTGCCATGGGGGTTCTTCATGATCTCCTCCCAAAAAACCTACTAAAATTCTTTCATAGTATCACTCCATAAGATTTTTTCACGGAAAACAAAGGTTATCTTCAGTGGTAAGAGATCAGTTCCCTACTCCTGCTGACAATGTGTCTCACTGACTAAATATGGCCTGTTCATCTCCCGTTCTTGCTTAGACTCTGTCCCCAGTATAAATTGCCCATGGCTTTTGCCAGCCTCTAGCATTGAAAAATGTCCCTGAAACAGTGTACATTCTCACAATGTAAAAGATGATGCATAGCGCAAGCCATCTAAGGTCTAAAGTGATGCAATTCACAAATAAAGGTTGGTAGTTTAGCTCTGTTTTTCAGTTCAAATATTTTGTGTGGGGATAACAAGACCATCTCTTGCTCTACTTTTTTTTTTTTTTTTTTTTTTTCATATCCTTCTTTTCTGCAGATGGGTGGACTTTAAACAACTTTGGACAACTTTGAAAAAAGGAGTGGAAAATATTGAGTTTAGAAAGTAGAATCTAAGTGATGCCCTTCATTAAATAATTATTGAAGGACAATAATCTTTGTAGAGAGTCCTGCAAAGGGGTTTCTATTTCTATAACATGGTTCAGCAAAACGAAAGAGCAAAACAATCACTCAAATTATCTCAGTAGGCTTTACAACAATTTGCCCTTGTATTCCATTGGTGGGGCAATTTTTTTTTATTATTATTATTATTTTTTTAAACTGAATTCTTCAATTTTTTCTGCCTGATCTCTACAAGAAGCCATGTCTTGTTGAGACACATCCAGAAACAGCTTATGTTTTTGCGGTATTCAGATTTCTGTTTTAAATTTACAGTGTGAAATGTATCAGCCAAGTTTCGCAGTTTCGGGCAGATCGCTCCATCCTGTGGCAGCGCTGCTACTTGCAGCAGCGCCTGCAGGCTCCCCGCGGGAGGCTCCAGCGAGAGTCAGACCCTGGCTCCCATGCATAACGCATGGCAAGACACTGCTGCAAAAACCCACGGCGTCTGCAAAACCTGTGAATAATGCTGCGTATTCTTTAACGCCATTGGCACCCTGTCTATAAACGCTCCACGTTTCCTTTGCAGATTGCTCTTGTAACACTTGCCTCACTGTTACGGCTTGCTTCATTGTGCCAGCCTAGAATATTTTCTGGCTGCGTCCCCTCACGGCCAGCAGTCTCCTGAATTACGTGTGAGTCACTTCAGGGAAGATAGGGGTTTCAAATTTTACTCTTCTGAGTGTTTCTGGTCCTGGCCAGTTTTACCAAGAGAGAAACTCGAACTGGGCACACAGAGACTTAATACAATAGTGCATTCAATGCGGAAAGTAAATATCTGTTTAGACAAAGAAAGAAAGAAAGAAAGAAAGAAAGAAAGAAAGAAAGAAAGA
>CM021767.1:101822381-101844920 GCA_011076525.1 Nettapus auritus | reverse complement strand
AAAGAAAGAAAGAAAGAAAGAAAGAAAGAAAGAAAGAAAGAAAGAAAAAGAGAGAGAAAGAAAATCACATTTAAAGACTGCATTTAGGATAGAGCTTTTCCAAAAATATTTCTGTAGTAAGTGTATCAGAGCCAAATACTAAAGTCCTGATTCATTAAAAAATAAAAAATAGAACTGTAGAAAAGTAAGGTTAGAAGAGACCTCAAAGTCCATACTGCTGTAGGAAGAGATCAGTAATACTTCCTAATTATACCCTAACTATACCCCCTAATTATAGGTATATTCTACACCTCTACCTCCTGACACCTAAGTGACCTCTTCCACAGGTTCACTAACTTTACTTTAGTAAGCTTTCTCAGTGTCTGAAATAAATGTTCACTGTTTTTCTTCAATTCCATTGTTTTTCAGTATATCCCTACTGGATGTGAAAAACAGATTGTCCCTTTCCTTTCTGCACCATCACTCTACATACCTGAAGCCAGTTTTGCTGGTATTCTTTCTCTTCTTCTGATTTCTTTTCCCTCCCCTCATGTTTTTTAGACCTATTATTTAGTTTCCAAAGCCTACAACTCATCCATGTGTCCATGTATTTCTTGTAGTATGGTACCCGAAGGTATGGTATTCATAAGTAGCTATAGCAGTCCAGCTGAGTCCTTACCTGCAAATCAGAGAAGTTTTGTTATTTATTTTTGTTTGTTTTTGTTTGTTGTTGTTGTTGTTTGTTTGTTTGTTTTTCCCCATATATGTATGTCTGCTTCCCTATTTTCTGTTCTGGTATTTTGTCATCAAAAGCACAATATATTTCATTATAATTATTATTCAAATATACAAAATAAACAAATACATACCCACCAGCTTGAAAACTATCATCTTCAGTTTTGCATGTGAGCTCTTCAAGTCAAATCACTCTTCTCTTTGAAAAAGATTCTCCCAGTGCAAATATATGAAAGGTTGATTTTGTGATGAATGTTACAGCCTAACAAGAAGCTAGAAACCAAATGGGCTGAGAACCTGGCTCCATTTAAAACAATGGAAAAATGCAGTTGGCCTGGGTTTATATCCTAATATTGAGCCAGATATTCTATATATATATATAGAATATAGATATATTCTATATCTGGCTCAAAGGATTTCTGAGCTAAAGAGTCATGCCTGCATCAGCTGTAGTTTAAATTTGTTATGATTGTTGTTGTTGTTGTTGTTATTGTTGTTTTGTTTGTTTGTTTGTTTTTTGGTGAAATTCCAGGAGAAATAATTTTGAAACACTGCACATTTTACATATCAAAGCCACCTGGGCAGATGTTGCTTCAACTATTGACATTACATCATGACAAAATAAAAATAATAACAATAAAAAAAATAGCATTGCATAAATCTCTCTAATACCCTTCACAAAGGTCATCAATTGTTTTTAAATGTGCGTAACACTGAAGTGTAAGATACAGAAGGTATCTGGAGGAATCCTTCAGATTTAGGGATGTGTGGCGCTTAGCCACATTTCTAATAAACTCTCAAAAGTAAATGATTTAGTGGTATGGTGATGGCATTGATTTATATCTGTCATATCTGACAGTTTTAATGTTTTTTTAAGAGATTTTGCTTGCTGTGTTTCTCACTCTGCTTTCTGATAACTCTGAAATGGACTTTAAGATGTGGATTGAAATCTCTTCCTGATCAGAATTATATAAGGGTTCTGAGGACATATAGCTCCTATTTTCACATCTAGATGATTAAAATACTGGTAAGTAAAAATTGAAGGCTTAAATTATTTTATGAAATTCACAGCTAAGAGATTCATTATTATTCCTAATTTCCTTTACAGTCCGCTATTTCTCTGATCAAGGAACAACAGAGAAGGTATGGTATTGTATTGTAACTGTTTTAAGGAACTTGAAATATAAAACAGATTGCTAAAGTGCAGGGCTTTGGACTATCTAATGAAAGGTACTAGGATGAATGTCCGTTGTACACAGGGAAAAATAATATTAAAATAAAAGTGTCGTATCATTAGATGTGTAATTTATTTCTGCTTTTCTCTTTGCCCTGAAATTATTACTCCATGGATTTCCTCCTCTTATCCTGACAGGTGTGATGAGATCCATGCACACCACTCTGCCCACACCAGAAACCTCTGCAGAGCATAGGTAGACCTGTTGGCCGTGGCAGATACAAAACCACAGGTGACCACTGCTGCATCACCTGACTGTCACAGGGAGAAGTTGCACCTGTTTAACTTTTGTGTGCAGAGATGATTTGTTAAAAATACTGCTGATCACTGTGCCAAACAGGAGAGATCATGTAATCCTCCTCAGTGGGGTAGTCTGCCTCATGGAGCAGAAGGATCAGAAGGTGGGAGAAGGAAGGGAAGGGAAGGGAAGGGAAGGGAAGGGAAGGGAAGGGAAGGGAAGGGAAGGGAAGGGAAGGGAAGGGAAGGGAAGGGAAGGGAAGGGAAGGGAAGGGAAGGGAAGGGAAGGGAAGGGAAGGGGATGCTGAGAAAAGGGCACAGCAGTTAATGAAAGGAAAGATGATAAAAATAATTCCAGTCAGAACCAAAAGGAAATGTTACACAAGAAGAAGCACTGGAGTTTGGAAAGAACCTGAACATGTCACCCTCCAGCCAAGGCAATACACACTAAAGGGAGCAGAAGTGCTGGGAAGCCCCACAGAACACACCAGCCTGGAGAAAGCGCCCCAGGCTGGCTTGTCCTTCCTCACTCCCCTTTTGACCAGGCAGGCCTTAACTCCACAACTTTCTGTGAGGTGCAAAATGTATTGGATCTGTCACTAGTGAAATGAAGGAGCAGATTGATTGAGGAAGAGGAGGAGGACAAAGAAGACCCATTGTATTAAAGATGATGGTGAGGAGGAGGAGTTTCCATTTATATAAGTACTAAATGCAAGCTGAATGAGCAGGAAGGTCAGTTTTGAGTCACTGGCTGTGGAGATGTGGGGGAACAGACTTGACTGCTAAGGGATAGAAAGTAAAACAAAGAAAGGTGGAGGTGAGAATTGCGTATAATCAAGTGACAGGAAAAGTGGGGAAGAAAAAGACTTGTTAAAGGAAATTACAAATTAAGTGTCAAAGTGTCTGATAGGAATCCAGGAGAAGGCAAAATTTTGTGAAATTCCAAAGGAAAGGGCATCCACACTAAAAACAGCCTTATTTTAGGACTGGTGAGAGTTTCAGAGAACCTGAAGCGTATCAGTGACACAAAGGAAAAAGAATAAATTAAATTAAAGATATATTAGAGGTTTTGAATAAGCTTAGTAGAAAAACAATTTAGAAAAAAAATAAAATCAGACACTGAAACAAGACAGACAGCAGGTACATGAATAGTGACTTTTAAAAGATGAAATAATCTTTCAATTTTACCAGATTCATGGAAATCCAGGAAAATTCATGGTTTCTTTCTCCTCTTGATCAGAAATCCAGGTGTCTGATAGGACAGACAGAAAAAAAAGTGTGGTTGCATCTGTTGTTTAGAGTACAAACATACACCTTTGGAGGAGGAATGGGAGGAATTAGATTGAGGATGTGGCAACACTAAAGTTAAAAATAAAACAAAACTAACTTTTTTTTTCTGGAATTAAAATAGCATATTGTCTTTTCTCTCTGCCTGCTGCTTATGAATAACATTTAGCAACAGCTATTCTAGTCCTTTGCCCACATGTATACTAAGATCACTGATAGCTCCACAGTAACCAAAACATTTAAAACCCTCAGTCAGACCTAAGCAAATGAAAATGTACAATGTTCATCAGGATGAAAAATATGAGAGCAAGAAAATAGCAGTAGAATGTGTACTGCATCTTGTTCTGGAAAATCTATCATACCACAAAAAATAGATTTTATGTAGAAAAATAACCGCACAGCAATCCAGAAAAAATAAGCTTTTCAATTCTCTTATTTTTTGGTTACAGTTTCTCCACATCTTCCTCCGTCATCACATCTCCACCATTTAGATGATGGATGAAAGACCAGTGTGGATTTTTTAGAATTTGAGATTTTAGAACCCTCTCAAACTACTGAACTGGCTGAAACAATAGCAGTCTGAGTCTTACACCATGCACAGTAACCTTCAATTGAATACCAGTACCATTAACCTCAATGTCTTCTTTCAAATGCAACTTTCCTTTAAATTTGTCTCGCTGTCCCCTGCCAAAAATTGTTTTCCTTGTTTTTCTTCATTTTCCTCATCAAAGTTGCCAACCTAGGAGCTGCCAAAGTACAGGTATGGAGTTTAGGCTCAGCCTTGGAGATATGCAGACAAGCTGCTGCTCAATAGAACAAGTCTGACCCAGGAGTGAATGGGGCCTTAAGAACGAGGTTTAGCACAGACTGTTCATCTGATCTTAACCATGGTGACTCAGAGGCAGACTTCATGAGGATTAGTTACCACCTGAGAAAAATGTGAATAAAATATTTTCAGGTCATCAGCTGAGAGCATTTTGACTTAAAATTCAGTTTCGGCTTTGAAGTATTAACTCAGAGACTTAGAAAAACTCTTTCCTGTAGAAAATTTGGGATCAGTTAACCAACAACAGATGGCAACAAAAGGGAAATTCATAAGGAAATTGGAATAAACCAGGATTCAGAGAGTTTATGGGGCTATGGAAAATAGGGTATAAAGGTTGAGACATTTCTCCTTGGTAGAGCTGAGTCAGCAACAAGCTCTTCCTCTACCTGCCCTCAGGGGAGCTATGTCCAGACCAGGATCCCAACTGTAGATGCTTTTATTTGGGTCACAGTCTGGATTTTCAATGAACATGGTTTGTAGCAAAATCCAGAGAGCCAGGAAGTGTAATTTCCTAGAAATCAAATGGAAGAATTACGGGAAGGGAGTGTGTTCTGAGAAGCATGAGGGAACGCAAAGACTTCATAGACATAGTGGACGTGGAGTCTCCAAGAACAAAGAAGCTGAGATCTGCAGAAACCCCGGTGAAGAAAAGGGAACACATTTCTCCACAGGGAGAAAGCTGGCTGTGATCTACTGTTGCTGGCAGATGGAGCTTCAGCCTCAGCTGGCAATCTATCAAGCTTTTAAAAAAACGTAGTAAACTCTTGGCAATGAGTGGGAAACCAACAGCAATGCTGAGGGAAGAAAAAACACATGCTCTGAGAGCTGAGTGGTTCATGACTGCCGCTCACAAGGCAAAATGAAGGGTGGTAGTGGTTGGTGACTCACTTCTCTCAGTAACAGAGACATCCATTTGTTGGTGTGACCTAATGCTTATGGAGAGGTTCTGCTCAAATCAGAGCTATTGCATGAGTTTGCCAAGGCTCATTCAGCCATCTGACACCTCCTCCATGTGGCTCATTCACTTGGGAGTTAATGCTGCTACTCTAGGAACAAGCTAGAGAAAGCCGTAAGAAACTGCAAGGCTCCTGGACTGATGATGAGAGAACGGGAGCTTCAGCTGGTGTTCTTATCAATCCCATCGGAGAGGGTAAAAGCCTGAGCAAGGACAGGCACATCCTGGAGATAAATATATGGCTATACAGATGGTGCAGCTTTAGAGAACTTCGGTTTCCTGAAGGGGGGAGGAGGTATTCATAATAGGGTCATAAGAGGGACAAGAAGGAAATGACTGAATCAGTTGTAGATATGTGTAAAGTATTTTGCCTTATATGATGCAGGATGCACATGTTCACTCTGAGATCTGGAATCTGGTGGGAGACAGACCTGTTGAAATTCCCCAGGGTAATAACAGAAGGAGGAAGGGTCATCTTTGGGAAAGAAACACAGCAGGACATGGAGAATGAAAATCTGGGCATGTTTTTTTAAAATTTAGCCATTGCATAGTTACATATCTAATTTAAACCAGTCAGGTAAGCTCACAATGCAGTCAGTCCCTTCTACCTGTCTTAGACTGCTATTTTAGGATGGGAAGAATTGCCTCTGGAAGAGTCTGTCTACATTGTCAATGGAGGAAACCTAGAGTACAAAGTGCCTAAGATAAATTCAGAGGAAAGGATTCTCATAATGTAGATGTTTTAAAATTGTGCTGAATGGTAATCAAACTGCTTCGGGATTTGATTCTGATTAAGAAGGAGAAAATGACTGAAAATGGGAAGGAGCAGGCAACTTAAAGGATAATGATCATTGAAGTGGTAGAAATGATAAGTCTTTGAAATCAAGCAGCAGGAGAAAGGACAGTGGATTTCAGGAAAGCAGATTTTCATAACTCAGAGAACTGATAAGTAAAACCCAATAGGAAATACAACTATGGGAAAGAGAGTCAAAGGGAATAAGTTTCCCAAATAAAGGCAAAAGAAAGTTGAGCAGTCTTAAAGACTGATTTAACATTTTAATTTGCTACTGTGTTCAACAGCCTTACAAACCAGAAAAGATTAAACTCCTTTCACTCCCTCACAAGTTTCTTTCTCCCTTATCTCTTTGTTTCCCATTAGTTACAATGAAAATTAGTCTTAGCTATGACTTCCACTTCAAATTCTCCTTGGTAACTAAACTACAACCTTAACAGTGAGAGGTTAAACTTGAGTTAGTTCTTCAATACTTCACTCTCAAGAAAGGAATGAATATAAAACATAAACTGGTCAAATCGGTACTGACAAGCATGAAGAATAATATAAACATGAAGTGGCAATGTCAGAAAGACCAAAGCACAGAATAATTTTGATGCAGTTGTTATAAAATCGTAACAAGAAAAATAGTAACAAGAAAGCATTCTGTAATGTTTTAAATAGTAAGATCTAGTCTTCTGATTAATGGAGAGGGAAGGCTAATGACAGATGTTGCCAACAAATCTAAGTATTTTATATTTTTTTGGCATTAGTCTTTGCTGACTATTAGATAGCTAACATAATTAACATCAATGTCGAAGAAATATGAAGTCAGTTGGCATAGGAAAAGAGCAGCTCAGAGGCTATCTAAATAACCTAATGTTTTCAAATCATTTGATACCTTGTTGAAATTCTCCTCAGAGTACTTAGGACACTGCCTAGGGTAATAGGAGAAAATCAAGTGATTGTATTGGATAGCTGGGCTCCAGAAGACTGAAAAGGGAAAACACAATATGGCATATAAGGAAAGGGATATCAAGTAATTTATGGACCAGTAAAGCCTAACTTCAGCTCCAGAGTGACACGGAAATAAATAAAAATATATTCAACACTTTATATTTGTAAAGAAAAACACTGTCAACTCCATTGAAGAGTCTTTGATGCAGGAATAGAAAAGCTGTTTGGGTAGGAAAAAAAAAAAAAAAAGTATTATATACTTTTGTTTTTTAAGTTTTTGATTTTGTCTTCCATTTCAATTTCATAAATGGGTTAGTAATAAGTGGTTAAAGTAATTCCTTACATGGAATTAACTAAGAAATTAATCCCAATATTAAACAATTTTGAGCTGGGAAGATGCATAAAGATGAAATCTACTTGGAATGGGAGAGAGAACTAGAAATGTAAAAGTGCAACTCATGAGTTGAGGTAAAGACAGTTTACTAAGTAAAGCAAAAACCACACGCACAAAAAAAAGACAAACCAAGGAATCCATTCGCTGTTTTCCCTTGGCAGGCAGACGTTCAGCCACTCCCAGGAAAGCAGGGTTCATCTCAAGGAAGGCTTTCTTTGGAAGATAAATGCCAAAAACCCAAACATTCCTCTTCCCTCCTTTATCCCAGCTGTTACTGTTGAGCATGACACCAAGTGGTGTGGGACATCCCTTTGGCCAGCCTGGGTCACCTGTCTTGGCCGTGTCCCCCCCAGCTCCTGGTACACCCCCAGGCTGCACTGGTAGGGCAGCACGAGGAGCAGAACAGCCCTCGGCAGTGTGAGCACTGCTCTGCAATGACTAAACCATCTCTTTGGTATCACCATTATTTTAATCAAAAATACAAAACATAGTGATCACACAAGCCTCTAGGAATAAACTATCCCGGTGAAAAACATGAAACTTGGACATTAGGACAGAAATATATTTATGAAAGCAATGTTTATACCAACCTGGAACTGCAAGTATATTAGAGGGCAGGATTAGAACTCAAATGACTGATAAATTGAATTCATTCATTGACGTCAAGAATTACATTGGAAAATTGAATAAATGACATACAATAAATAGGATACAATTCAACAAGGATGTATGCAGAACATGGCATTGTAAGAAATAAAAAAGGAGTACAAATACAACAGGAAAGCAACAGTTTGGAAAAATTCTACAGAAACAGCACTTGAATCTATGGTGGATCACACACTATACCTAAGTTGATGGTGACACATTACAAAAGACATCACATTGGCAATAACAAGCCGACATACTGTATGGAAGACAAGCAAGAATCCCTTCCATTTAGAATAAAATGTGACTTCAGCCATAGCTGAGTTCCACACAGGCTCCTGAAAGATAGGAGAGTGTTCAGAGGTCAGCAACAAGTTTGTTCAGAAAGCTGAATAAAAGCAAGGAAGATCTTGAATTCACTGGTTTTGTTTTGTTTTATTTTAATAAAGGAAATGAGGTAGTGACTTAAAGGCAGCTTTCAGCTATATAAAAGTTTTCTGAAAAGGGAAATGTTTGGTACTAGTGTTTTTGGTGACTTTTTTTTGTTTGTTTGTTTTAATTTTATTTCTTTTTTCATACACACTGGAGGTAGAAAAAAGCCTTGTGGGTTTAATTTGCAACAGAGGAAATATGCTTGAAATTTTCTTACTGTAAGGAAAGAGAAGTGTCATATTAGCTTTCTAACAATGATTATAGAATCTTAAAAGTTTTTAGACTGAGTTAGGTAAAAAGCTATTATGCATAATGAGTAGATAAGTAGATACATAGGTAGAAGTTCTACCTTTGTTTTCAGTGGCTTGGATTACGTCATTTAGACTCTTCCCTACATATTTTCTTTAATTCCATAATCTTCACTGGATTATATTCTTTCCTTTTCAGGAATGATACAGAGAAAAAATTAATCTTTTTGTTGCTTCAGTTCCATTGTCAGTTGCTGGAAATTTTATCCATTTTGAGAAAAACAAATGTAGAGAAAAGACTATGAGAAATAGTCATGACATTGGGAATACTCTCTGCTCTGTAATGGTGTAAGATCTGTGATGGATGTAACTACTTCTCCTCTGAGAAACTTTCATGTCACTTGCAGGTGAGACTTAACTGTAAAGTGTGCAGTTATTCCAAAGGAACTGAGCTATCTCCGAGCCTACAGTTAAGGAGTTATTTTTAGATATCCTTAGTTCAGTGTATAGCATATCTCAAAGGCTTTGAAACCAGTGTAGAGCTTGGAAGACAAGTTGTGTTGCTGACAGATTCATATTCTGGAATATGGTATGAATTTAGTCAATTTCAGGAGAGAAAAAGACATAAATAACTGTACCTTTTCCTTATCTGTCAGGTAAAGCATTCTTTCATCAATGGGAGCTGACTGAAAGTTTACCCACGAGCACTTCTGCTTGAAATCTTTATGCATAAGTGAAAAATCCTTTTAATCTGTGTGAAGAAAAGTAGAGAGCTACATTCAGTTTTAAATATAAGCAAAATCAAAAAAAAAAGGGGGGGGGGGATAGACACAACAGGAATGCATTTCCTTTAACCCCTGTTTAGTTGATTTTATCTCATAAACTGCAATGAAAAATGTATATGGCAGGCCCCTAAAAATAAAGTGTTTACCAACAATGTATGTGTGATGGACAAATGCATCCTTAAAGTTGCATCCTTAAGTTGCATCCTTAAAGCAACCTTTTAAAAAAAGCAAAAAGCAAATAAATGCAGATATCATCCTTTTTCTATATTAGTAAATAAATATAGATTAAATTTCAGTTCTAATTGTTGTGGAACTGTCTTACCTCTCTCCTTTTTTAATACACACATTAATCTTGAAGTTTTATCCTTAGTAAAGGTAATTTTCATCTTTCTGACACATGTTGGGAAGAATCAGTATTTCAGAAAGAACTTAGTTGATTTTATTTATGTAGACCAAGAAAAAGAAGTTGAAATAATTAATAGAAAATACACTGAGGAAACATTTTTATGTGTTTATAGAATCTATTATTATATTAGAATTATTTCTGACACCTAACTGTCCTCTTCCCTTTACATTTATATACTAACAAATAAAAATAAGTCTTCATCAGTTCCCATAGGTAGTTTAACTTTTTTTAATTTACTGTAAAACATGGGAAAATACTGTATGTCTTTACATGTTTTTTTTGTTTGTTTTTTGTTTTGTTTTTTTTTTTTTTTTTTTCTGAACAATTATTATCAATTCTATCTAATTAAAATTTAACTTTCAGGAACTAACAAAAAAGGAAAACCAGTTTGATTAAACATAGGGGATAATATTATATATTTTTATTATTATTGTGTACATGTTTTATGTGTGTTGAAAGTTTAAAGAAACTGGTTTTAGGAGTCTTTCCAAGGGAAAGATTCTCATATGTCTGTCCTATGAATTTAGATGGGGCTTAGTCTAGGGTTAGTCAGGCAATGTCTATAATCATCCAGCTTCTACCATGTCAGAGGAATAGTTATCATTTCTTTTTATTCATTTTAACTGAGAAAGTATTGGTTTTTGAGGGTGGAAAGTAATAGAATGGGATGCTGGTTCAGTTAAATGTTGTTTCTTCCTTTGGAAAGGCAGAAAAACAGATCCCTTGTTCTCCCTGGCAAGGTTTTTCAGTGCAAATAATCAATGCCAGTAAAAACAAAGTAAGAGAGATAATTATGCTTATAGTTAGCAATTTTTATTTATTTATTTATTTTTATTCACAGGGTCATCACAAAATAGAAGAGAATACAGATTAGTTTGACTGAATAAACTAATATCACTTTGCAATGTAAAAAATTTCTGACCACTTATTTTACATTATTTTTGCTCTATAACTGCTTGATAAAATTCTCTATACCAAAAACTGAGTAAGATGGGTAGTAGTGGAGCACTTCAGAGACAGTATGGAGCAGCAAGGACGCCAGTCTGCACATCTCTCAGACACTGAATGGGTAAAATCAGTGGTTCTAGAAATCTATTGAGTGTATTTAAGGCAGATATCTGCTTCCAGGTGTCTAGTATGATGGACCTAAAATTAAACCAAAAAGCTGAGCAAATAAGAAGTGCTGGGAACTTTTATCCACAGAAACACACACTCACATAATCACAGGACTGTTGAGGCTGGAAGGCACCTCAGGAGATCATCTAGTTCAAATCCCTGCTCAAAGCAATGTCAGCTAGAGATGTTTGCTCAGGGCTATGTCAAGGCTGTGTCCTGACAGGTTTTAAATAACTCCAAGAATGGAGACACTACAACTTCTCTGAGCAACCTATACCTGTGTTCAACTACACTCATGTCAGAAATAAATAAATAAATAAATAAATACTATGATGTTTAAACAGAATTTCGTGTATTCAGTTTGTGACCGTTGCCTCATGTCCTGTCACTGAACACAACTGAGAAGAGTCTGTCTCCAATTTCTCATCATGTATTTATACACATTGACAAAATTTCCTAAGAGGCTTTTCTTCTCCAGGCTGAATCATCCTTTCCTCATAAGTCAGATGCTCCACTCTCTTCATCGTCTTTGTGGTCCTTCACTGGATCTGCTCCAGTATGTGTGTCTCTCATATTGGAGAGCCCAGAACTGGACCCAGCATTCCAGATGTGGCTCAGCAGGCCTGAACAGAAAGGAAGGATCATTTCCCTAGACCTGCTGGCAATGTGGCCCTAATGCAGACCAGGATATTTTTGACCTTTGCTGTGTGAGGGCACATAGCTGGCTTATGGTCAACTCGGTGCGTGACAGAACTCCCAGGGTTTTCTCTCTAAAGTTGCTTTGCAGCTAGCTGGCCTCCAGTGTGTACTGGTGGATGGAGTCATTCCTCCCCAGGTGCAGGATTTGGCATTTCCCTTTGTTGAAGTTCGTAAGCTGGAGCTCCAGCCAGTGGAGGTCCCTCTGAACTTCAGTGTAAGCATCTGGTATATTAGCTACTCCTCCCAATTTTGTAACCACATGCATACAAGCTGATACTGCAGATTTTATGTGCAGTATTGGCGGATCTCCTCAATACACATGCAAACATGCATACTATTTACTAGATTATATAGAACAAATGCAAATATATGTGTACACACATGCACATACTTTGATATCCATATAGGTATACATTAGGGGTAGCAGACAACTTCATAGGTTATGGATAGATTTCAAGCAGATTAAATTCAATTTAAGCACATTTTAGAAAGTGTCCAAACCATTAGTATTCCACAGCCAATGGAGAGAAATATGTTTACAGACTGCTAGTCATCCCCATCCAAATCACCAGCCTATGCCAAGCAAGCCACAGGGACAGAACACACCAACACTCTGATCTCATCAGTTCTTCAGGAAGCCTTGAGATTGATGTATGTTGTGTCAAGGTTCAATGAAACAAGTACATACTGTTTGGCAGCCAGCTGAGCCAAATACACCTACCTTGATCATAAACTGTAGGGAAGATGGTATTAAGATTCTTTGCCTCTACCCAGAGCAACAGGAAGCTAAAACTCTATTTAAAAATAAATAAATAAATAAATAAATAAAAATTAAAAAAAAAATGCACTTCAAATATTGTGCAAGTGATTAGGGTAAGATATTCAAAATTCAGAAGAAAATCCTACTTTGTGAAAATTTTAATTAAATGTTGATTAAAGGTGACCTGGGTTTCTCTAATATACCTTAACTGGACATTCCAATGAATACCAAATATACAAAAAAAGATGTATTTAATATCCTTAAGAAAAGGGTTTGAATGATATAGCCATAGCAAAATGTAAAGCCTGGATTTATATAGAAGCAAGTGGATGATTAGACTGAAAGAGATTTAGAGATGAGATTTAGACAGATTGGACAGAAAAGTTGTAGATGGGTATACACAGTGCAGAGATGGAGAGATGAAGAGATAGATACAGCAGATAGTTAGATTCTCATGAAATAGACTTTCCGTGTTTGGTGTGCAGCTGCATAGCACCTGCCTGACATTTACAGCAGATAGCTTTTATTCATTTCATGGGATATTCATCAAAATGTGGTTGAGAGATGGAGAAAATTCCAAGTATGTGTCATCACTTTACTGGCTTGCGCAGCTGTTTCCTAAAGCACACAATGATGTTGTGTTGTTAAGGAAATACACTGTCACCCTGCTGAACAAATAAAGCATTTAGTTTTATTGAGTAACATTACAATAATGATGGGAGATAATAGACTAAAAATACTGCTTATTCAGTGAGTATGGACAAGAACTTTACTGTCAATGAAAGAATTTCTTCATATACAGAAAATAAAATTTGTGTGATTTATTTAGCTAATATTAAGACTCAAGCTACCTTTTTAATAGTATTGATGTGAAATACTTACTGACATAAGCATTGATCAAGGATAAGAACCAGCAGCATCCTTAACAGCAGATCTCATCAGAAATACCAGAGTTCAAAGTACTGGAACCAGGTAGAGGACTGTATCTATAGATTCTAACAGATAGCAAATATTTATGCTGGGAAATGCATGCGACTAAGATAGAGTGTTTTGTTGTTGTTAGGATATTGAATTAATTAACTTCTGATCATACCAAAGAGTCATGCCACCCTTTCCCAGAAATAAACCTGGCCTGATTTTACATCTCTTTTTGTAAGTTACTAAATACTTCTCAAAACCTGATACATTTAGAAAGCTTTATTTAACATATTTATGATTACGATAATTCAGCTAAATTGTCTAAGCCACACCCCCACAGTATTAGACTGTTAATTTTATGGGACTGTTTTGCACAAGGAAATCCAGTCCAATGTTTTCGTTCTTTTTAATTTTATTTCTTTGGATTTTTCAACTGTTGCTGAAGGAAAAGAACACTCTGTAGGATTTTACTCAGAGGGGCACCTGAGACCCATTTGCTTGTAGTGGCTTCATTCCTAATAAGTCATCATATATTTTGTTATGTTTAAACACAGATGCATAAGCATAAAACCTCAAACAAATACTCAGGGAAAGGTACAGAGTTTAAATGGCTTGTTTGTGAAACTGTGTGTTGGTCCAAAGTGGGTCAAAATCAGTTACTTAGCTGGCAGGTTGAGGGAGGTGATTCTACCCCTCTACTCCACTCTCATAATGCCCACCTGGACTACTGTGATCAGTGCTGGGTCCCCAGTCTTATAGCAGCCTTAAAGGGGACCTACAGGAGATGCTGTGAGAGATGTTATCAGGAAGTGTAGTGATAGCACAAGGAGAAATGGTTTTAAACTAAAAGAGGGTAGATGTAGTTTAGGTATTAGGAAGAAATTCTTTACTCTGAGGGTGATGAGGCCCTGGCACAGGCTGCCCAGGGAAGCTGTGGACACCCCATCCCTGGTGTTCAAGGCCAGGCTGGATGGGGCTTTGGGTAACCTGATCTGGTGGGAGGTGTCCCCCCCATGGCAGGGGGGTTGGAACTTGGTGATCTTTAAAGTCCTTTCCAACCCAAACTATTCTGATTCTACAATTCTGTGAATTTATTTTCAAATGAGGCCCCATTCATGCACTTCTCCTACCTCATCCCAAAACTGTCACCAGCCTCCCACACATTTGGGCTGCTCTTTTGGGAGAGTCACTGGAGAAAACCTTGCACCCTGCACTGCCCCGTGCTGGCTCAGTGACATTTCTGCACAATATAATGACAAATCTTGTTCTTCAGAAAAGCATTCCCATAAGGGCATTTTTGAAGCACACACAGCCTACAACACAGCTGTGGGAGGAAAGCGAAGGTAACACGTTACCATCCCAGGATTACTCAGCTAGCCAATATGAGCTCCCCTTTCATGGCCAATGTGCAAAGGCAGAATACCAGAAACCTGTGATGTGCTGTACCTGCCCAACTGGAACAAAGGGTATTAACAGTGCCGGGAGGGAAGGAGAGAGAAAAAGAGAAAGGCTTCTACAAACAAGAGATAAAGTAGTGTTCAATAGATTTACAATGCTTACTTATTTATTGCAAAATAAAATAAATAAAAAATAATCTACAAAGCTGCTGCAGAGGGCTGAATGCTAAACTACTGATGTAAGCCCTTAGGACGATTTCTGCAATCACAGCCACGGTGACATGCAGTTGCTGAACCCATCCAGGCCACCTGTGGTGACAGCTGAAGAAGGGAATTGAGATGCACTGTTGCAATTTATGGAGAAAGCTTCAGAGATCCCTGAGAGCCCTCACTGTTCTCAAGGCAGCCTTAACCACCGCAACCACAAGCTTTTCTAACTTGAGCACTCGGTAGCATCCTCTCAGTAAAAGGATAGTGGATTCAGTTCATAATGCAAACTGTCCACTGAAGCCTCCTGCAGTTAAGTGAGGAACTCACAAGGGCTGGAACATTTTAGGCTCTGTCCTTCAGAACAAAGTTGTTAAACTATGACCTCATGGTGCCTCTGTCATTACCGTGGCCTAGATCCAAAGGCAATTGAAGTAGACTCCTATTGACTTCAGTGGGCTTTGGAACAAGCCCTCTTCCACTTCAGCACAAGGCTATTTTTAATGAATCAAGACAGCCTCATCAGAATCCGTTTTGGCCTTTAAAAATGGAGTGTACTGTTGCACTGGAACTGAAAGTCTCATCATAATGCTTGGCTATGATATCAGGATGGAAGGGGAGATAAAAGCCCTTTTCTTGCATCAAGCTGCTCCTGCTGGAGCTGCCTTTTTCTCATTTCTTATTGCTGAAATAGCAGTACTATTGTTTCTTTTTATTGGTCTTATCTTTTGGGATTTGAAAATCACTTCCAAGGGAGGGGAGTGCAACCTGCATGCGCACACGCGCGCAACACACCTGTCTTGTGTGCTCATTGCCATCTGTATTTCTGCAGAGATATTTTATCTTCATTGTCTACAAATCAGTGGTTCCCTAAGCAAAACTAAATTTTTACTTATTTATAACCCAATATAGATTTCCCAGAAGTATCTACTATCATATTCCTCTGCAAAAACACTTTTTCCATCGTATTGCTCTGCAAAAATATTTTTCCATTCCTTAAACGTTTAGCAGAACAACTTCCATACTAGATTTTGTGCTCAAGGGAGACCTCCTGACTTTATTGCTTTTATATTTCCTGGTTTGTTGTCCTGTCTGAAAGGATCAAAAGATTTAATTGTAACATAAACAGGAGATATTGATTAAAAAAAAAAAAAAATAAAAAAAAAATAATAATAAAAAAGGAGATATTTCAAAAACAAAATAACTTCATTTTTCAACCATTCTTCTGTCACATTTTGTGTTTGAGGCAATAATATGTTGCATTTCAGACAATAATTAATGATAGATATTTCAATATTTCTTGATATTTCAAAACCTGTATAACTTATTAGCTTATTTTGTTTTATAATATCCATTTGATAAGAAATACATTGCTCCATATCAGAATGAGAACACATTTCAACATATTACAATTTCTTATTCAAAATTAATTACAATTTTCAGCTGTCTCTGAGCTGTGATAGGAGTAGAGGGTAAGACCTGTATTTCAAACAGAAAGGTCTTTATCTTGCTTGATATTAATAGAACTCCTAAGAGAAAATATTCTGAACTTTCACTGAGCAGTTTGGATGGAAGTCCCTATAGAAGTGGAAAGTGTTGTTATTAAAATGAACAACAGTGGTTTCAGGGACTGAGCCAAAATGAGCCAGGATATGGAAAGAGCCCAATCCAAAGCCTACTGGAGTCAATCAAAGCCTTTCCGTTGCTTGCTGTGGAACTTGATTCAAATTGTGAATTTCTCATGGTGACATCTGTGCGTCCTTCATTGCTGGATGTGGTGAAACAGTGCTGGAGACGATCACAGATAGATGCCATTGCTGCAAAATGACAATTTCCTGGCTTTGTATAGCATTTCTTCAGTTTTTCATGCCATTCTTTGAATGTCATCATTCATCTGTTTCCCATGGCTCCTTTCTGTTTCCTACTTTAATTTCTCTCTCTCTCTCTTTCTCTCTCTCTCAAGCAATAACATATACAATCAGATGTGAAACGTTATTTTGGAATGTGACTACTCAGACTTTATACTCTGTTTTACTCTAGTGTTTTGTTTCCTTGCAATCAATGACATTGCTTTTTTTTTTTTTTTTTTTTCCATTCTGTACAGTAAAATGCAGGTAAGAAGGGTGGAAACTGTAGTACTGTGGTTGTGACTCCTCAAGGAATAATGCCTCCCCTCTTTTCTCATATGAGATTAAATTATGTGTCATCTCTTTTCCTGCCACTCCTCCATATTTAAATTCTGCTGCTATCTTATGTTAGAAGAAGTCAGGGAAAATGAAAGTGCAGCTGCCTCCTTGCTTTTCACCTCACAGGAAAACACATTAATAGGATTTTGCTCCATTGCTTTAGGAGCAGGGGAGAGTTAAGGTCCAGCTGGGGTCCACCAAACATGTGCAATAGCATGTGAGATCAGTCTGTGCAGGGTTTTCATGAGTACTTCTGAGCCTGACTACTGGTCCTCAGTGCAAGTATTGTTCTGCATTATAATTGTCAAGCTCATAGCTAGCCCAAAGGGACTAAGAAATAATACAGTACACACCTGGAAAAAAGTAATTTCTCAGTATGTCCCTGGGGATGTTATCTGCCCTGGGAATGTTATCTGTGCTTAGATCTACATAAAGTAGGAGCAGGAAGAATTTATTTTTGGGTGGTGTCAGTGTGTAGGCTTAGAAAAGGTCTCCAGAATCCAGAAACACCATGGTATGTTAGGCTTGTGAGAGATGGATTTATTCCACTAAAACAATAAGAAGAGAAAGAAAGTAAAGATTTAGTCTATCGACTTCCTGAGTAAGTCTGGCTTGGCAAACAGCATTGCCTGCTTTTTCTTTCAGTTCATAAAAAGCTTTTCTCAAGTACAGTAGCCGCTATCTGCAAAGACAGAAGGTCTTGTTTCCAACCAGAGATGTATTTCATTTTGCCTTAAATCTGGTTGATCTGGCACAGCTGGAATGCCAAACTGTCCCACTGTTTGGTTATCAAAAAGGCAATAAGGTTATTGAATGTGTCTGCATCAGATCTTAATTTATGACCAAACAAATTTGTCCTCTGTTGCAGATTTGATGCGAGCCTTTGAAACAAAGCTTTCCCTTACCTGCCTTTTTGCCTCAATAGCCTTTTCTCAGTGTCTTTTTGTTTAGTACTCTTCACTCCTAGGCCTTTGCTGAGACTTTTATTTTTTTATTTTTTTATTTTACAGATATTTTGTCCTCACTGTCTTTTCTCAAAGCAGAGCCCCTGGCAAAGGCAATGAAACAGGTCCTATCACCCTTGCCCAGAGAGACCCTGCACATCTACCTTACTTCTTCAGTTCCTTAGGGCATCCAGGGTAGCTGTGTAGGAAAGGGGTGCAGATGGGCTCTCTGTCCTTTCATTCTCGCTGCCTTTGCAGTGGGACAAAAGAGGTGCAAGAAAATGCCTCTTACATTTGTTAAGAGAGACTCTATCTCCTTTGTTCACAAATAGCCACTTAATTATGTGAATATTCATGCTGTTAATAATGTGAGACAGCTCTGTCACTGAATCAGACTGCTTGCTGCATATGCCATCTTGAGTATATGTCTCCAGGAACTGATGGTTTGGTAGCCTTCCTGAGTTATAAAACACCACTGGGGCAATGATGACTCACTCAAGTGTCTGCAGCAGATAGTTTGAACACATCTCTGAATTTTCCTGAAGTTTTTGGATGGGATGCAAATTGAATGGCTATTGATAACGGGAAGTCTCATTGCAGATTTAGAATTTATAGAATCATGGCATCATAGAATAGCCTCAGAAGGGACCCACCAAGATCATTGAGTCCAACTCCTCGGTCTGCGCACCACTACCCCAAAATCAGACCCTGTCTGACAGCATAGTTCAAACACTTGTTGAACTCTGGCAGGCTCAGTGTCATGACCACTGCCCTGAGGAGGCTGTCCTAGTGCCTGACCACCCTCGGTGAAGAACCTTTCCCTAACACCCAGCCTGACCTTCCCCTGTCCCAGTTCCATGCTGTTCCCTCGGGTCCTGTCGCTGTCCCAGAGAGCAGAGCTCAGCGCATGCCTCTCTGCTCCCCTCCTGAGGGAGCTGCAGGCTGCCATGAGGCCTCCCCTCAGCCTGCTCTGCTCTGGGCTGAACAAACAGAAGTGATTTCAGCCACTCCTCATATGTCTTGCCCTTCAGACCCTTCACCATCTTATAGCCCTCCTTTGGACACTCTCTAATAGGTTTATGTCCTTCCAATACTGTGGTGCCCAAAACAGCACACAGTACTCAAGGTGACTGCAGCAGTGTAGAGCAGCGTGGAACAATCTCCTTCCCTCAACCAGCTAGCAATGCCATGCCTGATGCATCCCAGGGTACAGTTGACCCTTTTGACTCAGATTCAACTTGCTGTTGACCAGAAGCCCCAGATTCTTTTCCTCGGGGCTGCTTTCCAACCTCTTATTCTCCAATGTGCACATATGTCCACAGTTACCCCATTCCAGGTGCAGAATCTATCACTTGCTCTTGTTGAACTTAATGTGGTTTGTGATTGCCCTCTAATTTGTCAAGATCTCTTCTGCAAGGCCTCTCTGTTCTCAGACAACAGAGTTCTGAGATGGTTCATGAGGTCCCAGTCTATCACCATAACTGAGAAATATTTGTCTAACTTATTGTTTAAACCTCTAACATATGGAACCCCCTAAATCCTTAACCTATTTCGGGACTCTGTTATCTTACCCATTTGGAAAACTTTGTTTCTAGATTCATTGTCTCTTTTTGTAGGTTGAATCCACTATTTGCCCACCCACTACAGACAGAACATTTCTCAGCCATCCAGCATCTCACCCTGAGGAACCGGAAGAAGCTCAAATATTCTGGGATAGGATGCTATTGTGGGAAAAGGTGAGAGCAAATGACCACAAAGACCTGCCAAACCAATTTTGAGATAATCCTCAGTGTATCCATATAAAGTAAGCATTTTCAAATGACTGCAAATTTTGGTTCATAACTCAGAAGACTACAGTTTAAGTTTTCAAGGGCTGAATGGTTGCAGATGCAAATAATTGACTTGAAGGTTACGAGTTTTCTGAAGGAAGCATTCAACACCTACCCAGGCATTAGAAGACTGTCTAAATTGAAGAGAGCTGAAGAAATCTCTTGCTTTTGTCGTATAGCCAACATAGCACCCTGTGTAGCTGGGATTACAGGCTACAGCACACCCAGCATCCAGGAGCTGGGGCATCCTCTAGAGATGTTCTCATTTACTGATTTACTGAACTCAGCTTCTGGTGCAGAGAGTTGCAATAACCTTCCTCAACTGCAATATATAATTCAGCAGCTTGGTAGGCTGCAAATTTCAGAATCCTAAAATCACTCGTGACTCAAAAATAAGCAATTTTTATTTTCATTCTATTTCTCAGAACTCTGTCACATTGGGTTAGAAAGGCATTTACATTTCAGAATAGCAAGAACAACAAAAGAAAGAAAAAGGAATAGGTGGTTCAACCTAGGCCTCACTACTCCAGAAATAATATTTTTTTGGTCATGGTCTTCAGATGTAGACACTTTCACTTTTAGACATTGAATCTAAGATTTAAGTATGAGCCTTGAATTTATTTAATTTATCTAAAATATTAGAGTTAAGGTTTGCCAAAAATACCTTAATGAAAACAATAAGAGAATTTATTTTGACTTGCATTTTTTTAACTCCCTGTTCATTAATAAAATACTACTTAGGCCCATTAAATTGATCAGAAACAAATAAATACTTGTTTTAAGCCAGTCCTAGAAAGTCTTACCATATAAATAATTATTATTTAGCATTTTTTGAATAAGAAAAAATATCAAAACATTCATCCTTCTTGGGGACTTTTCATTGTAACACACCCATCTGTTTTTAAAATGATGAATTGCTCTAAAATGAAAGATTAATCAGAAACAATAAAACCAAGGGGACTATAGACTACTTAGGAATACCCAACGTGAAGACATATGGGTTCTTACATCAGTGATGTGTGGTTAAGCTGGAAGAGAAACGCTAGAAGAGAATGCAAAGGAATATTGTGATGTTCCTAAAGTGATATCAATTTAAGTTGTGAATGTCCTGAAATGGACCTTCTTATGTACAGGCTACATCTGGATATATGAAATGGTGAACTGGTAAAGTGTACACCTGCCTACCTGATGGGTATAAACAACAATAAATAGAAGAGTTACAAAGATGGCAAAGATGAGTTAAGGCAAGTTTGCTGCACAGGGAGCTTCAGACTGTTTCTAATCAGAGTTAAGAAAATAAGACACAAAGGCTCAACCATTTGCTGTTTTTACTCTTAATCAAACTCACTTTGTGTTTCAACTGTATCAACTTTGTTTATGCACTTTCCCAGTATTGGGTACTTCCTTCAGGAATTCAGCTGCTGAAATACAGTGTGTGCCAGACTCCATTTTCATTTCTCCAAAAGTTTTCTAGACTTTTATTTTATTACTATTATTACTATTATTATTACTACTATTATTACTATTATTATTACTATAACTATTATTTCACAGAAATAACACTTGAAAACAACAAGTTTATCCTGTCAACTCAAAAAACACAATGCGAACTAACCTCCATAATAAATAATGAGGAGCCCTCTAACTAGTCCCAACATAAACAAACAAACAAAGAAATATACAATCTCACCAAATTTAAGCATACAAAAGTTATTCATCTCAGACTACAGTTTTACCGTAACTTCACTGTTCCATCCACTGGCTGCTGTGCTTCTGTCTTTGCATTTTTTCTCTCATTTTCACCGGACCTGGGGACACATTGGACTAAATTACCGTTTATAACCACAATAATGTCCTCTTAAATCAGCATGCAGAAAAAGATCACAGAGGGGTTCCACAAGCTCCATCATCAGTGTCAGGGAAGGGAAAAAACAACTGACTTTTTGAGTAAACTTCCATATCAGCCTGCAGTCCATCTGACTTAGGCTGCTGGGAAACCAGCCTGAAGCGCCTTCATCAGCAGCGGACTGAAGCAGTGAGAAGTACATCCCATCTCATCCCTTTTAGACACCTAATTTAGAGACAAGTCTAAATCTCACCTCACTTGTGAAGTAAGCCTGCTCTGGAGGTACTATTTATTTCCATTGGATGTAATGGAATGTAACTTTGTTGTCTATTTGTCTGATTTGTAGACATCCAGTTTGGATGAGATAAAATAGGGAGAATATCAGGGGGAGAAGATCAGTTTTGAGCTGCTCAGCACAGCTGTGCGAAAGGAACAAATGAACAACTACTGAGCAATGGAAATGAAACATACCAAACATAAATATTGTGGGTTTCTCTGTGTGTAAGAGGGAGAGAAAAAAAAAAAATCAATAAATAAGGCTCTCTTGCAAAACTCATTTACTTTTAGAGACCTTTTCAATGTTGCTGTCTGCATCCCAGTGTCAAGACTGATGTGGGTTGGAAACTTGCTGTGCTACTGTATTGTTATTTGACCAGTGCTAGAATCCTCACTGCTGCTTTGTGCAGTTTTTCTCTTTCTCTTTCTTTCTTTCTTTCTTTCTTTCTTTCTTTCTTTCTTTCTTTCT
>CM021767.1:101745024-101822371 GCA_011076525.1 Nettapus auritus | reverse complement strand
TTTCTTTCTTTCTTTCTTTCTTTCTTTCTTTCTTTCTCTGAAATTTCTCCAAGATATTTAAGGATTTGTCTTTCTCTGCTTGTCAAGTGATTTCAATTTCCTACAAGGACATTTTGTGATTGACTTTTGGGTCCATATCTCTAATTTTCTGTTTTTGCTTCTAAAACTTAATATAACAAAATAGAAAACAAATATGGGAAAGTCAGGCTTCGAGATTTCAGAAAAGTGATATGCAGCCATACTTTATTGGAAAGACATCAAGACCCTATCAGCAGGGACAGAAGTGGCTGGGACTGCCACAAGAGGCAGTCCTACACGAGGCAGCAGTTCCCAGCCCTGTCTGCTGAGGGCTTTGAACTTCTCATCAGTGGCATATTGTCTGGCTGTGAAGCAGCACGTCTAGCTGAGAAGCAGCTCCTCTGGCTCCTGTTAACTTCCTACCAGTATGCTTAACCTCTAATTTTGGGAAACAAAAATACTGACTGGTATGAGACCTTTGAGAAGACGCCAGTCGATTATTTCTGTCCACCTTCTGTCAAGGTTAGGCTCCTCTCTATTTCCAAATTAATTTAATTCAATTTTATCCCCCATGGTTGAGAAGAGTTTGCCATGGGCATCTTTGGAATGCTTTATCATTCTTTACAACTTTATAACTCTTAATGAGTGTTAAGTAATGAGATACTGAAATTACAAGATCACACGGCCTGCTTCTTGAACTTGCCCTGTCTCTGAATGCAAACTGCCCCCTCTTCATAGACCCTGGCTCCAGCACTGAATGAAGTCAAATATATTTGGATGCAGCTGGGCAGGAATACTGCTGTCACTGTGGGAAAATGGCAGTCCTGGTTTCAGCAGATTTGCATAGTGGGTGCAAAATAACCTTGATATGCACTTTTCTACACAGACGGTTTATCAAACACATTAAGAATAGTATTTTACACAGGTGTTGTATGAAATACCATATGTATGGCTTTTCACATAACCATTTTACACCTGGTTGATTTGCATTTGATGCTTCTTTTTCCTTTCACTTGTATTTTCATGCATGTTTTTATTTTTTATTTTTAATTATACTGATGTTTGTGGTTTTATTATTATTATTATTATTATTATTTTAAATAAATACAGTGTCCTCTTGTACTTCACAGGGTACCTGTCCCCTAGCTCTTTGTCTCACCTTTTGTCCTTGCTCCTTTTATGAACCCACCTTGTCAAGTTTTCATTTGACGTGGCATTGCTCATACCCAGGAAGATACTGGGTAAGATGCAAAAATGCATCTAATAGAGTCTTTGTCTCTTTTTTTTCCACATGTGGAGACAAGGAATTGGAAAAGGTGCCTGGACTTCTCCCATACATCTGGTAAGTGGACCAGTTCTCCAGCATTCTGTCTGGAGGACATGCACTAATATGCTGTTCAGTGCTTGTTGCTACTTCTCCTACACGTTCTTAGTCAATTGTTGCAAACTGTAGTTGTTGTTCTGACGTAGGACGTAGTCCAAAAAATAGTTGTGCAATACCATTGATCCCTAATGCCAACTTTGTGTATCATGTCTTGCATGGCATTATCTTCTGGAAATTCTAATGTCATCAGAACATCTTGTGCAAGCTCTTCTAGAATTTCTGTACAGACAAATAAGAATGGAGAGACTTAGGATTAAAGTACCCTTCACATAACACAGAGTGCATGCAAAGGCTTGAATAATAGTAATGTTTACAAGTTTTCAGAACCGCCTGGTGCTTAACTCCTGACGTATTATCAATTTAGTACAGTCTTCTCTTGCTGCCTTTATTTAGTCAAGAAATAAATAATAAAGTAACACCTGGATATAGCTGCCTTTTTTTTTTTTTTCCTAAGTGGCTATGCATCTTGCCATTAAATAAAGGTCAGTTGCTAATTTTAGTTATTAATAACCCATCAATCACAAATTATTAGAATACTTCATGACTGATTTGAACATCTCACTGAAGTTTTGACTTATGTCAAAAATCTGGTACACAACTAAGGTACACACTATCTCAGGCTTTCCTGTGATGTCCATCAAAATGGAAGGTAGATCCCCCCAAAGCTGTTTATACACAGATAATAGAAACAGGTACAGAATGGAATCTCATATAGATTATGTGTTTTAATTAAACAAGGACTTTCTTGGTTTACTCTTTGGCCTCAGCAACACATTTCATAACAGTGTTATGAAATGTCCTTACTGTGATGGGGCTTATTGTCTCCTGATTATTAAAACTGTCTGTAAAGCTCATGATTTAGGACGTTTTTAACATCTTGGTAATTTGGTGTCCCATTGTATCCAAATCTATAGATATCCTGACCTGGTCACATAAGTCAGGTCCTAAAAGGAGCTACTTCTCTTGGAAGATACTGAAGTAGGACTAGGTAATTAGTGAGAATATAGACAAAGTGAATCCCATCCCAATTTGCCTGTATGAGCTTTTACCTCATCAGAATGAGAACATGCTCTTAGTCTGCTTGTGTAGGTCCAGCTCAAAATCAAAGCTAAAAGTGATAGTTGAAATATATAATATGATGAGTTCAAAAATTAAAAGTTTACAGAATTCAGATTAAAATGTGTGCCTACCTAATTAAAAAAAAAAAAAAGAAAGAAAAAGAAAAAAGAAAAAAGAAAAAAAGAAAAAAAAAAAAAGGAAAGAAAGCACAGCAGACACCATGTCCAACACTTTCAAAATCAAACTTGTGTAAACAAGATTGTGCAAGACTGTGTTTGTTCCACATAAGGCTAATATATCTTGAAAATAATTTAGAACACATGTGCCACTTATCCCACCTCCAAAACAATCAAACAAACAAAAATGATAAAAAGAGAGAAAACTACCGAACAACAAGCTGTGTGTAAGTTGTACTTTGCAGTGGGCATACTTAAATAATTTTAATAGGATACTGAAAATCAAACAACAGGTTGATCAGCTACAAAAAAAAAATGCTATCTAAAGCTTTCCAGAGAAAGCTTAATTGAATATTTAACAAAATCTTCATGGTTTATCTGCAACAGAAGTGTCTACGCAGAAGCCAGGTTGCTACTTTACTCCCAAACTTTGCTCATCCACTTCAGCTGGAGGTAGGAGAGACACTATAAGTAAGGCTTTCGTGTCCAACATTTTAAAGTTAACCAGTTTCAGTGACAATGTAGGTCAAAGAACTGCGTCAAAATAACCTGACCCCTGGAATTAAACCCATATTTTAAAGTCTAAGACATTCAGGGGAAGTTTTTGCTAAATATTTCAACACCCAGGATCATTCTGTGTCATCGATACACACAGGCCTGCATCCACAAAGCACGTGAACTGCAATCTGAGGACAATGGGCAAAAAAAAAATCCTCTTGCAGTAACTACACACAGATTAAATTTAGCTACATTGTACAGCAAAGCAGTTTGATTTTCTCCTTTGTTGCCAGTCCTGTAGAAAATAATGAGGCGAGTGACACCCCTACTTGCCTGGACTCTGTCATGACGACAGGTCACCCAGCCACCATCTTTTCAAGCTGAATCAAGGCTCAGAGATGCAGAAGCAAGGAGGTACCTGATTAGTGAGCTTTGGCAAAATATTCAGAGAAACATCCTGGTGAATAACAAATGCTGAGTAAATTACATTAATGTATTTTGAAGGAATGCCACTTTAGTGTTTATGTTCTTTTGCATGCTTCTTAGCATATCACCCTAATAATTTTTTAAACTGCCACACCAACTCTAACCATTTTTTTCTATGGAGTAGCAGTCTGAAAGAGATTAATGTTCTACTGGTGTAGGCTCTGAGGAAGTAAGAGAGGTCTATTAGTGATTCTAATGCAAGAGGGGCTGCAGTATAAGATGGACTCATGTTAGAGAAGCCATTGGGGGGAGATGGGGATAACAAATAGAGAGTCTGTTTGTCTCCAGACACTAGAACAATATTTATCTCATCTCATTTGTCTTCAGAGGATCTAGCCATGAGGCACAAAGACATTGAGTTGTGATTTTCAATTGTTCTGCTGCTTACAGAGTACTTTGTTAATTGATCACTAAAACTAGATCTCTACTCCCATGGCAGGTCCAAAGGAGGGAGGTTGTGCAGCACCTCATCCAGTGAGTTCTGGATGTTCCCCATGACAGCAAGTTCACAGCCTCTCTGGGAAACCTGCTCCAGGTGCTTGTACCCCACAGCATCACACTTAGTATCTGGGAGGCTGGATTTATTTCCAAAGTCTGCTTTTGGAGCTTGTGCTGAATCTCAGACCTTCTTTTGGTTTTGAATTTTTTTTTTTTCCCCCCAAACATATTGATTCTGGTCTTCATACTGATGCTCACAGTACAAAAGACAATGGATGGACATCAAATTTGTACACTTCTCAAGATTTTTGGGAAGCTGTCTCATAAATGGGCCACTCATTCATGACATGATGCTTATTTCTATGTTACACAGAACAGAGGCTGTGAAATCTGCTTGAGGGAAATCTCAGCCTTTGCAAGCTCTCCTGGCAGCTGTTGTCCCTTCACAAGATGCTTGGTGAATCTGCAGATAAAAGTGCAAAATAGCCTTACTGGTTCAGATTTGCAGAGCTTGCTTTCTAGGTGTAAGAACTCTATCTAGTAGTTAAAAATCTCAAATCTAGTCCTTTACCCTGGAAAATGTATGCAATATATGACTCTTAGCAATGCAGAGCAGAAGAGATAAATTAAGAAGTTGGGACACTGTATATGAATGAGAAAGTGAAACACCTGTTAGGCTGGAAAACCTCATTGAATTTTCATTGAGTTCTCTCTGTGTACCATCAAAGTGTCTTTAAGGCTAAAGCATCACCATATCAAGGCAGGTAAAGAATAATTCTCAGATGAAACACATTCCCATATCTGATTACTTAGCCCATAAATCAAATATTCTTAGAGAAATTGTTAACATTTGTTGAGCTGTTCCTATTATAAATAGCAAGCTTTGTTTTACCCACAGGGTTTGTTAAAGTTTAACAAGATCTGTTTCCCTTGATCATTTACCTTGATCATTCCCTTTTTCTGCTTTTACCTTTGAATCCTGTTTTGTCTCATATCTTCATATAAATTCAAAGTCATAATTTTCATTTACAGCTTGCTACATGTTCAAATTAGTGACCAAAAGATTTATTCACTAGAGAAAGAAAAGTCCATAGTAGCGAAGAATGTCATTGATCTTATTTTGGCAGAAACACATCACAAGGCCAGGCTAAAACCAGCGTCTATTATGAGTAGAGGCCATCTTGCCTGGATTATAATTAATTTTGAATTCTTCCTGTTGCCATGACACCAGGCATGAAAAGAAATAAGCCAGGCATTGTGCACTGCTCAAGAGCTTGTAGGAATTTTGTTTCTTCTTATGTTTAAAATAGCAAGAAAATTCCATGATAGTGAAACAAAAGTAAGCAGTAGCACCAGACAGGCTTTTTCCTCCATACAGCGGGAGAGGAGAGGTGGAGGCCTAATATCTTTTGAAATCTTTCTAATTTAGGGAAATAATAAGAATGAATCAGAGATGTTTGCTTAGCTTGCCTGATCCTCCTCCTGGCAAACCAAGTGATTATCACCTTTTCTAATTTTCATGGACTACCCTCGCTTAATATTCCTCTGCAGCCACCCACTCCCAGCCGCCTCAGGAGCAGCAATCAGCCAGAGTGCAGCATGCAACCCACACACTCAGCATACAAACCTTATACAAAATCTTCAGTAGCTCTTCAGAGATGCTAGGAGAGATTAAGTTCTTCAGGGTGAAAATGCTTGTTTTATATAAAGGACATATAGGACACACTAAAGAGCCAGGGAGATTTTCTGGTACCACATGTTTTGACCAGTTTTATGGGCTTGAAAGAGATTATGATATCTTTCTTGTAGATAGAAAAAGTTTTCCTTCCCCTACAAAGATGCTGAACACCCCTTGTTTCCAATGGGTTTTATAGTTCGCAGCATTTCACACATGGATGATGAAATCTCAGAAACATGAAGCCCTATAAAACCCTTCTACTGAAGCATCATTAGTGGTTTTATTGGCAAATCCTGTGTAACACAGCCTCCCAGCTGAGTCTGATAACAACTGTTGCTTGAAGTATGACACCAGCAACACCAAAGCTACCTCCAAGGGGGTGCTGCCAATCATGTATTTGGAGATTATCACCCATAAGCAGAGATGATCACGGGCATTTCTACTGAGTGCTCTCCAGTGCTGGGATCTGCAGGGAAGGGGCAGGCAGGCAGCTCCCATATGCTTTGCTAATGCTGGATAGCAGCTGGAGTTTCTCTGTGGATTTCATATTCAAGCTGGAGTAAGGCGAGCCATAGTCTGTCCCGCCAAAAGAAGTGTTATAATCTTATTGAATTGTGCTGACAAGTTGCGCATTTGAGGTTGCCATCAAAAGCTTTAAAGACCTTAAGTACTAAGTGTCCTGAAGGGCCATTAAGGTATCCTGTGATTTAAAGCAGACATAGCTGGAACCTCAGGCATTTCTCCATTTCCTTTGCCTCACAGCGAGGGCCTCTGGCCAAGCCCTGTGGCTCAGAGGAGGTTTTTCAGGCCATAATGGTAGCAGCTAGCAAAGGAAGATGGTTGCACCCAAGAGCTGTTTGGGTTAAAAGGAGCCCTGGGGTGTCTCTAGAAGGACCAAGGATACTGCTTGAAGGTACTGAAGGTTTTTGCATTCATTTTGGTTTTAGCATTTGTTTCCACAGACAATTGGCAGAGGAAATATCTGGGTTAACAGGCTTGGTTTTAGTCCAGAGGAGAAGCAGACTCAGAGGCTTGCCTCTCACATTTTAACCCAGTCACAACCCCCCCCTCTGCCTCCCTCATAAAGTCCTAGTTGTCAGGAGATGCCAGAGATGGCCTGCAGAGCAGCACATCCTCAGATCATACAGAAAAGGACAAAAACTGCTGGTAAGGGTGAACTAAGTACCAAACTTTCTGTCTGTCACCTATTAGCCATAGGTGACAGATAGAAAGGTGCCTTTTCGCAATGCCTCTTCCTTCTTCTGCTCAGGGTCTCTTAGCTTTCTGTTTCCCACTGTGGGAAGCAGTGAGATGGCCCCTGTAGACATGCATCTTCCAAGGGCTGTTCTTCAACACACAATGCTGCTCTGCACCCAGAAAGCACACCCTGCTGCCAAGAAGTCAGTGACAGCTGCAAGCAGCACAAAAAGGCTGGAGTTGTCCAGCATTTGAGGAGGTCCTCAGCCTGTGATCACCCAACCAGTGCTGAAGGATGTGGAAATCTTTTGAACCCCATGCAGTGATGTGGTGGGAGCAAAGTGCTATCAGTCTGGTAAAACACTCTAAGCTACACCAATCCTCCAACTGAACTGCTTTGCGTAAGTTATTTGTGAGGTCTTGCAAAGGAAAAATGGATTCAGCTGAAAGCCATGCTCCAAACACATCCCAAACAGGATGGAACTGGCATAAACCTGAAGTTTCCCAGGAATACCTGTAAGTTTAGCTGGAAGGTGATGGCAGCCAGGACACCACATTCATATATTCTCTAACACTCAGGGGTTGTGTTAGTGTTGGCAGGATCCCGAAGCACACCTCCAGGCCACAACAAACACAAGAAACTAACTTTTCACTTCACTTGGATATTTGTGAGGTGGGGAAGAAGACACACAAACATTTGGCCATGTATAAATAAAATGAGCTAAAGGCATAAGTACTTGCAGCAAACACCCATTGTAGCTTGTCTCCTCTGCCAAACATGTTGACTGCTGAACGGATGGTTGGAGTTATTGTTTGGACAGTTGCATTGTTTCTGCTGAACATCTGTATTGAGGAACACAGATACGACAGCAGGCGTGGGTAGGAAGGGAGAAGAGAATAATTTGGCTCAGTTACAACATCCGTCAATTATAAAATATAAAGAAGATGCAGTGTTACTAGCCAATGCATAATATGTTTGGAACCAACTGATTTTTAGTGTTCCCCCCTCGTTTTCTCAGTGTGACTAATCGTTACTCTCTGAACATGGCATTTTGAAAGAAACTTCTGGTTTTCACCTCATATTTTAGATTTATGGATTGAAACATCTCTGTGCTTAGATCAGTTTCCTGAAGGTTGAAATACTTAGGCTTTTTAACTTTCAGAGAAGGTTTATATATGCTCAGAGAAGAGGAGCAATAACATATGTTAATATCTAGAGACTAAAGCAGCCCCAGCAGAGTGTGCAGGCCCAACACAACATCATTATTTTTAGCCATGATATCATCACAATTAACTCTGTGCAGGTTTTGAAACATAGACTTTAAAAGCTCAAGATAGAAATCTTGTTCATATGAATTTGTGTGCAGCACTCTCAGACTGCTATTCCTTCTTGCCTGCAATGGTGTTCAGAGACTGCACCCTGCTGGCTCGCAGCAGCACGAGGGCTTGAAATACCCTTTTGGTGTGCTTTTCAAAATGCACTAAAGAGAAGTCTGTTCAAATTCCAGCTCAGGTATCCCTCATTCAGTCTATACCCACCACATAAGTTACATGATACACCAGTGAAATGTGTATGCTAATTATTACTGAGGCATGAATATGAGGAAATAAATGCTGCATCATCATTTTCTAGCATGCCGATTTTAAGATGAAATTTTGCACAATCTTTATGTATTTCTCCTGCAAGTAATACCACAAAATATGAAACCTTAGGCTTTTGAAGCTGCGTTTCTGCCACCCACCAAACCCAAAGCATCATCTCAAGAGAGTGAAGATGAAAAATAAGATGTGTACTTGTTTTTAATTATTCTCAAGAATAAAACAGAACAGTGCAGATTTCAGGAACATCTGAGCCCACTGACTTTAATTTAGGCTGGTGTTATGTTCACTCTCTTTTAATGATGTGCAACTTTTTTTTTTTCTTCTAGTCCACAGCTGAGATCAGTCTCATATCCTGTCACACAAAACACATCATGACAATTGAAGCAAGTCACTGGCAGAGAAAACCCTGCCAGATAAACACAGCTCCCTCTTGCACACATTCTCTCTCACATGAAGGTGAATAGGACTACAAAGAAGAGCCCACTGCTCACCTCAAATGAAAATGCAAACTCACTAAAAGAAACGGGAAGAATAATCCATCTTAATGTGCTCTGAGAATCTAATTCATATCACGCATGGAGTACCACTTAACACTTGTAGGCATTTATTTTTATTTTTCCAAGTACTTGGGGGAGGGAGGGTGAAGACTGTTTTGAAGGAGGAAATTATTAAATTCTGTTCCTAATACACTTTCTTCCACTTAAAGCTGCCAAAAATATCCCAGAGCCTTTATCAGTCTATTTAATATGGGCAACCTGCATTGCTCCAGGAACAGATTTCTTGTTCTACAAATTTATGCAGGAGAATTTCTCCTTCCTGGAGACATAGATATGCTACACTAACTAGAAGACACATTTGACATTTAAGAACATGCTGTGCATAAAAATAAAGTACCACACATTGTATAGACACACATATTTACATTCAGAATTTAGAAAACAGCAATGAGTTAGGACACCTAGAGTTTACTCCCAGGGGCTCTCTTCTTTGGGAATGAGGTTTAAATTTAGCATTCATGTACTGATTATAGCATTCATTTCAATTTTGGCTTAAAAAATAAAAAATAATATATAAAAAAAATACATTCACCATCTATTCATCATCTATTCAGTCTGTCTAGTGCAATTGCGTTGTTTGCATGTGTGACTTGGTTTGTATGATTTATACCATCTAAACGCTTTATATATATGCCATATCTGAATTACAGTCATCACAAACACATTTATCTGTGAATGCCATATGGGAGTAGACTGACCTGGTTCTAATTTTTATGAGCAAATTCTGTCCTGATATCCAAAAGCAGCACTTGCAGTAAGGCTCTCTAAGAGTGAAAGGTGCTTCGCTAAGTTTTAACCATATGAATTTTATGTGCAATTCCTGCAGTTACATATCTACATGTACAATTTTTACAGTGCCAAGTTCTTGTGCTGTGGCATTTGATAGTCTAAATCGTTGAGTTCCTAGAAGGCAGCTACTGGCATGATTTTGACCCAAACTCTCTCACCCAGTGCCCAGGTACAGCTCAGGAGTTTCTGTGGGGCTGGGGCCACTCGTAATAGAGATTCTTACTACAGATGTGGGTCACCGCAAGCCAGCTGGCTTTGGGGTGACAGCATAAACATGGAAACTCAATTTACTAAAACGTGTGGGTTAGAAGTTTGCCATTTAAAAATCCAATTTAAACACTCTAATTTTAGACAGTTGAGGCCCTGATGTCTGTTACACCACATAGTTTCTACAGTGCTTGTTTCTCTGATTATAGACCTTTTGTACAGAAACCCATTCACATAGCTGAAGGCTTGGGTCAGAAAATCCTGGTATGGCAAGGTAAGCTGAACTTTGCAGAGATACTGAGGAAATGCCCGAGAGGCTGAACATTACCAAACTGAAAGAAAATTGCAAGTGACTAAAAATTAACTCTCCCCCCTACAAAAAAAAAAAAAAAAAAAAAAAAAAAAAACTGCAAAGCAAAACAAACCCTAATTGAAAGCAAGGCTGTGGGAACAGAGGAAGAAAGTAGAAAGCCTGCTTTGTTAATAATACATGTTCCTAGAATAGATCAAAAATCCCTGGCATCTATAGGCTGCTTTCTGCCCGATTAATTGAACAAAATATCTCAACTGAAAAATCATTATGCTCAATGAAAAGGGAAGAAAGGAACAAGTGAGTACCAGCTATTAAGTGCTCTTGATTTTCCTTAAATTATCAGGGATAAAGCACACACGTGTATATTAGCTATGCACACCATTTATTTATTTATTTATTTTGGTAATAACTTGGTCCTTTTTAATTTACTTATTTATTTGAAATGGGACAATGTGTTTCATAGTGAGTGAGAAAGAAACTATAGGAACAAAATAAATGACTGCATCCTAAACTGCAGTTCAGGCAAAACACAAAGTGCCTGTCAATGGAATCAAGAACACAAGGACAAATTCCCACTGTTGCAGTTAAGTATGCTCTGTTGTTCAAGAGATTTGGCTATGCCTTTAAAGGCTTCACCTCAACACCACCAAGGAATATAAGGGGGGAATGAGGGGAATATAAGTCACTCACTGTGGAAAGATTTCTTAAAAGTCACCTCCATCAGACCTAAACCTGTGGTGCAAGAACATACCCATGGCTCAGAGTGATTTCCAGAGCAGCAAATCTAGGGAAATTTTGGATCCTCTCTGGAAGGAAATGGGAGATCTGGTCACCCAGGGATATGGAGATGGCTGAGGTACTTCATGACTATTTTGCCTCAGTTCATTGACAAGAACTCCAGCCACATGGTCTGGGCCCCAGAAGGCAAAGGCAGTGACTGGAAAAATGATGAACTGCAGAGTGTAGGAGAAGGTTAAGTTCAAGACCATCTAAGGAACCTAAAGGTGCACTACAAGTCCATGGGACCTGCTGAAATGGATCCACTGGTCCTGAGGGAACTGGCAGATTTAGTTGCTAAGCCACTGTCCATCATATTTGAGATGGATGGCAGCCCGGTAAAGTTTCCATGGGGTGGAAGAGGGGAAACATAACTCCCATTCTTAAAAATGAAAAAAAAAGGAAGACCCAGGGAGCTACAGGCCAGTCAGTCTCACCCCTGTGCCTGGCAAGACTGTAGAGCAGATCTTCCTCCAAACTATGCTAAGGCACATGGAAAATATGGAGGTGACTGGTGATTGCCCCACTAAGGGCAGATCGTGCCTGACAATTTAGGTGGCCTTCTATGATGGGGTTACAACATTGGTGGATAGGGGAAGAGCAACTGACATCATCTACCCGGACCTAAGCAAAGCATTTGACACTGTCTCCCGTTATATCCTTGTCTCTAAATTGGAAAAAAAACATGGACCTGATGGATGGACGACTTGGTGGGTAAGGAATTGGCTGGGTGTTTGCACCCAAAGAGTTGTATCAATAGCTCCAAGTCCAAGTGGAGAACAGTAACAAGTGGCAATCCTCAAGGGTCAGTATTGGGACCAGCACTGTTTAACGTCTTTGTCAGTGACATGGACAGCGGGATCGAGTGCACCCTCATCAAGTTTGCCAGTGACACCAAGCTGTGTGGTGTGATCAACATGCTGGAGGGAAGGGATAGCATCCAGAGGAACCTGGACAGGCTTGAGAGGTGGGCCTGTGTGAACCTCTTGAAGTTCTACAAGGCCAAGTTTAAGGTGGTCTGGCTCAGAACATCTGGGCCAGAACAATCCTAACCACAAATACAGGCCAACCATATCCAGGGCTGTGTCAAAAGCAGTGTGGCCAACAGGTCAAGGGAAGTAGGTGATTCTCCCCCTCTTGTGAGACTCTACCTGGAGTACCGCACTCAGCTCTGGGGCCCCCAGCACAAGAAGGACTTGGATCTATTAGAATGACTCCAGAGGAGGGCCAGAAATATGATTAAGGGGATAGAGCACCTCTCTTAATTGTTCAGCCTGGAGAAGAGAAGGCTCCGGGGAGACTTTTAAGAGGCACGTTATAGAGGCCTGTCAGTACTTAAAAGGGTTCTACATGAAAACTGTAGAAAAACTCTTTGTCAGGGAGTATAGTGAAAGGACAAGGAGTAATGGCTTTAAACTAAAATAGGATATAAGAGAGGGTAGATTTAGATTAGGTATTAGGAAGAAATTATTTATTATGAGGGTGGTTGCCCTGTGCCAACCTGGCACAGGTTGCCCAGAGAAGCTGTGGATGCCCCATTCCTGGAAGTGTTCAAGGCCAGACTGGATGTGGCTTTGAACAGCCTGGTCTAATGGCCTAGTCCCTGCCCATGGCAGGGGTGGAATTAGATGACCTTTAAGGTCCCTTCCAACCCAAACCATTTTGTGATTCTATGAAATCCACCCAGGTAGAGCCTATACTAACTCCCTGCAACAGGAGCTGGACCAAAGAAAGACCTGGCTGTGGGTTAAGTTAGCTCTAGAGATACCCAGATTCATTCTCTTGGCTAATGTGTGAGACTATGTGTCAGAAACCTCAGCTATCTCCCAGGCTGTGCTTGCTCTGAATGAAGGAGAGGCAGATAAGCATAAACAGTCCTACCATAACAAAAGCACTGTTCTTTAGGGGACATGTAACACTGAAAAGTCACTATGAAGAATCACAAGAGACACATTCATTTAAAATATCTATTCAAATTACAAATTGAACTCTTCAATATGATTCAAAGTACAAAACACAACATTAAAAGGCATTCAACAGCTCTTTTATACATCACAGTGTTAGTGGCACAAAATGTACTTACATTTCAATACATCAACAGAACTATTTTTACACTGGTCGAATACATTATTTATACATATGCATGACTCCTTCATGCTTACCCTATGCGTGTTTAAAATACATCCATGATAAAATGATCAAGAAAGGTTCAGTTTTGTACCACATACCTGTACCTAATGTTCCTGGAATTCTTATAAGAGAGAGACACAAATCAAAGCAATAGTGAAGACCACAGGGCTCTAAACACAAACAGCATGCCTTACTTAGTATAAGTGCATTAGCAATTAAGCACTGATGCAGGCTTTTTTGATGTTCTTAATATTACTGTCATCAACAACCACCACGCATTGTACCTGTTTTTCTCAGGACTGCAGATTATATGTGAAATGTCTGAACTTTGGTTTTAAAAAACAAACCTGCACAAAGCTTTATGCATGCTGCACCTCACTGGGATGAAAACTGCCTGTATTAAACATTTATCCCTCTACAGTAAAAACACTACAGATGAAATGCATAAAACTTCAGTTCTATTTTCCTGCCCAAAACAATGTTAAATTGAAAGCTCATCTTTTTCTGACATATGAATGTTTTTATTTTGTCCATAAACAAAAGAGCTTTTCTCTAATTTTGATTGTGTTTCCTGCATGTCAGGACATCAATTGTAACTTGAGAGTTGTACCATTCAGTACTTACTTGGGATTTTGCCTAACTCATAAGCCAGAGTATTTGAGGAAAGATCATGCTGCTTGGTATGTGGGGGAAAAGCATCCCAAATTCTTGGCATACTAAGGTCAGTAGTAGGAGGATTTAGAATTAAAGCCAATGTGAATAAAATTGAAATATTAACATAAGGCTACTGTAAGCATTTAAATATAATCTTTCATCAGAGAATCTTGAAGAGTCTCAAAACCAATGAATTAGTCCTCACAACCCTCCTGTGAGGTAGGTGAACATTGGTCCATCCATTTAAAGGATGATTAAACCTAGAGATAAAGAGATAAGTGACCTGCCCAATGTCACGTAGGGAAGACCCAGTGCTACTGCCATTGAAGTCGGTGAGGGCTGTGCTGCTGATCTCTCTCTGAACTGACTTCAGCCCAACTAATGGCAAGTCTGGGAGATGCAAAGTCTCTGGAGTTTGGACTTCACACCCAGTCCCATGCTCACTAGACAAGACACTATTTCACCCCAACAGAACATGCAAATGATGTACTGTCACAAACTACATTAAAAACAGCATTTAAGACAATGCAAACAAACTCAATAATAGCATATAGCTATAAAAATGCAACAGAAATCATGCAGTAAATCTTATTTTTCAGGTGTAAATCTAAAAAGACAAAGCTGTTGTAACAGAGTTTCAGCTGAAAAATCAAACATTCACTTCTCCATGTCAGGGGTTTTAAATGTCAGAGTTTATAATAATGTATTTACAATTCAACTTCAGGGTATTAAATGTCACACTGTCAACAGAAGCTGTAACATAAAAACACCCCAAACTCAATGCATCACTGACAGAAGTATGCTACTTTGGAAACAAAATAACATTAAAAAAATTCCCCGAGAACATAGGCGGAATGATATTTAGCATACCTGAAAAGTTTAGGTATTTGGTAAATATATGTAGGCATACAGTCTATCCCAATAGACAGGATATGATGAATCAAAAGATGTATCATAAAAATCTTCAGCAATTCAAGTATGTTGAGATCAGAGACAGAGAAATGCTAACAGAAATACAGTTTTCTGATTACACATGATGTTAATCGCAAGCATCAATTGTGTACAATTTTAAATGTCCACATTTCTGTCTTTCCCTTTTTTTAATCTGGAAATTCATTATTTTTGACACTGATTATTAACTGGCCACCTAATACTGTGGAAATCTTCAGCCTTGCTATATTGCCACTGAGAGGCTATCTCTAAGAAAGGCACAGTAGAAAACAAACCTCAAAACAGGATATTCCAGGTACTGCTAGGAGACTGCTGCACCTCAGCTGCTTCCTATCATCCCAGTAGAATTGGTCATTAGAGCCACTGCCAAATACAGGGAAATTCCCTAGTGCTTCCAACTACAGAAAATTAACAACCTAGGAAATTTTATGCCCCTTCAGCCATTTCTTTTTCTGCATTTAAACAGAATTACAGGACCAAGGATGAAAGACTGTAACTCAAGTTTTCCCACCCTGTCTTGCAAGCTTACCTGCAGGAAGCTGTCCTTCACAGAAGGACATTAGTTCCACTGCTTCTGCAACGGATGGAAGCTGGGACTTGGGGCAGCCCAGGCTTACACAATACTTTGCAACCAATGATCAAATGCATTACCCAGACTTTCCTACAGATATTTTGGAACAGCTATGCAATTTTTAATTACAAAGACATACTCAAAATACTATGATAACAGAAAGTAGATATTACACACAAAGATTTGAACCATTGCCATAAACAATCTGAACACATCCCAAGGAGTTCAAACTTGCTGGTAACCCACCATCATGTTACATCACAATATAATAGCTGAACTCATTAAAATCAAGCCAAATAAGTGCATTGCAGGTGATCTCCAGTTCCTGCAGCTAAGATCTGTACTTAGATATAGTTTGAATTTGGATACCATTAAACTTGGAAGAAAGGGAGAAGAAATTCAAGTGCAGTTTCATAAAGACAGTGGCCTGTTTCAGAATTATACCCTACAGTCTTTTTATTTAACAGATGGACAGTGTAAAATAAAAGATATTGAAAAAAAGTAGTAATTTCCTTATGGTTGAGATATGAAAACAAATTCCCAGCCTGTAACAGCAGCCAGAAACAGTTGCATTTAGAGGTCTTAATGCATTTTCAGTGCAAAGTTATCCTGGCTTCAATGTATTCATCAACCTCAGTACCGTGATAAAGCACAGAAATAGATAATAAAAATGCAGTCAAACTTCCATCTACATGCCACTTAAAAGGTTTTCCTCCGGTATTACACACAGACATACCCATTGATTCAGGTGCTTCATATTTTGTGGAGAGATGTTATTAGTCAAATTTCTGCCAGCATTAAAATCAGAGCAAAATGATTTCTAACCAAATATTACTAAAGAGAAACCACAATGATTAACACTATGTTGACTAGCACACTTTACTACCCTGGAGAAACACAGCACTGAATTCTGCAAAACTATTGTATCAAGTCAGTGATTACTTGTCAAATGAAAACTTGTTTCATCACAGTATTGTTATTAACAGCATACACCATATATTAACTCTGAAAATGACCTAAGAAATTTAAATGTTAAGTACAACATCCACAAGTATTCCAGGCATTTTGTATTATTAACTACAATGATGATCTTGATGTACTTATATACTTAGAAGGAAAGATTCACTGATAACCCAAGCATCTGCTAAACAGTACAATTAATCCTGTATTTTTTAATTAGTGCCCTAAAGACATAAGTAAGCTATTCTGAACTTCCAAAATATTTCAATAGCACAGCTATTTACACATTTGGTTTAAATAGGGTTATATATATATATATATATATTTCTACATATATATATATATAAAGATTAAGATACCTGGATTAGAAGATATGTAGCCCTGTAAGTGCAGCAGAACCCTAAACAACAGCAAAAAACAACAAGTCAGAGAAAACTAGTGGTCCAGCGGTAATCAATACCATCAATGCATTTTTAAAAGAACCTTGATTAGATAGGTTTGTGTCACCACTCAACCTTACGGTTTGTTTTAAAAATGTACTTTCAATCAAATTTCTAATAAGATTTCAAAAAATTCCTGGAAGGCAACAGGACCAACTTTGTCCCTCTGTCCCTCCTTAAATTTCAAGAAAGGCATAGAATGGCCTATATGCACCTTATTGACTTTGTTACACTTGGAAAAATATGCATTAAAAAAGATGTTGTGATGGCATTAACAAAAACATGAGTAATAAACATGGTAAAGTCCAACAAAATTGACTAACTGATTTAAATGACAGGCAACTTAAATATATACAGGAATAAGACACTGAACTTTGAAGCAAACAAATATGCAGAGAGTTTAGATTTGTGTGCATTTTTAGCTTGTGTTGCTGATGTCATTCAGCACAGTTCCCAGTCCACCAGCAGGGCTAGAGAAACTTTGCTATTACTTTTAGCAGTATCACTTTTTCATTTCAGATAGCTAACTGGGTCCATGGTCTCCCTGAAGCACCAAACTTGCCTTCTGTTACCCTCCTTGTCTATTATCATTTGATCTATGCAACAGTTCCTGGAACCAAGACTGTGAGTCAATGAAAAGCAGAATGAGGCATGTAAGGCTACAGCAACTTAAGTGCAAGAGGGAAACATCAACAGCAATAATAAAATCAAAACACGTGTTGTGATGAGTCCAGTCTTTTCTCGGTCTAGGTAGGTAGAGGGTCATCATCTCCTTTATTACATTTGCACTTGCAGCACAGAACAAATGGTGTAGCAAGTAGAAGGAAAGGGGAGGCCACCAAAAGCAGAAGACCAAATCCCGCAAAAATTCCTACCACCTGCAAGAGAAAAGAACAGAACTGTTAGCGAAAACACTTCTAGATCCTGCTGACATCAGCACATCATCAGTGTCCTTCAAAAGGATATCAGCACCTGCTCCTGGCCTCACCAGAGCCAGGACTTCCCCCTGTGCATATGCAACAGTCAACTGCCAAAATCAGCAAGCATGAGTGAGATCAGAGAGGAAATGTTCCTGTTTCACTACTCTAATCAGAACTGTGCTGTACAACTCAGTTCCATCATACAACATGAGGCAGATAACTATTGCAGTTTTGAATTTTGTTGTATCTGGAACACCTAATGAAACAGTTCACTAGGTACTTTTTTTTTGATCAAACCTAAATATTAAATATCAGGGTCAAGACTACAAGACAGACTCCCACTTCAGGTGCTTTCATTTTTGCTGGAGAAAGCTCCAAAAAGTAGCTGCTCATGTTCTGGCATTGTTCACAGAGAACCCAGGATGACTCCCACAGTCTTCTTCCCACCAACAAAAACAGAATCTTGGGAATCTCAGCCAGAGATTACAAAAAACTATGGACTAAAGGAAAACTTTGCATATAGCAAATGTTTTTTTTGTTTGTTTGTTTTTTATTCAGACTTGAGTTAATCTTGCTGTTTAAGGGGATATGACCTAACTCTATCTAAAAGCATTTGTTTTTTCACCTACTTTTGTTGATCACCCTCCTTCCAGAAGGGGCAAAGGACCTCAAATCTACCCATTCTGTTAGTAGGCCAAACTGTTAGTTTCTAAAGGGTTTAATTTGGAAAATTGTTCACAAAAATACAAGTTGAGGGTCATTGCCTGAAGTTTTCCTGTTTGCCATAGGCAGCTGTAATAGTAATATCGTAATAATATGTCTGCAAATTATTTGAAAAAAATCACTTAGATTTATTCACATAAGAGTGTCTGTGAATAATTTTGAATAATGGATGCAGGAGCGGAATGCTAATCTGCCAGCAAAACCTCACAACAGAAGGCAAAATGAAATTAGAGCGCAGCACTCATTAAGAATTCTTCTAGCCAGTGCTAGATAGGCCGCTTCAACTAGCTGGCAAATGTGTAATTTGCCTTGGAATAGAAGGAATGATTTACAAGTACTTTTGTCTGCCACGGACCATTTCTCTTTGTGATTACCACGTAATTCTTCTTTTGCAATTCCACTAGCCAAGGATTTCCGAAGCGGGGGGTTGACATGAAGCGCTGGCTGCAGGAGATGGCGCTGTGGGACAGCGCTCACAGCGAAGAGGGGAGCTCTTGCCTTCAGACTGCCTCAATTACGCCAGATTTTTTCTTTGGGATTTTGGCTGTCTAGGGATAAAGAAGTCAAACTTCCTTGCCCTAACAACTTTATCTCTTGCCAAGAGCAGTTTATTTTCCAGCTTCAGTGGCATGCACGTTTCATTACTCATTCTTCTTTTGGAGGTGCTGACAATCTGATGCAACTTCCACTTACTAATCTCTGCATTCATTTGCTATAGACATAAAATGAAGCTGAATTCTCATCTTCTTTACAAACTGTGAGCTGTAACTGTCCCCATACTGCTCTTTGGAGACAGTACTCTCTTGCCTACCTCTTTGTAGCCCAGGCAAAGAGTGCACAACAGGTGAGGTGAAGCCAAGTTGGAAGATACCAATTCAGTGGACTGGACTGGCAACTATTAATGTTTATAAGATGCCTATTTACAACTTCAATTTCAGCCTCAAAATGGCATTAAAGACTTAACTAGGTTTCACTTTTTTTTGTTTGCTTTGTGGCCTTTTTGTTGTTTGTTTAACAGTAGGTTACTTGCTGAGTGTTACTCATTTTCCACTTGGTTTAGTTGTTTCTGAAGTTGCAGCTCTGTGCAGCATCAAGGCATTCCTTGTGGCCCAAATAAATATAAACAATATATAACTAGTATATAAAATAATATTATACATATGCTTTTAATCCACAAACAACAAACCAAAGGTTAATCTCAAATTGCCTTGCATAAATACTCAAAAATTTAACTTAAGAAAATGAATGTAATGTTGAATTTGCTTTAGTAGGTTTAGCAGAATTATACCCTTGTTGGAAGAGAATTACCACTTTCTTTCTCAACAATGATGCATTCTGCATCATGCATTCCGTCTATCAAACCTATCTGTACCAACTACTGTGGCCAAGAACAGATTCCAAGTATCAGATGAATCCCCTCATATTACAGGTACATAAGGAAAGCTTATGTACCCATACACTTTCTACTATACCACTGCCTAAGCCAAGCAACACCCAGCCCGCAGTAGAGGCATCCAGTGGTGTATGTGGAGGGAAAGGGCTATGATCCTTCTAATTTCACTTCATTTTACCTGTTTGTCCAGAACCATATGAGTGAGTCTTCTCACTCCAGAACTTTTTGTCCAAGCTACGGTCCTCTTTAAACCTGCTATGGACATTAGCTACCATTCAGAACAAAACTTTGTTAAAACATTGTTAAAATGAGTAAGCCAAAGGAAGGCATTATCACAGTATTGTTTCTCTGTAGACTCACACAGAGCTTTTCGAGATCCAAACTTTACCTGTGTTCTGTGCCAGATAACAGATGCCCTGGAGTGTCCCAGCTTATTTCGACAAGGTCCCTTGTCATAATGTATGAGGAGAAAGTCATCCTACAAAATATTAAATGGAAAGGTAGACAATGAAGAGAAGTAAAAACTTACAACCAGGAAGACAAAAGCTTGGTAAAGTGGATACGGCCAGATCCAACCTTTCCAAAGTGCTTTGTTTACAGTTAAGTGTCTTCACAAACAAGTTTGTTTAAGAAGTGTTGTGTGTCTATAAGGAATCTCTTCTCTCAAAGGCTCTGAACATGAATATTTAAATGGTAGCATGGAGGTGAGCAAGCAGATCCAAGAAGATAAGCTGCCCATAGCATATACTACACACACAAATAGAAAGAGCAAAGGATAATATTTCTATCACAGGCTTTCCAAACTTGGTTCATTTTATTAGTTGAAAAATAAAAGTAAGGTTAAAATAGATTTTTGAAAAATCATTCACCAATCTGTCCTGCCATCCTCAAAAAAAACCAAAACAAACAAACAAAAAAACCAGCCAAGATAGCAGTCCATGTATCAAGGGAACACTCCCTTTTAGCTGAGCATATGAGAAGCCTGTAACTTTGGGACTGTTGATAAAAGCATTCAAATGGGACAACCACAGGATTTGAATACTCTGAGTAGCTTTGGGGAAACTAAAACATTTCCTTTGTTATTGTTGACAATGCTACAAAATAAAACGGATGACATGGAAACAGATGTTATATATTGTATATACTCTGATCCTTGAGCACAATAACAGGCTGATTTAAAAAATCATAAACACATGACAATTGTGGCTTATACACTGACAAATTTCTGGTGTATCTTTTTGATACGTAAGATCTACTTCTCGTCCCATAGAAACAATGAGTAGTAAAAAATCTGACCGTTAGCCCCCTGCATGGTGATGCAGCAAATCTAGCGCTTGTCTCATAAGCTTCCACAGAACTGAGAACATTGCTACACTAATCCTGTAACTCCTTCAAGAAGGTAAACATTGAAAAGTCAGTACTAAATATGTATTATTAGAAGGGGGGGGGCGCCGCAAAATAGAACACCGTGATAGATGCTATGTAAATACTGAAAACAGAATGTTTTCACATTTTACTTTATAATAATTATTTTCTGGCTCTCATAGGCAAAAATGCTAAGATCACACACACCAAATAAAATGGAATATATAAATCCTATCAAACTACCATAATCAGCTCTGGTGGGTCCCAGTCCAGCAAGTTATACTAATGAGCTAGTATTAATTGATGAGACAGATGGATAACAAAACCATGAACTTCTCAGCTTCTGAAAACAAGTGTACTGCATTTACTCACATCGAGAGATTCCAGACAGTACCAGCAAAAGGCATGCTTGCAGTTCTTACACATCATTTGGGCACAGCCTTCATCTCGTTCAATGTAAACTTTACACTTTGGACAGCGCTTGATTGGAGCATCGTCTTCTTCCATTTTAAAAACTGAACTGTGGGAGAGAGTGGAGAATTAACAACATGGACAGCCATGTCAGTTTAGAGAAGAATTTCTAAGAAATGTGCTGAGAAGTTATGCCTACTTTTTTTTATTCCTATCAGTTTCAGTTGGAAGTGACCTTAAAGATCACCCAGTTCCATGGGCAGGGACACCTTCCATTAGATCAGGTTGCTCAAAGCCCCATCCAACCTGGCTTTGAACACCTCCAGAAATGGGGCATCACCACTCTGAGTGAAGAATTTCCTCCTAACATCTAATCTAAATCTCTCCTCTTTTAGTTTAAAACCACTACCTCTTGTTCTATCACTATCTGCCCATGCACAAAGTCACTCTCCATAGCTTTTATAACCCTGCTTTAAGTACTAAAAGGTGTTTCAAAAAACCTTGAGACTCTGTGTCTCTGCTGTCTTGAGGATCCTGGATTCCCCATCCAGGTCAAGAAACATGAGGTTTTTGAGACATGCTGTTGTTTCAAAGCTGATCTCTTCATCTCTAACACTGTCCTAATGAATCATAGTTCATGGGTTAGGGCCATCACCATGTCTTGTTGTCTTGTACAACTATGCCACACTGTAGGATGTTCCTTCAAATAGTGGACAAAACCAGAGGAAACAGTGGAAAAACATTTATTTCCCTTCAGTGGCTTTCTAACCTGCAGAGCCTTTACGCATGGCAACAACTAAAATGCGCTGCTTCCTGCAGCCACTGCCAGCAGGAGATACAAGAGTGACTGGTAAAGTATCAACAATTTGCTGAAAACCAGGATTGACCCTTGATTGATTACCATGTTTACTGGATGGCTGGGTAAAAGGACATACTCTTGTTAGTCACATTAGGGAAACCAAATCACAGAAAAATGCTTTGAAAACATAAACCATAAATGAAACTCCAAATGCATGCAGCACAAACTGCTACTAGAACATTTTGCTCCAAAATACTAGGTAAAACCCTCCTCAATGGAGTAAAAACTGAAGCATGAACTAAAAGCAAACACTAACGAAAATAGATCAAGCCTTTTATCTTTCCATGTAGTTCAGTTAGCTTCAGTTCTGATCAAGCACACACAAAAAGCACATTCAAAAGTTAAAATATTTAACTTGGAACTCATAATGATAGCATCCTATCTAGTTATCTGTTACAGCAAAAGTTGAAATGAATTGGTAAGTCCAAGGTTGGCCGGGGCTTTAATCATACCTTGAACTGCTATACAATCTTTGATGAAGACCAAACATTAGGTAGAACATCTGCACAATGGCTTTTCTGCAGTATGAGGAAACGGCTCAAAGTTTTTTTGTTGTGGCCTTAAAAAGAACTTAAGATCACTGTCCTGTTGTACACCAATTTGGATGATTGACAGGGTATCCTAAAAGTCAGTGTCTGGCATGATGATACCAACAGTCATTGCTGTTCAGAATAGCAGCAGCAATGAGAACTGTGAAGATCACGAGCTGGGTAGATATCAAAATTTTCCAACTAGGTCAAAAGGACTGCTGATAGAGGCTGCAGCAGCTATTTTGGGCTTTGCTGGGAATGGTGAAAAAGGGGTGAGGCTGCTGAGGGCTATCATTTTTTGGAATACAGCATTAAAAGAAGGAGAATTATTAGGTGAAGGAAACTGCTTAAAAACAAAGTGTCTGGAAAGTGCTTCTTTACTATTCATATTTGTATTTGTTCAAATATTCAGTGTTTTGTTTCTAAATACTTGATGTTTCGAAACACTCTACCTTGTTTCTCCTGGAAGAAAAGAGATTGGCATGTTCTCCTGACAGCCTTGACCTGGATGCCAATTAGATTTGCAAGCAGAGCAGAACTCAATGTCACAGGCTTTGCACTGGACCAGCTGGGGGTCCTGTGGGCTTGATTCCTGGAGCTGGCAAACTGCCTGGCAAGTAGAGGATGGACACCAAGTCCGACACGGATCCAAAAGCACTTCTGTAAAGGGATATAAAAGAACAACATTCAAAGGCAGTTACAAGACCAACCTTCCATAACAATGTATTCAAGCTGAGGTTGACTGGCAGGGCATTTGAAGACTCGCATTTCCAAAGGAACTCTTTTAATTTATGCTACCCACTTAGACATAAACCTGGCCTGCTTTTGCAAACAGGAACCAAAGTAAAGTGAGTTTATAGTGTCTGGATTCATTTTCACTTTCATCCACTGAGTTAAACTCGTTCTGAGAATGAGATGTGGCATTTTTCTTCAGTACCTTGCCCAGTAGGACTGTATTTCAAGGTGATCTCTGCGCCAGTGCAACCACATGATTACCAATAGTGTTAAACTGTTACCCAGTTTCATCCCTCTCTTGGAGACTGCTTACTGGTTAGTCGTTTCATATTTCAGAGTCCATCAAAGTCAACAGAAACCTACCACTGACTTTAGTGGTCTCTTGGCTAGGTCCTTCCTTCAGCAAAAGCCTTACTCTAAGTTCTCTATGGTCACACGCACTTGCCTTCTTCACAAAACTCCATGCAGTTTCATATAACCAGAGGCACCCAGTCAGCTTACATGCTCATAAAAAATAAGCTTCATGTTATTATTACATACACAACTGCCTAACAATTCTGTACCAGATTCTAGAACAAGAGATATTGGTGGCTCAATAAAAAGGGCCACTCCACCTTGCCAGCCCCGACAGTACTGAGAGTCAACACAGACAGTAATGCCCTAAATAGAAGTCACTCCCTCCCTTAGTTATAGAGCAATATAATACATAGTAATTTTCTTTCCTTAGTTTATTCCCAGAATGTTGCAATGGGTATTCTGGCAACAAAAGCAAAAACTATTTATTTATTTATTTATGTTTTCTGATGACCAATTAATGCACAATACTACTGCATGAACTTGTACAGAATCAAATTCTGATTCTGGGATCACTGAGGAGTGACACCATTCCCACTGCCTTGCAGCGGGCAGTGTTAAATACGTTACCTCTTTCAAACTGTAGCTTCTTATACCTCTGCATTATTTCTGATGCAACCATGCACTCAATCTGTTGAGGAAAGGAAAAGACAAATTAGCAATTGAGAACAGCAACGGTATTTTCAACAAACGGAGACAAAATGTTTGACCTTTAGAAAACTATTAAAAAGACATGTAGGCAACAGTGACATCTGTAATATAAGAGCATGACACATTTTAACATTATGGAAAGGAAAATAAAAAATAAAAAGATTTGCAGTAAAAACATACCTCATTTTCTTGCAGATGACCTCGCTTTGGGCAAGCAGCATCAGGGCAGCTGATTGCTGTTTCTAGACCTTCTTTGATCAAAAGTTCCACATACTGTTTTAGGCACTGTAGGAGAGCAAAAGACTGACTTAACTATTCCATCAAGAATAAACCACTCAATGTTTTAACACTCTTCCTCTGGAAATCTGAAGAACTCAAACTTCTTTGAAAAACATACTGTTGTGCCCCTTTTACTACCATGGTCTGTGCTCACAGACTGTGCTATGGTTATACTCTCAGGTAGAAAATAACAAGTTCATTTCCTCATCAAATAACTTCCTCAATTTAAAATATGCAGTATATAAAAGAAAAATAGCAATAATGTTGAAAAGGACAAATAAAAGAGGGATCTAGGAAAAAAAGGAAAAAAAAAGTAAAAACCACATTTTGAAAATCTTCATGTGACTGGAAACCACAACACAGCTTAGTAAGCAGTAACTACCCAGAGACAGACATATGTCAAGCACAACAGAGAGCAAAAGGGAGTGTATCTTGTTTTCTGTTTCTAGAAAAGAACTATCTAAACTTCATGGTTAAAGATGTATCTTTTCCATAGGAAGCGGGGATGTGAGAATTAGGACTCCCAGAAGAACTACAGTTTCCATGGGGACTGAATAATAAATATTGGTAATACTAATACTTTTCTCTCCTAGCAACCACAGCATTTCACCTACTAAGTGAAAACGTGACATCTTGACACCATGGCGCACAGCACGAACATTGTCAAGAGAGAGGGCAAGTGGATATTTTAGAAAAAATAATCCTGAAGATTTAACACCACCTCTCTCCACCTCCATACTTCCCACATCAACCTGAGAGCTACCACGCAGGTGTCTGCTGGGGAGGAAAGGGGAAAAACGTACAGAGAGAAACACTTTCCTCTGCAGATGCCCCAAAACATCGACCAGCTTGACATTACACAGAAAGAACAAATGAGGGTCTGCTCCCGTCGAGTGGGCTGCCCTGTGTTGGTGACCTCATGAGCTCAACCGGCAATGGCAAACTACGGACAAATACAGAAAGCAGATCCCCAACTCTCTGTTACCAGATTTGTGGGATATGCACTGAAGACAGACCAACAGCAAAGCAAAATGAAGATACAAAACAAGCTCAGCATACAGATTGGTGGGAGGCGAGAGGAATTACACATTTGCAGCAAGCAGGAAGAACGAGGACCTTCCAATAGCATCTCCAGATATCTCTTTTAAAAGGAATTCAGCCACCAGCCTGCTATCAGCCTGGGAAGGCAAGGGACTGCTTCAACATCACTGAGTCCAGTGTGCCTCACTGGAGTTCAGAGCACAAAGTCGTCTCTCCCGTCTACCACGCCATCAACCAGGCCTGCCAACAAGCACATTTCCAGTCTAGCCCTTTACATGTGGCTTGCAGTTGCCATGGTCCAGACTTTCAGTCTGCTCACTCATTCTCTTTATGTTCAGTTCTGCCTCTCACTACGTCTTTTCTGCTTCTTTCAGAGAACCTATATCATACCTCAATGCTTTATTTTGGATGTTACTTCTCACAGCTTGATTGCAGCAAAAACTTCACTTCGTACCTGCATAATTTCTGCTGCTGTGGTACACAGCTTTGCTGGTGACAACCTGCCACTGCCTTGATAGTCTCCAAATCATTTCTGTCAGATTCCCCTTCCCTGCATCTCCCCCTCACAAGAGACAACAGGTCCATTTCTTGGAAAAGAAAAATAGATTGGGCAATCGGTACCTTTAAATGTTTTGTATGCATAAAAAAAATCCCTATGGGATGGATTATGGGCTACATCATCTTTATCAGCAAGAATGTAATGAAGATAACAATTCACTTAGCAGATGCTCGTCTTGCAGAAGGTTTCCAACCTGTCCCTTAGGGCCCCGCAGGGCGGGTGGTGGAGCGGTTCAAGAGGACGGGCAGCAGCAACGACAGCCGGCTGAGCTCTGTAAGAACTAGGCCGGAGGTTGCGTGCCTTGGCAGGCTGTGATTTCAGCTGTAGCAAGGTTATTAGCACGGCCATAATGACACTGCTGGCTCTTCCCTTTCCCCTCCATTTTCAAGCCAAGTGTAGATTAAAGTGAAAGTGCATACATTTTTAATGCCAGCACTTAGCACTTATAGAAAGTACTTTTCAAGCTGAATGAGCTTTGCTATCATTAATCATTGATGTGGTTAATTCTCTTCCTCGGCCTGTTTGGGAGCACTGCCAAAGCCCATTCGATTTGTTTCTCTTTCCTCAAGTCTTCCAAGGAATTATACAGTTCATCCCTGCCACAAGCAGTGCTCAATACCTTTCCTTTCCACTGACGTGGCACTGGCCCTTGTATGCTTAAAATAAACCCAGCTAAAGTGCACTTCTGATGCTATGCTTTCTGGGAATACAGATGCTGTCTTGAGGCCATGAAATAATACTGTAAATTAGGTAGAGGATTAAGCATTCAGTTCACTCTAAACTTTCCCACTACAGAGATTTTTCAGGTGGAAAAGCAGTAATCCAGAATGGGATTCAAGGGAGTTTGAAGGCTACCCATGGCTTGAGAGTGGACACAAGATGTTCCACTTGTGGCAAAAATTTTCAACTGGCTGCAGTACTAGAAATGTACCAGTATGAAAGCAAAACACCACAGTAGGATTAGGTGACCAGTTGCACAATGCAAAATTCTTTAAAGACAAGTATCTTACATAAAAATGTGACAAATAAACTGTTGTTCATTTTCTATACTGCTTTTAGTGGTCCCATATTAGGAGAAAATATCATAGTAAAAAACAAAAGCTCAAATTAGGAATGCAATGGGTTGAAGTAGGAAAAAGAGAGCAAGATATCCTTCCTTTTGCACATAGACTCTTAAAAACCTAATATACATCTTTAGACTTTAATGGACACGCTAGCAATGCTGTACCTGATGTACTCCAGGGTACAGCTGGCTCTCCTGACTGCCAGGGCACACGGTTGACTCATGTTCAACTTGCTGTCAACCAGAACCCCCAGATCCAGCCTCTCCATCCCCCATTCTGTACTTACAGCCAGGGTTGCCCCTTCCCATGTGCAGAATCTGGCACTTGCTCCTGTTCAATTTTAAATTGTTGGCGATTGCCTGGCTCTCATTTGTCTTGATCTCTCTGCAAGGCCTCTCCACCCTCAATGGAGTCAACAGCTCCTCCCAATTCAGTATCATCTGCAAACTTACTCAAAACACCTTCTAGTCCTATACTCAAGTCATTTATGGAAACATTGAGGATGTTTTCTCACTCTACAATTACCTTAAAGGAGGTTGTAGCAAGGTGGGGATTGGTCCCTTCTCCCAAACACTTCGTGCTTGGGAAACAAGACCATAGGAAATGGCCTTAAATTGCACCAGGGGACGTTTAGGTTGGATATTAGGAAAAAATTCTTCACTGAAAGTGTTGTGAAGTATTGGAACAGGCTGCCCAGGGAAGTAGTTGAGTCTACCTGTCTTCTGAGGTCTTCGAAAAACATGTAGATGTAGTGTTTAGTTTTAATGCTTAGTTTAATGGTGCACTTGGCAGTGCTACGTTAAAGGTTGGATCAAATGATCTTAGAGCTCTTTTCTAACCTAAATGATTTTATGATTCTAAGAGAATTTGCCCTAAAATGGAGCCCTAGGGAACTCTGCTATAATATAGTAATAAACTATCATGAAAATATTACCATTATATTGCCATATAACTTTTGCAATATCCTTTAGGCAAAAGAAAGCAAGCCATTGCACAACGTATTTGCACATCAAGACCTATCTCATGCCCCAGTTGCTGCCAAACAGTTTAAGATCAGTCAGAGCAGCCTGGTTAGCTCCCCTGTGCATTACACCTGTATTTTTCCCTGTGCCTGCACACTCCTTTTGTGTTCCTTATTTTTATTTGCCTCAGCAATAGATGGTTAATTGAACAACTTCCCTTCTAAAGTTGTCAGTATAGCCTGATATTTAAAGCTACACACAATGAATTGCCTTTGTAACCTTTGTACATCAAGGACTGCACTGCTCAGAAAGAAACAATCACGATGACCGTTGCTGTGCTGTTGCTTTAGAGCTGAATGTCTTTTTGTCTAATGCTAGAAAGATCAAAGTACCCTACAAGAATCAAAACCATTACTTTTTGCCTAACTTCCAAACCTCAACAAATAATCTTACTCTGCTGTATTTAACTCTAACAAACCTGTACAGAAGATAGCAGAATCTCAATGTAAAGAATTAAAACGTCTGGATACTCGTTTTCTTTTAGGAGAATTCCTAAACAATTGTGCCTATTTCTGATGAAGATGCTTTGACTTTTTTTTTTTTTTTTAATTTATTCTGATACCAAAAAAAAAGAAACAAACTAAAGGCACCATAATTCATTAGAAGGAATCTTACTTCCATTTTTTTCCCACATGGGGCAACAGTTGTCTACCATCTACTTTGTCAGAAAAAAACATATTCACTTAGAATGCATTGGTTTGCAATACAGAATGAACACTATTAGAAAAATTTGAAGATATTTTTGGTGAACAATCTAATTTTTTGAAATAGAAGAGTATACCTTTTTGAAAAGTTGTTAACAAGTTTGCTATTAAGAACATGTTATTGCTAATATCGTAGGAAACAAGAAATGTCTTTTTGAGATGTCATTTTTTGAGAGTTAGGCAGGCAAAAAGATTATCCTGTATTATTTTCTTAACAGCTGCTACGTGGATTTTCTCAAAATGCATATTTCTGACTACACTAATGCTGCAGATGCAAGTGCCAAGTCATATGGGAAATTTTATAAATAAGTCACTGGATTTGGAAAGGCCAAAAAGCATGACAGGACTGCAGAGCCAAATATATTATCACCATATCATTTGATTTATTTCTTAAAGCTTTAAATGTATTTTAGTACCGGCACCAAGCCGCAGCCCATCCCAGAATGAAACATGCACTTCACAAAAATTGTTGTATGCTGGTATTGGTAACACACTTTAAAAAACAAAGAAAACAACAACAACAAAAACACATTAATATCTACTGATAAAACTGAAAGGAGTGCATAAAAGGAAAGAAACCTAGTGTACACTATGTCCTTTTAAAAAAATTTCTTGCAAAGCACTTGGTAAAAGTTTAATATTAAAGTTGGATAAAAGCACTTACTATTTTGCACAAATATTAGCCAGGAAAATAATCCTTCATCTTGGGCTGACAATCACTAAGTTTTGCAATCCCACTTCAGGGACACAAGTAAAGGCTGACATGCTTTCTCTAACACTGAGGATTATTACTTTTTTTAAGGAGAAATTCTGATTGTAAGATTAGTTGTCCTAAATTTCAATGCAAAGACAGGAAATGGAAAATAACAGAGGGAAGAAAGTTTGTTCTGAACAAGAAAATGTTTCCAAGATGATCATTAACATGTAGAGTTAATAATTACTAAAATTACTAAGAGTTTAGCAAATTGTTTATAGTTTCTAAAACAGGATTAGATGAACTTCTATAAATATATGTACATATACGCACACCCATTTATATATTTATATAAACTTGCATTCAACCACAGGAAGAGACAGGAAACACTGGCTGGTATTTTATGGTTTACATTACAAATGACATCTGTCTAGATGAATGCGATCATTCCTTTTTGCCTAACATTCTGGGAAAGAAGGAAATATGAAAGAATACTGAGTGAGAAGCCCTGTTTTGTAGTTACAAATCTTTTTGTGCTAAAAAACTACTAAACCAAAATTAAGAATTCATGTGATATACAATGACGAATAAGAAATGTGAGAAAATACTGCAACAACTACTTTTGGTAATATTTGGTAATGTTTTTACGTTCCGCATTCCAGGATCTTTTTCTTTACACTGCTCATAAATGAATACAGAGAAGGCCATCTCTTTTATTGCTGGAAGATAGCACAATACCAATGTTACTCAACTGCTCTGTGCTAATTCCATTAAGGTAATTCTGCAGTCTGTCTGGTGAACAGGTATTTTTATACTGGCAGACACAGAGCACGTCTTCAGGGGTAATGTGATGCAATACTAGTTTTTAGCTTTGGACTAAACTAGTAAACAGAGATGTAGTGTGCAATAACCTCTGCTGGGGACAGGGAGGAGTAGCGTGTGTATGAGTGAATGAGTGAGTATTTCTTGCTACAAAGGAAACATCAAGATGAAGTTGGGTATCTATATCGCAGATGGAAGCCAATACCCTTGGAGTATCACTACCATTCCCTTTATCCCAAGCAGCAAATGCACTCTGGATTGGAGAGTTTTACCCCCAAAGAAAACATTGTTTAAATGGAAAGCCTTTCTAGAAAGTGAAGCTGAACAGTTTCAAGAAGAAAAACTCCTCTAAAACAAACAGCCTACAGCTGGGATAGTCTCTGGAGAGGAAGACAGGGTGATAGCTTCAGGTTTTTGAGCCAGAGGCTTTCATATTCCTGAAGAGTAGGAATTCCTGGAGCCATATATTACTGCTATATGCTACTTTCCTTAATATTTGTATACATCCTTCTAAAAGCAACAGGAATGTTTATCTGGTGGCTTTCAATCATAGTGTTTTATGGAAACAGAAAAACACTTTTGCCAAATTTCAGCAGTATACTTAGAAAATGTGTGAGAGAAGAAAAAATGGTAGTTTTTTTGGAGAGCTTTTAAGCTTCTTCCCAACCTACTATACAGTCTTTTTTTTTTTTTTTTTTTTTTTCCTGTAAAGCAGTAGTTATAATCCTGCTCAACTCTATTCTTATTTAATCACAGGCTCAGCTTCAAAATACTCTTACACTGCTGTTCCCTTGTGCACAGTTCTCTGCTGCAGATCTCCGATCTGGCTTTTTAGTACCACCTTAATCCCCTTTGGTTGATAAGTGATTTACTGAAAGATATCTATGCAAACTAAATCACAAAGATGTGAGGCATACACACAATGGCTGGAGTCTTTTTTTTTTTTTTTCCTATTTATTAGATATACTGTCAGCTATTACTGACCAAATCCAAGAACACAAACTATACCAACCTCACAAACCATCTAGATCTGAGACAGATGTACACTAGACAGATGTCTAATGTTTGAGATTTTACTATGAACTTCAATAGATCATTACCACTTCCCTAGACATTTTCTCAGAGGCAAGAATTTACTTTCAAAGAAATCTTGACTACCAAAATCCCATTTTTTATTAATCTTGTAACTGACTCATCAACCTTAATAAATCAGACAAGAAAACAGTCACTTATCTTCATATATAGTACTTCAAATCTACTATCTGAAAGCAATAACGGTATTCTTACACGGGGCTATTTTTTATATCCTTTCCTTTTCTTCTGAGGCAAAAATCACGCTACACAGGCACGCAAAAATTCACTCAGGAGCCTACAAAGGCCCTCTGGAGCTATGCAACAGGGAAATACCTAGTGCCCAACCTTGGCCTGCTATGAGGCAAGCAAGAAGGCATGCACTGAGAAAATGACTTTGGCCAGGGCCAAAGGTGGGTAACATCACAGGCACCAAATGCTTATCACCAAAGCAGAAAGTAATTTGAGAAATCTCCATTTAGGATAGGGTTCCTGCCTTTACTTGCTGCACACTTGGCCTCTTTTTAAACACATTTTTTGGTTCAGATTGCAAAAGGTACACACCTGTTCCTCCCTCAGCATTTTCAGCTTTCAAAGACTACCCCAACTGCTCTGCAGCTTTGTTATAGCCTATATTCTCAGCATAAATCAAGTCACATCTTCTTGCCCATGGATGTTGGCCAAGCAGTGGCTTAGCTGTAGAAGATGCATACAACCTGAATGTTTCTGCATCTCTGGACAAACCATTTGAGCATCCTTCCCTCAGCTATAAAAGTCTTTGTGCTCCCACCAGCTGGCAGAATCTCAGGTTGGGAAACAGCCAGTCCAGAGCAGACTCCCCTGGTACAGATGTCACTGTGGTTAGTGCTGTTGATTTTTCCTGTGGACGGCAGGGCAGACTTTGCTGCTTTGGCTCTGCCTCTATCCAAGTGCTTTGACAGTTCACTCCAATATCACAGCAGTCACTGGAACAAGCTTTTCAACTGATGCAAGCAACTCAAAGAAGGTTGCTCATGTTAGGAACGAGTGCACCATCCCTCTGCATCAGAGTACAACTGTGCCAGTCTGAATACAGGAATGTGCCACCATATGGCCATCAGTCAACAGATGAAGGTGAGGCAAGACAAAAAAAAAAAAAAAAAAAAAAAAGAAAAAGTACGCTTCATTAATATGTAGGTATTTTCAGTGAGACATATCCCTTAAAGAGGAGCTCTACCAACTTCTTTAGTACAAGAAATGCTGTTAGAATGAGGCTAATACTATTTGAAGCATAGAAATTGATGTCTGGGAAAGATCACTAGCAGGACCAAACAGCCGTAACAAAATAAACCGAAAATACAAGTGTGTGTTTCCAGTTGAATTTCTTAATTGAGAAAGGGAATGCAACGAAGACTTACAGCTGGCCTATGCTTTGGACTGCTTTTTTTTAAATGCACTTACTTACATAGACACACATAACATATAAACAAAGCAAAGAAGTCGTCCCCTATATAGTCGTATGAGGAAAGTTGTGGGTTTTTGTGGTTTTGTTTGTTATTTCTGAATTTCAGAACAGAACGGATATTTTTGAGTGGAAGCACAAAGAACTTTGACTTTCACATGTAGAACATTAACCAAACAATAAAGAAGTAATTCTCACATCTCGATGAAGACAACTAACACTTCTCTCATTTAGTAACAACACATGGGAGAGTGGAGAGCTGAAGGCTCTGGATCAAGCCCAGCTTTCACTCAGGGTTCTTCAGTTCCCAACTGTACATTAATTACTCTGCAAATGGGCCAGTTTATTATTAAAGCAGGGAGTTTTGACACTGTAACACCTGTGAGTCAGAACCGGGACTGCCATGTGAATCGCTATGCAAAGACCAGTGACCTCTGACACCATGTACCCAGACTGGTAGCAGTTCTCTGCTAAGGTCTGGGAGAAGTGAGAAGCAGCAGTAAGCTCTAAGCTTTGCCAAAAGCTGGTGGGAAACAGGAAAGCATTACAGCTGCTAGAAGACTACTCAGAGCTCTATAAAAACCTCACAAGCCATTTGTTTTTCCCTTCCCACCTGTTTCAAAGTGAGTTGTGCAGCTCTTGGTGGCTGGACAGGGAAGGCAGCCAAGCTCCCATCCACTCTGCTCCTGGTTTGTCTTGCCCTGGGGAAAGCAGAAGCTGCTTCTTTTGGAATGAGGGAGAGCATTAAGTAAACCTTGGTTTTTATTGTCTTTCCAGCAAAGCTCTATATACTTCCAGTCAATTGCAGCAAGAAAAAAAAAAAAAGCCTACTGCCAGTTACAGACAGGTTAATAACATTTGCCTTGTTGATTGTAAGGTCTTCCCTTCTGTTCAGGTCTTCATCCTATGTGGAAGCTCAGCTTGAGAAATGACTAGAATTAAGCAAATGTGTAGAGCCAAGATTAGGCAGATACAGTAAACCTGGTTAAAGGGGACTGGTGATAGCAGGATGGTCTATCACTGTCCCACTGACATGCTCCTTGAGATAGAATACACTTAGATAACAACTCAAATCAGTTAAACCAAACACAGTGGGACACCTAAAGAATGAGTGAAGATGCACCAGCTGTCTCAATGGCTTAAGGCAGAGCCTGTAGATAAGAGTGTTAGTTATCTACTAACAGATAAAATTGGCATAGCAATGTTAATTCCTAGTACAGCAAGGCACACATATCTACAGCTGGCCAAAAAGAACTCATTAACAGGCAGCAGAAGGTAGGGCTTAACATAGGCTTTGCTGGTTTATTTTCTAATTGTAGGACTTTATCTCACATCTGAATAGCACTCCTCCTTTCCATTGGCAGCAAAGTAAATTGCATGAGTGATCAAAATAGATTTTTCTATCAACGAAGGTAAGTCCTCTCGAAGACTTCATATTTCTTTTAGCTAGTTGTTTCCCTGAACTGCCTACTTGACTTATTTTTATTTATTAATGTAAGAAAGGAAAGCAATGAAACCATAGGTACTAGAATGATCAGCACAGTATAAAGTCTTGAATGAAGCTGAACAGTCTGACATCAAGTCAAGAAGAGTTTAGCCAGGCTTAAGAAAGTAGTAGCATCACTGTACTTACAACACATTTAGCATTATCTGTATGCTTTATTTTTAAATTGTATACAATATATGAACACACACACAATCTGGAAACTGAACAGATCTCAAGTAGCTAACCGATTAACTGGAACAAAAACCTGTCGTAACATTAGCACATATACAATCTGTAAAACAGCAAGGGAACATCCTGTCCTTTAGGACACGAGAATTTCATCGGACTATAAAATGGTCACAACCTCAGGCAGCAAATGGACTAAGCTTGTTGTCTTCTTGCTTCCCTCAAGAAAGCAGGCAAAGGCCTAATAACAAAAGGATTCTGATGCAGGAACTAATACGAGTCTAACAAAAAGAAAGAAGTGATTCTGTTTGCTTTACTCTCCCTTTCCTTACATAAGGAGGTGAGTGTCATTAGAAAAGTTTTCTGAGCAAAACTTGCAAAAATCAATTTCTTCCCCTGGGGCAAGCAACTATCAAGAGACACCCTGTATTGAAATTTAAGGCTACCTAACGTGTGCTAACACTTAGAAAAAGTGACTTCGTAGAAAGCAAGACACTGAAGCATTTTGGACCAAAATTTTAAAAGGGTGCTTAAGATTTCCTCCTTTTGTTGACATGAATCCAAGAGAACAAAGATATTAGTTTGTCCCTTGACAATACTCAGAAAACAATCAAACAAAAAACAACTGCAGATAGCTTGTTTTCCTTTCTGTTCTCTAGACTTTTGTTCTTCTGGTACATTGAGCAGTCCAACAAGAGATATTTTCCTAATGGATGAGATGGACAAAACCTGAGAGAGCTCACAGCATTGTGTGTGCATTAACAATCATAACAATAAAAACCATAATGGAGTATTGTACTAATAGCCACAACTGACAAAATAATACGATGGGAAATTGTAGCTTCTATGCCTTATCAGCAGAGGAGTGGCAGTCAGCTCTATTCAATCCATGCACAGGTCTGCCAGGCAGCAGAAGGAAACAGTGCCCCCATTCTATCTTTCTGAATAGCAATTTTGTGTTCTTGTACAAATGTTGGGAAGAGACAATCCTTCATGAGATCTTTACCACAGTCCTTCTATGGTTATAAAGGAGTGAAGACTTGCAGACAGAAATATTATAGTATTGAGAAATCTGCAAGGTGATCCAAATTCTGCCTGCATACCAGTAGCACTGCACTTGAAAGATCTCTTTGTAACGCATACTAACACTGTCTCAGCTTGCTGAGATTTGGAATGAAGGGCTAGAGCCAGGAGCAAGAGCTGTAGCAAAAATAGTTTTCATACTTTTAACTGACATCCATTTTTCTTTTTCCCTCTCTCATATCACTCACAGGTCACCATTTATCTCTGATCTTTTACAAAAAAGCAAGAAGTTAGAACAAATTTTATATATTTATATAAAATAATTTGATCCATCAAGACCAAAACCGTGCAAGTCAAATCCCTCTCCAAGTGTATTTCCGCTTGTCTTAGTATAACGTACTGAATCCACACTGTATGTAGATTCCATCCAAAGTCTCAAGTCAAAAAGATTTTTTTCTTTTTTTTCTTTTTTTTCTTTCTTTTTTTTTTTTTTGATAACTAATTTGGCTATTTACCAAACACCATTCACACTGAAGACTGCAATGATGACTTCCAGAAACATCAAGTTTCTCAAAACATGGAAGACCACCACTGGAGAAATCCATGCACAGCCAGCAAACTCTTTCTTCACCATGGGTTAAACAGTCTTTATCCTCACTCGTTATGGGAGTATTTCCTTAGGCAATTTATTAACCTGTCCACGAAGCAGAGATTGAGGACTTAGGTTCAGTCATGCTGAATTCCTAGGCTACCACAGATTTATAGTCTACCCCTTCAAATGATTGAGATTGACTCATTTCCTTCACTACCTCCAGTCAGTGAAAACAAAGGCAATTTTACTTTCCTGTTACGTCACAAGAAAACTTTAGGGCAAGTAAGTTTTTCAGAGCACTTGAACATAGTTGTCATACAAATCCTGAGACAAGAGAGATGTGTTGGTTCTCTTAAAGACGTCAAAGCTGAATGAATTATTCAATAAAATCAAATATGGGTGTTAAAACTGGACTGATAATGCCAGCTGAACAGAGATGGAGACTAACTACTGTCACCATGATAAGCTTACTTACAACAGGCCCTAAAAAGAAGGTTACATCATCATCTTTAGTATCTGTAACAGGTTACTTTTACTGCCATTTTGAAAGATATATGTAAGCATATTCCACCAAGGAGAAAGGTAAGGTAAGGGATGGCAAGGAGCATTAGAAGGAACAAAGTGGGGAGGAAGAGGCATCTGGTAATGCAGTCTTTCAGCTATCGCTTAAGGGTTACTAGAAGAGTGAAATGAAGATATTGTCTAGATCCAGGCAACATGGAGAGATGCAGAAAACACAGCTCTAAGTATGAGAACTACCCATTGTGCAGTAAAGAGCAGTAAAGAGTATGAAGCCTGCTATTCTTTTTTTTTTTTTGTGAACCCTATTATTTTATATGCTTTTGCATGCTTGAGTAAACACTCTTTTCAAAGTGCATAATGAAGCAATACTTGCTATTTAATTGGACAGATAGCATTTGCAACAAGACTATCTGTTTACCTGCCTGTGTATTCACTCTATCTTTTCCCATGGAACATTAACGTTAAAGTTGTTTGTGACAAGTTGAACTTCTCGGAATATTACATGTATTAGAAACTGAGCTGTTTGAATTGCTTCTTTTTTGTTATTTTCACACAGCAACAAAAAGGAGCTCTCTGTTTAGTTGGCAATCCCCTACACCTTCTTAATAATCATCAGAAAAAATACATTTTAAAAAAAACGTAATATTTCTAGAAGAAAAAAAAATCACTTAGAAATCCTTACATCAACAATAGAAAAAAGCTCTGTTAGAAATTTCTGTTAGAAATTACATTTCACTGTTGAATCATTACAACATTTTTGGTGTACTTGTAGTCATTGCAAAATTAAAGGATTTAACATTTTAATTCCAAACTAATACGAGTGGAAATAAAACTACTTAATACTTTTGTTTCTCTGTCCATAAACTAGCAGTACCAATTTACCATTAGGACAATCCTTATTGTACATAACACTTGTGTTCACCATTGTTTTCTACTCAAAAGCCAAGATTCATGCTATTCCAGGCATGCACTTGTGCAAGATAGTAGTAAAAAAATAATGTTATGAAATTATAATATTATGCAATGAATTTAAAATCATAATATATTAGATATTGTTCTAGGAATAAGCACATTCATGGCTTGAAAAAATCCAAGTCACAGACAGATAAAAAGGGCAAAGGAAATGTGAGTAACACATAAGGACATAGCTGTAAACAGCAGTATACTAAATCCCTGAGTCTTTTTTTTGTTGTTTTGAAACAAAAGCAAAGAAAAAAAAAAAAAAAACAGGAAAACAGAAAAGTCTATTCTCTGGTATTTATGTCAAGCACATAGCAACAGTATTCATGCCCAGTGCAGCATCAACACTTTGGGTGAAACTGACTCAGCAGCAACGCATATAATTTGAGGTTAAAAATTGTGCATTGTTTGCTATGCCTAATAAATAAATAAATAAATAAGCAAACTCACCAGGGTACAGAAGATGCATTGGCATTGTGCTATTGTTGTCATCTGCTCCACGGGATATTCACCAAGGCAGAGCTTGCAGGACACTAGTGGGTCAAGTACCAAGTCCCAGGTAGGCCTATATCTTGCTGTAGTCATTGCAGAGGAGTCTGAAAAACAGAGCAAAAGTCAAGATATTTCATCAGTGCCTTATGTTGATACTTCACACTTTTCTGCCACTGCAAACCCCATCGTCAGTTGCTGCCTGCTAGCTGTTTGGTTAAAAAAAAATATATATATAAATAGTGATGGTTAATTGGGCAGTGTTGGCACTTAAAATAGGCTATACGTCTCCTGCCTAACACAGCACACATGCAGCAAGAAGAAGGAAAAAGCCATGCTATGCACTGACAAAATATCAAGAGACATCAGAACACAGACACATCCTTAGGTCACAGACTTGTCTCTGACATTACATACAGAAAATCTCATACCCAATTCTTGTTATTTTCAGCTCTAGTTATTAGCTTGCTTTCACTGACATTGATTACCCATTGCTTAAAATACATCCCTTAATCTCCCCCCTTCTAGCTACCCAGGCAAGATTTGTTAGGTCTCTTCCATAAGCCAAGCATCCATTAGGACCCTTTTCCAGTCTGATGGCACTGCAGCTCACAGAGCCAGATATTTTTGCTTTTAAGAGCATGACAGATTGATCAGTTTGCTAAGTTAATTTTAGAAAGAACGATGGATATTCTGAGCATCCTCAGCATTTCTTTGCCTGCATTCCTCTCTCAATGCTTGCTCTATGCCGAAAGCACAGCTTTGTTGCAGCAACAAACAACTGGGACAAATAACACAAAAATGTGCTATAAAAAGAGGCTATAATACTTTTATATCACCCTCAAGACAGCAATAGGATAGGACTAAGCAGAGCATCTTTATCCTAGGCTTCAGGGCCCAGATGGAGAGTTGTCAAATGACTAAGAAGAAGGAAAATAACCTCACACATACCACATGTATTATCACAAAGAAGAAAGCTAATTTATAAGTTACACATATGGGGGAGAAAAAGCAAACAAAATGAGAAAAAACACACTCCCACAACTAGGGTAACTTATGTAGTACATCCAATCTTAATGTGATTATTTACTAGTATTGTAATTGTCACAGTGACATTGACCTTCCAGAAATGGGAAATTCACATCCAAAGACTGCTAGGAGGTCCACATTACCTCGCCACCTCCTTTCCCCAAATTGGCTCTTTTCTTACCTTTTCCCACACAGGAGGTTACAGTACCCCAACTATGATCACAGCTTTCCCTCCATCCCCACACCTTTGGCACTGACATGAACTGCAATATCTAAGCCCTATTATCTGTGAACTTCCTAAGTCCTCCAGAACTACAGCAAATATGACTTGTGTCTTCTAGATGGGGTTTAGGCAGACATTCAGGAGAAGATGGCATTTTGTCCCCAAACAAATCACATGAAGAATTCAAAGAAGTGTGTGAAGTATGAGCCTTTGATATTCAATTCATTGTAGACATGACTCCACCAAGATCTCTAAATCCTCTGAAGCAAAGTGGAGATTTTACAATAGCCCTCCATTCAGTCTAACCCACTGGAAGATGCCCCTTAAAAAGTACATCATGCACACCAGAAAATCACATCCTAATTATATTTCTTTCTAGTGCAGCCATCAGGGGAGAAAGGGGAATATACGAAAAATTAAACAACTCCATATCCAGGGACGTTCTGGATCCCTTTCTCTGAAAACCCCCACGCAAAATTCCTAGTTTTGAAGGAAACAGATTAAATATCCCTGCAGAACAGCACATGAACAGTGGCTCCAGGTCACAAAATAAGAATAGCGCTGTGTTGTCTTTTCTGAGACTTTAACATGAAAGGCCAACATGATACAAAGCCCAAGCTTTTGCAGGCTATTAGACTGCTGCTTTACTGTCAATTCCCACTACTTTTTCATTTAACACAAAATACCAGCTAAATTTTTTATTCTTCCCAACTCTGGTATATCTGACATTTACAGAAAAACTTATGAAGTATTTGAGAAGCAATGATCAAACACACCCAACCCGACTGTTTTCTATTAGCTTGAGTGTCCTCTGCTCATCCTGCCCAGTTTATTGCACATCTGTTGCGTATTGCAGCAAGCAGATGAAACCAGCAGATGAACAACAAAGAGAGATAAATGTAAGTTACAGGTGCACTTATAAGTGTCAGACAGACCAAACTACTAGCAAGCTTTATGGCAGAGAGGTAAATCTAACACAATTCAAACTACAAGATTGCCAAATATACTATGAAATCCATCCAAAATAAGTCTTATGCTTATTCAACATCTGTAATTAAGTGATGATATAGGGGAAAATATTAACCTTTTGGCTCTAAGTCTTACACTTGTTCCCTGTTCCCTAGGACTTTTGACAGAAGCTTACTGAATTTCATTTTTTTTTGCAGCACGACTAAACTGCAATTATATCCCAATGGGAAACATTTATCTTTTGTCTTCTCTGGCAAGGCAAGAATGAAGCAAAGTGCCACTTCTTTCAAGGTGGCATCCTGCAGGCCAGCAGAAATTGTCTATCCAATAGAGTTGGCATGTAATCTATGACTTGAACTCAGCCATGGAGATAACAAAGCAAAACCTGAGCACAGCAGCAAGTGCAAGCAGAGCACAGGATTTTAGATCTGCTAAATCTACATTAAAAATATTATTTGCCTTTAATAATGAAATCTTCCATTAATTTGTAAGGCCAGGGTGGGAGGAGAGGAAAGTTATTGTCACTGGTAACATTAAAGCAAGGGTCAAGGCACTTAGCATTGGAAAAGACACGGAAAGCCATCATGTTCCAGTGGAGCATCTATTGGTCATCCCTGTAAAGGAATACCGAGAATGAAGTTTTCCTAAGCAAGAGATTTTATCTTGCTTCATGATCATATGGCTTGCCATCTGTGGTGGTTTTACCGTGCTAGGCAGCTGAACACCACAACCGCTCTCTCACTCCTCCTCCTCAGATGAGGAGGGGAAGAAGTAAAGGAAAGAACAACTCACGGGTTGAGATAAGGATAATTTAATGAAAGGGAAAAATATATATATATATTAAGGAAATATTATTAATTAACAATTCAACTAAAGGGAAAAAGGGAAAAAGGGAAAGGGGAAAGGGAGGGGGAAAGGGAACAGCAAAAACAAAACAAGTAAAGGCTATGTGGAAGTGCAGAGGAAAGAAATTATTCTCTGCTTCCCACAAACAAGCGATGCCTGACCACTTCCTTGAAGCAGGGCCTCAACGCACGTAGCCGGTGTTCGCAAGGAAGACAGACGTTTTCTCAACAAAAGCCCACCCCTCCCCTCTTCCTCCTTCTTCCACCTTTTATTGCTGAGTGTGACATCATATGGTATGGAATATCTCTTTGGTTAGTTTAGGTCAGCTGCCCTGGTGATGTTTCTTTCTCACTTTTTGCCCACCCCCCAGGAGGGTTAGAGAAAGTCCTGATACTGTGCCAGCACTTCTCAGCAGCAGTCACAACACTAGTGTGATAACACTGCTGTTCTAGCTACAAGTGCAGAGCATGGCACTGTATGGGCTGCTGCAGGGAAAGTTAACATCCCAGCCAGACCCAGTACACCATCATAACTAAATAACAAGCTTCTGTGTTTATATCATGATTACTAATATGGATATATACATATATTAGGGATGATTCATATATTTTAGGTTAAAAAAAAAAAAACACAGAAGAGAAATCATCTTCAGTCAAAATCAGATAAAGACTCCTAATGTTCCATAGCCATGTCTTTTACAGCTTTAGATCGTATTCTCACGCTTTCTGGTGATGTGCAGTGTTTCAGGGAGATTGTAAAGTAACAGCAAGGAGAAAGAGAGCAACTGAAAGGAGCTGCAAAGGAACAAGACATTGAAAAATATACACTGGAGTGCCAGGGTGGATTATCAAATTCAGTACACACACCAGTTCTCTGCAGGTCTTGGTAACAAATATACTAAGTCAGACTTATTCAACTTAGAAAACAAGAGCAGAAAGAAACACAGTCTTCAGTTCATACTCCAAACTCTACTGTAGTCGCGAGCAGTCTCATTTATATATTTCTGCAGAATGTATCTGGTAAAACTGAATTTGTAAGAGGTATGGACATTTTCTATGACTGCATCCCAAAAGGCAGGGAACAGGAAACAGCTGATGTAATCTTTTGTTCAGAGCTTTCTTCTCATAAATAGACAGAAACCTGAATAATGACAATTTAATTCCATGCAAGCCATTCAACAAGTTATAAAGCCATATGGATTTTTATTGCACTGTTGAGTCAAATATTTCATGGCATTGTAGAGTTAAGTTGCAATTGCATCAAGTTAACACTTCACAGATACATGACCAGCTAGGTGAGAAAAAAAAATGACTAGAATGCAGTTGAATAAAATAGTCATACACTGTGTGCTTTTGTTGGTGGGTCTTTTTCACCTAGCAAGACTCAAAATAGAGCTTTCAACAGAATTCAAGTTTAAGCTTTAGATCAGGGATGGCTTTAATTTCTAAATTAAGACAGTTAGTCATGTACACTTAAAGTCACCTGCCTTTAGTTTTTATCTTAATCTTAACTGAATTTACTGGCAGCATAATGAAAAACAGCTCTTTTAGAAGTCAAAGGAAAGGATTTAAATAGGATTTAAAAATGGATCTCATTCCTATTGCCCTTCTTTGTCAAAATAACTCCAGCTAACATAATCCAGGCTACACTTCTTGCTTGGAGGAATCAAGCACATCTGTTATAGTACAGTTTCTCTGAATATTTTACTTCTGTGGAAAAAAGTACTAATTTCTGAAGTGAAATCATCTGTAGCATGGCTATTACACAGCAGTCTGGAACCAGCATTGATGCCTCATCTGTTAAGTGAATATTTTGACTCTGGGACCTAAACAATTTTGAGCCTCCCTAAGCAGTCACAACTATACCTCACTGCCCATGAATCAATAGATGCCTACAAGGTCTCCAAAGGAGCAGGAACTAGTTGACATGAGCGAGGTTGATGGCTGAGGGTGTTGAACAATGGTCCTGCTAGTTGGAGTTGTTTCCTTCTGACAGGGTTTGAGCTTGATGATATTTTCTGTTCCTTTGATTTTCCACGGATACTCAGTAGAATTATACAGCTAGGAAAATACGGAGGAAACCTACATGACAGAATCAACTAATGACTATATATTTTTTGTTAATGTTGACAGTTACATTATGAAACTGAATAATGGCTTTCTGATAAGGCCAAGTTCACCCACTAGGTAGATTTTATGATAATAAAGGTAAGCAGGCCAACTTAGTGGCTCCCTGGAGTGCCTCCATAGAGGTAGACATATACATGGTGTCTACCACTGCATTAACTGTCTGCCTCTAAATCTTAATCCTCACTAACTGCTCAGGAGGTAGGGAAGAATAATTTTCTCTGCTAGATGTCAAGCAAAGCAACGCACACAGAAGACCTGACTTACACAGATGTTTAGAGATGACTAGCTTCCAAAGGTTTTCTGCCTACGTTCCTTAAACTCTTATGTCCTGCCAAAAGCCTTCTTAACTCTTAAAGGTCACTCTTAAATCTGGTCCAAAATTTACTAGGCAAGTCCCGTGGACATCATTTGTCCTTTGACTGATATACTATGACATAACTTTTCAACACGTAAGAAGCTCCAGCTTGTACAGAACATCTTGTCAATGCATAGTGTATTGTGAAATCCTCAAACCTGACCTTTGGACACTCTGAATGGTTTTATCTCAATATAAGAAAGAAAACTATTAGAGAGTGTTCAAAGAAGGGCTACAAAGGTGGCAAAGGGTCCAGAGGGCAAGACACATGAGGAGCAGCTGAAATCACTCAGTTTGTTCAGCCCAGAGCAGAGCAGGCTGAGGGGAGGCCTCATGGCGGCCTGCAGCCCCCTCACGAGGGGAGCGGAGGGGCAGGTGCTGAGCTCTGCTCTCTGGGGACAGTGACAGGACCCGAGGGAACGGCATAGAGACGCAATGGAAGGTTCAAGTTGGATGTTAGGAAAGGTTTCTTCACTGAGAGAGTGATCGTGCACTGCAACAGTCTTCCCAGAGCAGCAGTCACAACAGCAAGCCTGACGGAGTTTGAGAAGTGTTTGTGCAAAGCTCTCACACAGAGTCTGATTTTGGGGTGGTCCTCTGTGTAGTCAGGAATTGGACTCAATGATCCTTGGGGGTCTCTTCCAACTCAGGATATTCTGATTTTATGGTCTCTATTCCTTACACTGGCTACTTATCAACTTTAAGCTTACCATCTCTATTCTTATCTTCAAGCTATGCTATGAGCCCAGAAAAGACAGACTTTTCTGAGCCCAGAAAAGACAGACCATGTAAAAGCTTAAAGCACTGTCAGCAACTTCAGCTTCCCAGCCAACAAAGCATGTGGGACCCTCCTGGGTCAAGTAGTAACTGAAGTGAACTTTTCCAGGGACTGAGGTCCACCCCACAAATAGCAACTGAATGTGTTTGTTTTACCTTTCTGACAAACATAAAACATATTTTACATACATATATATGTATATGCATACTACAGTATATACATAAAATACAAAGCTAAATATTTCAGACATGCCAGTGTCCAAGAAAAATGACAGAGACCAGGATGGTTGTCTCACTAATGAAAAACCTTATTGAACAATAGCACCAGGAGTGCAAAAATGTACTGAACTACTCCTGGAAAGTAGGGGGCAATTCAAAAAAAAAAATCTTTGCTAAGCTGGCTGGCTGACTCCCCCCCCTCTCCCCGCTTTTACTGACTAATTAGATAACATATTGTAAGGCATAAAACAATGAAAAAATTAACAACTGGGTTTGATTATGCCACAGACCGTAAAAAGTTTTAAGTATTATAAAAGTATCAGACAACTTGTAGATCTACAGATGTATATCAAGTATTGCCTATCAAATGCATGTGTGGGTATAAAGAAATAGATATTATAAAGACAAACATAGAAAACAATTTTTTATAAGCTTTTACTTCTAGAAGATACTACAAATAGACATCCCAGAACCTCATCTCCTGTCTAAAAGATAGTCACATGCAAGCTGAGACACAAAAGTGCCTCAGAGTGCAAGAGCCCAACATCTATTTTGAAAAATACAGCTTCTGCATAACGTGACAGAGGCAAAGAATTTTCTGACCTTGCATCTTCCTCTGTTTGTCACCAGCTCTGGTGCTGCTGTGGCTTCTCAAAGCACTGCCAAGCAGCAGCAACCTGAAATAAACTGGGTGTGTCTGTTATTCAGACCCCATACACAGTGGTGAAAATAATTCAAAGGAAAAAAATCACTGGATTCCATCTGAAAGAAATTGTGGTCAGGCAAAAGAAGGGGAAGAGCTGGAAAATTCAAAGGTGTGGGGAAAAATAAATTGCACTTTATGAAAGGAAAAAAGGGGTGAAAAGAAAGACAGCGGGAACACAGATAAAAGATCTTTTCCCTCCCTGTTCCCAGAAGTGTATTTTGTCATACAGAGTACAATAACAATTGAAGTGTAATATGCCCCCAACACTGAATATCCCAAACATCTTTTGTAAAAAGATGACATAAACAAAAGGACAGAGAGGTCGTAATACGAAGAAACATTGCTCAGAATTCATTTATCTTGTTGATGTTTGCTATCTAAGATTATAGGAGTCCTGGGGCAGCAGAGCACCTCAGGACAGAACTTGTATGTCCTTGCACCATCTCATCTCCCAGGAGAGAAGTCACAGACCCTCTTCTCTGCACTATCTCAGCAACCAGAGACAATACCTCAAGACCATTTGAAACAGCTAAGCAAAGACAATGCGTATTTTAAAAGTTTCTTCCTCCACCCTGAGGAGGAAAATCTCCCCCTAATATTAAGGAAAAGCCTTGACACAGTAGCACAGGTACATCACCTGGATCTTATACAAGCGACATAAACGTTTTGCTCTGGAGAAAATGAGCCTGGCTATCTCATGTGTTTGTTTTAAGTCATGAACCCATTAGGCCCTCATTAAGAACTCCCAGCTGTTTTCTAATACCACTTTAATGCAATGAGCCACTGCCTTTGAATACTACAGCCAAGATCAAGTTACAACCTATAAATTGTTGTGGCAACAACCAAGTGTTATGTCAAAAGCCTGGAAAACCAGCCATTAAATCATTAACAGTTGAAGTGCTTATATTCTTTGAGTATTTACCTAAATTTAGGTATTTGGTATTTGAATTGGAAATTAGGAGACATTTCTTCAAAGAAAGAGTGGTTAGGCACTGGAACATGTTGCCCAGGGAGGTGGTGGAGTCATCGTGCCTGGGGGTGTTTAAGGAAAGGTTGGACGTGGTGCTCAGGGATATGGTTTAGTGACATTGGCGGTAGGGGGATGGTTCTTGGATGATCTTGGAGGTCTTTTCCAACCTTAACGATTCTAGGGTTAGAAAAATCACTGCACATGGAATCTAGGAAATAAGAAAGATTTTCTCCATATTAAGAGTGGTCACACACTGCTGTTCCCCTTCTCCCCACATTTCAAAAAACCTGAACAAAGGCTACATGATTGAGATGATAGCCTGCCTGAGATCAAACAGATTGAAACAATTTATAAGCATCGTGACCAGAGAAAGACGGGAAATCAGGATAAAAAACTCCCTCCCCACTGACAGTTGACTAGAATTAAAGCAGTAACATTGTTAAAAGGAATTGTGATATATATAAGCATTTCAACAGATGCTGGCAACAACCAGGAGACATTCAGAGTGAAAGACCAACATCCTGTTGACTTTTTTGCTTATCAGAAGACAAAATCAGAAACAGTTAAACTCATTTTCCTGACTCAATACCTACAGATCTTGCTTATACTGAAAGAAAGCAGATGGTTACTAAATTTAGATTTACCGAGTATTCTGCATCTTGTAGCCTCCACCTTTGTTAACACAATTCATGCATGGTTACATGGAGGTATACACAGCTAGCACTCATCAGCCATGAAAGGCAGCTCTATATGCAGTTATGACCCGTTCCATATTAACATCATGAAGTGAAAATATTAGCATGTTTTCCAGCTATCTAAGCTCCCATTATAGTCATGGGCTGGGGGCACCTACTTCTGGCTGTGCTGAATTATGTTAGCAGTGCTGCTGGCTGTACTGGCTACAGCTCTACTACTAGCTGAAGGTAACCCAGTAGACAACAGCATTTAAAATACTTTACATCTTAGGCCAAATCTCACCCACAGGCCTTGCACTGTTGCTGGGCTGAAATCACCCAAAATGAAAAGAGTCTGGGGCAAACCAATGAGGCTTCACCTCCAAGAGGTCTAGAAGTGAGGTAAGATGAAAAAAAGACTAGTTCTAACCAAAGGCAATTGCAACCTAGGCATGCAACTCACAATTGCAAAAACCTCAGGACACCAACCGGCAGCGAGAAATCTGAATTATTTTACAGCTTGTGAAGGCAACAGTAATAACAAGAGTACAGACTATTCTACTGCTTTCTAGGGTTACATATAATTTTATTATTTTCCAGAAACTCGTAAACCACCCAATCAAAACCAACTGCTTCTCTTTGCCTTCCCTCCCACCCCTAGCATTTTCCCATGTTTTCATTTTTCTGTTCCCCCAACTCTTTCCCCCTCCACCCCTTTTCTCACTTCCTCCTATTCTTTCCTTCTTCTGCTTACAAGGAACTGATGAATTAGTGCTCTCTTTGAGCTGTCTCCACAATAACAATAAATCAGCAAGAAGCAGCTTGAAACTTTAACAGACCACAAGGATTTTCTTCTCCACAGTTGACTCCCTTAGAAAAGTAACAGCTATGTTTACACAAAGCCCAAATCACACCAAGCTTGAGCTCTGTGGGTTTTTTCTTCTGTTGGCGGGGGATGGAAGGGAAGGGAAGAGAAAAGCCTTGGAAACTTAAAGCTAGAAACCACATTTAAAGATGTGTGAAATTACTGGGAAAATGCAAATATGAGCAAGGGGAGTGGAGCCCTAGTTGAGACACTCAGAGAGACTGGCTGAGCAATTCTTGTTTCCACCAAAAAAAGAAAATCAGAATTGTCTTCTTTCTTGTAACTATGAAAAAATGCATGCTTGGTGCACTGCCCAGTGCTGCACAAGTCTCAGATGAAGAAACAAATTACTTGGGAATGAAAAAAGAACACTGAAAACACTCTTATTGTCTGTCACTTGTATATTAACAGTGGAACGTAGGTTTTAACAACAGCTCACATCCTAGCTGTAAGACAACACATACAATGTACCATCCCCACATATGCTACAATTGTGCTTTAAAGCAGATAAGCCTGTCGCTGAAAACTGCATTCAGAGTGGAATGGAGTCTGGTTAACTTACCTACAACTATCCTGTTTGCTTGTTTTTCTGACCGAATAATAACCAACTTCCAAGTAGATACTTATAAGATACAGCATTTCCACAGCTCACAGTGCTGACAGCAAGTTCCCAGACTCATGACCCTTGATGCAAGGACATCCATGCTAAGAGATTAGCATGGAGTTTTCTCATATTGTAAAGAGCTCACCTCCACTAATATTAAGTGGCAGAAGACCCAACAGAGCACATACAGTCAATGGGGCTAATATGAAAACATGGCTGAAATACAAGAAAAGAGAATGATTCTTCATAGAAAGCGGAAATCTTAATGGAAATGTTCCATGCAATAATTACTTAATGCTATCTGGAAAATTACTTTTTTTCAAAACCACGTCTAAAAGTTAGAACCATAGCTAGAAGTTGGACAGCTTCTTCGTAGAACTAACAGCTTCCACTGTACCGTATCCCATTGTCCCAGAACCGTACTTTCAGCCATATGATGATAGAGAATGCAGTGGATTTGATTGGATGGTATGTCATACATAACTCTTATCATCTCAGTGACACAGCAGGCTTAACCATGAGGAGGATGAGACTCAGTCTAAGACTGTCACTTGATTGTTGGTGCCCGAGGAAGCAGGTTTTCCAAAATAATTGCCTACATAACTTGCCTATCATTGTCTAAGTAGGTAGTTTTGAAGGCCTTCAGAGGGAGATTGTGTCCATTTAATATCACATTTACACATTACAGAATTGTATCTTCCAAGTCATTTCTCCTAATCATGTCCTGATGTAATACTCAGCCTGCACATGGCTGTTACTCACATTGCCCCTGACGGCACAGCTATGGAACCTATAGATAAATCCTTATTATGCAATAATACTGATTAAGGGCAGATCTTTAATTTGGTAATCTCCTACCTTCTTACTGGTAGTCATTTAGTACAGGCTGTGGAAGACCTTCAACACATACAATCAAGATAAAGTTCTTATAACCAGTGTGAACCACTGAGATTACACACACAAAAAAGGATGAACTAGTGATTACTAGAACGTTACTTGAATACGAACCTATTGATAACCCCTTCTGCCCCAAACTTACTGCAGAACTGAGCAGCTCAGTTTACTTATATCTTACCTTTACTTATCTTCAGGGCTCCCCAAGCTAGATTTGTCTAGACAAGAAGCACTGAGAAGTTACAACAAACCTTTGATTTACAGCAACGTGTGTAAAGGAATGCTACTGGGCTTTTTTCCATGATGCTTTGTAAAGTTGAGCACAGCTCTTAAAAATCAGTAGGTGTTTGACGTTTCTGATATGTCAGCATAATCAATCTGAATCACATAATCAATTTTAATTGTAGTTAAAGAAAAAATAAAAAAGGTACGTTGCCTTACATCTGACTGCATTGTTGGAAAGGGAAAGCTGAAGGGACTGAAGTCAGTCTCTTTCACTATCCACATAACCACATAATTCATCTGCTTGCAAGGGTACATCTCAGGTTACAATTAATACATATGAAAACACCTGATGTGAGCAGAGTACTCACTATACTGTAGGCTTGATATTCAGTGAAGATCACAGCCTACTCAAACATGGGAATTACCTGCAAGTGTTTTGTGATGTCTGTTAGCTCTCCTAGAACACATCAGCCCCTTCCTCCTAGAACGTATTAGCCCCTTCTCCAAATTCACACACACTTTGAAACAGATACTTCCAACCTAACCCATCCTGTGATACTCAGTTCTGTTGTGTTACGTGTATCACACGCTGCATATTCACAACAGCAGTGGTGGGTTGTGGCTCTGTCATGTGCATTCTACTGGATCCATGATCTCTACCAGCTTGGGGTTCTGGGCAGGAAGAGCACCAAAATGTCACCCTTGCTGCAGCCTTCTTATAGGTTGCAGTGCTTTTACCTGAGTGTACACCAGGTACAGTGATAGAAAACGTACTTATTCTTAGATAGATCTGGCATGCAGCATAAAGCAAGGGAAAATTGATATTTCTTCTGAGAAGAAGGAAAAAATATTTCTAGGGCAGCTTATATTTGTGCTTATCATTTTAGGGGGTTATAAACAAGAGCTTTAAAACCAGCCAAATAGATGAAGAGCTTTCTTAGAAGAGTTTTGACATGTTGTTGTGTTTTGTTTGTTTTTATGACTTAATTCTGTTAATGTTAACTTTAATTCCAAAAAAAAAGCAATATTGATATTTAAAGCACTGATATCCATAAAAAATACATTCCCTAAGCCCCTTTATAAAAATGAGTTCCTCCTACACATCCAAGTGATCAATTCATTATCTGAAAGGTCACAGAATTTTGTTGCATGAAAACAACACCCATTAAACAGCTAATAGCTCTTTAGAGACATTCCCCTCCCTACATAAAACATCCACCTCAAGCCTCTTACCTTGAACAGAACTTATGTCTGAAAGATATCCTTCTGAAAAGAATTATAACTGATAGAAATCCTTCTAAAAAGGATTTTAACTGCTCTGCACTCTGACAAACAGTGAATCTGTTTGATTCCTGAATTCCTGTCTACTAACAGGAATCAAGCTACCTTAAACACTAGGTCAGCTTTCTCCACGCTGCAGGGTAGCCAGAATACAGACATTATTGTGCTCAAACTGCACACTCCTCTGTGGGGAAGAAAATATTTTAGTTTTATGTTTGCACAGTGCATGCTACAGTGGACCACAGGTTTCCAAAGTTAAAAACAATATAAAGTTATGAAACAATTCAACTAATTAATACCCTTGATACTATATTCACTGCCTCAATAAATGGATGAGCTGTTGAATTTAGTGGGCAATTGTTTTTTCTAGACCCACATGGGTGTCAGGAAACATCTGAAACAGAATTTGTCTAAGCAGTTTTAGTCTTAGATTTTTTCCTTTTGTATGCAGCATAAAAAAAAAGCAAGTGATCATGTCAAACACTTAATATTTTAATATTAAAAATAAAGCAAAAACTTAGTAAAGCAAAATTTCACTGGAAAAAATGCTGAATTCAAAAGTGGTATTTAAAGATATTCTACACTTTCCAGATGCCACGTGTTGAGCATTTTAGATAGTAGGAAACTTTCCAAGTTCAACTCATGCTTTCCCAAACCAAACAATAGAAAAAACACAGAAGCCTGCCCTCTTTTCAGATTCTGGGAAGATCACAGATGAGGTCGTTCACTATGGTCCAAGCCGAGTACTGTGGTATGCACACAGTCACATGCCACCCACCCAGCTCAAGACATAATCCTCTATTTAAAGAAAATCCACCGTACTAAGAAACAAATCTTTTTGGTAAATTCTGTAATTGTTGCTTTTTCCTATTTACTTTAATGGTCACCATAGCGTATTATGTTAAGGAGATGGTGAAAGAGCAGCCACATTTGTCTGTCATACCAAGTTTAAAATAGAAGCATTTGCAGAGGAATTGCTCCAGAGGTTCTAAACCAAACAACACGAGTTAAAACCCACTGTTTAAAATTAGCTTTTGTGGTTTGTTTTTAGATATTCCTAGTAGCAAATTCAATCTGATTGCTAGGTACAATAAAGTCAACCAAGAGAGAGCAATCTAGGAGGCCAATAATAGAAATTTCATTTAAAAATATGGCTATTAATGTTCCTAAAGATAGCTTATTAAATGAGTAAGCTTTGTCACAGGCTTGAAATTATTCTCTAGGTTTTTTGTCTTCTTCCCACCCACCCCCCTCCCACAAAGGACAATAAGTACTTGGCTAGAAGTTAAAAGCTCTACATGCTTTCAGGATTAAATTGTTTGTCCATATTAAAACTAGAGAGGAAGGAAAAAAGCTGTTAGAAGGAAGGAACTGAACACTAAAATGTCTTTGAATTCCTATTTTTATATTTCATGAAAAGAACAACTGTCTCAAAGGCATCACATATTTAATTTTATGAAATTCCTGGTTAACCTTCATTGACTACTAATACAGTATTTTGCCCCCATTTAACTGGGGAAGATAGCCCTTTAGTTTCTTTCCAGCAGGAAATCAATTAAACAGATTCAAGAGCAGAGCAGTGCTACTTTAAAAACAATATAAAAGGGAGGAATAGAGTACCTGGCTGCTGCTTCTCCATAAGAAGCTGGAACCATCATTTGTCTAATAAATGGAGGGAGAGAAGGGCAGTGCATCTCCCTTAGAGCAGTCAGCACAAATGGGAGCAAGAGCATCACAACTCAAAGAGAGGTGCTTGGAGGGTTTCAGAACTCGTTCAGGCATAAAGACCTTAGCAGACCAGCATAGGAAGACCACAGCACAACAGAAGATGGGAAACCCAAAGCTCCTTTCATCTATACCAAACATTGCTCTAAATGGAGAGCACGTCAGTGTTTGCAGCAGTCTTACTACTACAGCCGTAAGCCAAGGAATGCTACGTACGCTTTAAACACCTGAAGTCTAATAGCTAAAGTCATGCAGCTGAATTAATGGGTTGTCTGAGAATGTGACTGTCAAAGCAACTAGGTCAGAACTGATTAACTATAGGCATATTTGTAGTCTACTCTGTTCTCTACAAGAACAACAACAACAAAAAAATCTAAACCCTGCTAGCAAAACCTTACAGAAGATAACAATGAAGAGAGAAGGATATGCAGACCAGGAGCCATCCAAATAACAAGATTTAAAAGGCATTTAAAGCATAAACTGACCACGTGCAGCTTCTGACAGAGTTATCAAATGAATGGAATTAACTAGCCATTTATCAAATGTTAGATAGCAATGACAAGTTTTTTTTTTGTTTGTTTGTTTTTTAAGAAAAAAATATATAATATATTAAAAAAATATGGATGCCAAATAAGGGTACTATAGTGTGGTGAAACCAGAATTCAGGCTGAGGGGCAGAGACCTTTCCCCCCAGTCACTGGTCACAGCATTTGGACACAGAAACACACTGGACTTGATTCAAATCTATGGTCAGAAGAGCTGTGTTGATGGAGACTGCACCAATACCTGCTAATGACCTGAAATAACCAGGAGGCCTGGGATGCTGGAACACCAGCAGCATTTAGAGGCCTAGCAGACGGAAAAAGCAGGCAAAGTGGTATGTTGTATTATATTCTTAACGGAATATAATTATCCTGTATCACAGACAGTTTGTACTCTCCTGCCTCCTCTACTAATGCTCAAAATGAAATGTTTTGTTCTGGGGAGATTGGCTTTATGTTTTGTTTCAAGAAAGCATGGTTGAAAAGCGAGTACTGTGTTTGGAACAGCAAGTGGTGAGGTTTGAGAGGACTCCAAGTTCACGGACAAGTTCCTTCCACAGCCCCTGAGAGAGCTCCTTCTCTTCCACAGCACAGCTTGCTCCTGCACAATCTGCCGCTTCCTCTGCCTTGGGTTCCAGGACCAACACCTCAATAAGACAGAGGCATTAAAAGGAGCACTGAATAACAGAAAAGTTATTTGGCAAGCTGTAAATCAGCCTTTTACCTTAGTGGCAAAGAAAGGGGATGAAGCTGACAGATCCTTTCTCTCTGAGATGCAGAAGCCCTTCAGCAGCTTCTTTCCCACTGGGCAGTTCTTATCCTGCAGGATTGTTTCAACCCAACCTCAAATTTGATAGAGAAGTGAAACTGGATGGAGTCACGCAAAAAGCACGCCACAACTGAAGATGAAGGAAGGAAGAAAATTTCTAGCTATTCGAGATGGAAGGAAAATTCAGTAATGCTGAGAGAAAACACAGAGGGCTTTTGAACTGGTTTTACTTGGAAAAAGATGGGATCAATACACTAAAAGGAAAATGAAAATCTGGTAAGATAAGGTTAGATGACCTAAAGTAACCCCTGAATCTAGGAAGTGGCAAGAAAGTTTCTCAAGCACAGCTGTAGTGAATCTCATTTAAAAGAAGAAAAAAATGGTAGTTCTGCTTATGAAAGCTCAGGAACTGACTTTGTTATGAGCAACAAGACCCTTCTGCATAAGACAGTTGATTGCTACAAGGACTGGTATGCAGTGGTTGCTTAACTCTTCCCTATGAAGGTCAAAATACACAACAACAGACAAGTGTCTTGACTTGTGCCTCTTTCTCCACTTCACGCACTGCCAGTACATTCCAGCACATTTAAGTATTGGAATCCTACTGCTTTCCCGATTGCTTTGTGTGTCTGCAGCAGTCAGTGTCCCATACTCCCTTTTCATTCACTATCAGGGCAAAAAAAGTGGTCCATTCCCGACTCCACCAACTCTTCCAATCCGTTCTTAATATAGAAGTGGCCATTTACACATACCTGGAACAAACTATTCGGAGTGCCAGTTTCACACATACACAGCATCTGTTCAAAAGCAAGCGCTTGCAGACAGATTTCAGTTCTACTAAATGCAAAAGGAGAAAAAAAAAAAACCCTCCCATTTAGTTATTAGCATACAGTAGAACCCCCAAAACAACTTATTCAATCTGCATCATCTATAAACCAATACTGTGTTTTCAAAAAAACAACAATAAAATAGAGGGGAAAAAACACCTCCGGTATTTGAAATAAAACCTCAGAGGTACAACTTACAGCTACTGATTTCAATAGGATGCTAAGTTCTTCTGTGGTAAGAGTGACAATGAGAACTAAGAGTTTATTATTATTATTATTATTTATTTTAAATTTTGAAGACTAAACTCCTGGCCTGGTTAGGACCATCCCTTGTCACTTTGCACAAACCGCAGCCCTGTACATATAAACAATCAGGCAAACAAAGAAACACAGATGGCTCTAAAATGACCTAAGATAGTTCCTAAAACTTTGATATCAAAATAAGTCATTTCTCACTTTCAAACCTTCCTTTGCTATCAGAGGAGATTTTCTGTGGATTAAGGCCAAAAAAAAAAGACAGACTTTCTTTTACATCCTGTTTCATGAACTGTAATTCAAAAACCCTTGTGGCTGTTGCCACAGAATGGGTTTTTCACCTCTGCAGTGCATTTCTTTCTTCCTGTCACAGGCTTAAAAACCACTACTTTACTTTTGTAGGCATTTTACAGTCACATCTTCACTAACTTTCGTTTTACCTATCGGAATTTCCAAGCTGGATTCGGCAGTACCCAAAGACAATGCTTGGCTACAAGATGTAAATAAGAATAATAATGCAAGTTATGCATGTGTCACTGGAGCTGGATCATCCACACCTTGCACACACCAATTAATAATGGTATTTTTTTGACTCAAGTCAGACTCAATACAGAGGTCTCAGATGCCACGAGGGGTGCAGACAACTAGTGAGGAAATCTTACCTTTGCTGTGACATCTGAGGCAAAGCCAAAATATTGTGATTGCTTCCTTCCACAGTAAAATGAAACAACTATTTTAAGGCTATAAACAATGAGACAGAAATAAACAACTGCATAAGAAAGCTCCACAATTTCGAGCCAACACCAGATCATTAGGGAAGACTTTTGCCTTTTACTGGCAAACTAATTTTCCCCATCTGTTCCCTTCTCCCCCCCTACTAGTGAGCAGAAGCAAGCTACAAAGCTCCATCTATGATAGCATCTCCAAAGACAAAATACACAGCTTTTCTCTAGATGTCTAGGGAGGAAGATCAATAGTGAGAGAAGATCAGTGGGTTCTGTCGATACATTTACTATCATACTGACAGAGCAGTGAGCTTTTGCCTGCTAGACAAGAAAAATCAGATGGCAGCACTCCTCTGCTTCATATTAATAGCTTGAACTATGTATGGTACGTTCTTGTTCATTACACAAATACCTCATGATCATCCGTATGCCACAAATATTTTCCAATACAGACTTCTGCCAGAATATGCTCCATTTCAGTAATCCTTCAGAGCCATTTCCGTGCAAACAGGGTTGGCAGGGAGCAGAAAGATGCAAAATCAAATCACACTTCAACTATGGAAGAACACAATAGATCTGAGCTGCTCAGACTGATCACAGAAGCCCAAAGGAGATTGTTGAAATTCAGTTGTTTCACATTTGGTAGAACAATGATGCTAAAATGTAGTTTCTACTCCTTTAAAATATTATTAATAGCCCTTCTCTGCATGTTTTTTCCAAGAGATTGGACACAGATCCTGAGAGTACTTCGAGAAAACTTGCCCTTTATATTTCAGAAAAGGCAGTAAGATGCCTGGAGAGCTCTAAGAATCCTTAGAAAGACCTCAGCTGAAAATTAAACAAACAGAACAAGCTACACTGCTTATACGAATGTGATGTGGAATGAATGCATAGGCAGACCAACATGCAATGAAATACTGGGACTCTCAAGGAAGGATGGAGAGGTGACCTCAAGGAAGGAGGCTAAGGGACCTTGGCTTATTTAGCTTAGCATGTGGGGATCAAGAAGAGACATGGTCTCCCTGCATAACAAAGTAGGAAAGGAATTATCCAAACTAAAAATCATCATTGACCACAAGGACTTACACGTATAAACTTGTGATTATACATTTACTATAAAAACTTGAAGAAAGTTCCTAGAGTGGTAGAGCTGCACCAAATGCTTCTATTACTGCCTTCCAAAAGAAGCAGGGGAAACGGAAGTAGTGATTACTTGTGAGATTAAAGTTTATGAAGTTAGATGATCTACAGTCCAAACTGCAGGGGACACAAGAAATCACTTCCAGTTCTCTGCATTTAAGTTTTAATCTTAATCTTTAAAATACCAAGCAATGAAGTTGTAGAATTCTTTTAACTTCAACTTTTTTTTTTTTTTAAGCAAGAGGTACAGAAAATGATACATTCTAGTTTCAAATTAAATTTCTCTGCTTTTTTCCTGTTTTGTTTTTCTGCTAGTAAAAGTGTAAACAAAAAAAAGCTTTTTTTTCAGTTAGTACTCAAAAAGTGAGATGGAAAAAACACCAGGTGAAGTATTTCAGCAAGCTTTACATTTAAACAATATTTCTTCAAACTAAAACATGTCACTGAAGCTCAACACTCAGCTTGTTATATAAAAACTCAATAACTAAACTCAAGCCAACGAGGAAATGCTTATGTTTTCTTCACACTAGATTCTTCTTGTGCTCAGAAAAAGTCATGCAAGAACATTATTACAGTTTGAGGATTAAGCCAAGAACATGAGTTTCAAAGGAAAAAAAAAGAAGAAAAAATCCTGCCAGTCTGTAAGTATATGTCTGTTAAATACTATTTCCAAAAGACGCATGTAAGCAAAAGTGGCATTGCTCAGGAAAATGGAAAGTCACTAATAGCTAACTACAAGTTCAGGGAAATGAAGAATCTAAAAGTGTCATTAATTTCCACATACAGCAACATATTAGGGCAAGCTTAACGCAGCACTTATAGCACTGGTGACATTTGCAAGATGATTTTTTCCAATCCACTAGCAGAAAAAAATGTACACTCATTACTGAAACATAATTTTTATTGCCTTCTAGTAAGCAAGATAAGCATGTGCACTACATTTTTTTTTTTTATTGGAAATGCATTTATCAAATAAATCAACAGTTTGCCATGATATCAGTACATATAGATTTGTAGCCACCTCTAAAAGGAAATCACTTTTTTATTACCCCGTTTCCTTATTTAGAGTATTACTGCTCATTAAAATTGAAAATTGTAGTATTGCGGAACACTAAGCTAGTAAAGCAATGAACACGTATGAAAGCAAATAAGGCTCAGCTATAGAGCTCAATATAAAAATAAAAACCTGATGAGACTATTTAAAGTAGTACAGTAAAACTATGCTTTGAAGACAACTATAGAACTGCACCAAAACAGGTTTCTCTCTATGCCATGCATTTCTCTAGAAGGTAATTAGGAAGGCATCTTTTTGTTGTTTTCCTACATTTAATTTTGTAAATAAACCAGCTCATTTTATTCTGGAGCTCTGTAACTAAAAACAAACTTTGAAAAATTCCATCCTCTGTAGCAGTTTGGGCTACATGGTTTTAATTTTTTTATGGGGGAACACATCAATAATTCCAGAGACTCCAAAAACTCCAAAAACCCCTCTCTCAGGAGCTTTTTTCCAACGCTTGTTGGCTTACGAGGCCTATGAAAGAGTGGCTGCATTGGAAACTGCATCTGTCTGTGCCCAGGCCAAGTGTTGTCAAGACAGTTAAATGCAAACGCCTACCACAACAAGCTCTCCTTTGTCAGTCACAGGGATCCCATGAGAAAGCACCAACCAGTCTAGGAATTTGGCTCAAGGTAGAGTTAGACAAGCCTGAAAAACAAAAATAAGGGTCAGACTTTATTTAGATTGACTGTATAAAACCGGAATTAACAGCTCTGTTCTGTCAATGAGCTTTTAAAAGTGTGCAGTGGCACAAGTGGTCTTAGCGAAGACAGAAATTCACCTCTTAACTCTTTCTGGCTCAATAAATATAAGGGATGGGATTCGTTTCAAACTGGTATGAGAGAGATGTTTAATACAATGCATTTTTAAACCTGAAAAGGAAAAATACATTTTATGACGCCTCACATAGCTTAAGTACTCATGATCAGAACTTCATGAAAACATACTCTGAAGGATCACAGACTGTATCCAGCAATAGATTCATAGGCTTATTGTGTTCAGAATAAGGCACCTTTTCACACATTTAGCAAAGCACTCCAAGAAACTGTACCAGGACAGCATACACACACAAAACCACAAGCAAAGCCCACTACTTTGAGCAAAAATGGACTGTAGGCAGAGCATTTTAATAAATATGATGAGATGCAAGGGAAGAGGAGGAATTCAGAACACAGTAGTTGGCAGGAGTTATAGTTCCATTTCAAGCTATTTCCCATTTTCAGATTTATCCAAATGTTACTCTATATACTCAGAGTAAGAAAATTTTAAATATAAAAAACATCCTTTATTATCATTAAAAAAAAAAATGCAGCTTTGGGGAATTAATTTATAGTCAAACACAAGATTCTGGTCTTCCTTAATTTCAAAATCAAAACAGTTTTAAACAATGTGTTATTTAAAAATAGTTGCAATTGTCAAGGTGTGAGTTAACATTTCAAACTTCTGAAAATAAGAATTTAATTTCTGCAATATTCTCATCTTCCACACTTTTTTCCACTTAGATGTGATATGGGAAAAACTTTCTACCATACTTCTGGAAAAAAGGAAAAAAACATTAGTAGCTAAAGGAACAACCTGAGAGCTCTGGCAACAAGAAGCTTATTTCAACAAGCTTTTATATATGCATGCGTGTGTATATACGCATTATAACATTTTAGAGCCATCAGGCATGCTGTTCAAACAACCATTATGCCACCAAAAGGAGGTTCCCTCCTCCGTTCCTGCACATTCTCCTCACTTTTTTAACCTTCCCCTCCTACTTGATGCTTTGCCTCAAGTTCTGCTTGAAAATTAGCAACTACGACAAAAACACATTATTGCCCTCTTCCCACATTCTCCTGACATTTTAGGGGGGGAAAAAAGCTTCAAACATATCTATTTTTATTGTGGTATGTCTGCTTATAAAATAGGAAAGTGGCTTCCTGGATTTGAAGGTCAGAAGGCCCATGGGATGCGTTAGCTTGTTGACATGAATTTTGCAGGTTACCCATTTCCCAGCTAGTCCAAAAGCAAGTGAGGCAACTTGTACATGGCTAACAAATTCTTCCAAGGACACGTGACCTGCCTAGGTCTGGACACTTCAAGAGATCCACTGCCTTCTCTAATGGTGAGGAGAGCAATTTACTGGTTTGGAGAGCTTTAACTTCTTTCCATTTAGAGTTAATTCAGCTTCAGTCAATGACTCCAGTTATATTTCTATTTAAATGGGAATGGGGGTAAAAGAGGAAAAAAGAAGGTAGGAGAAAAGTTAGTACAAGGTAGTTTCTTAGTCAAGGCAGCACTACAGTGCTCGGTCTCTTCTGACAGTTGGGTGAGGGATGCCTGTGAGCTCCTCTCCTACAACTCCAGCCCACATGCCTTCCTTCTCCTCTGCCAGCCCTTGTTTTTCCTTCTCACAAAACTGGTCCTAGCCAGCACTCTCAGCCATTGCATCAGTCAGCTCAGTCTGACTCAGGTGTCTCCTGACCATCTCGCTTAACATCTTCCCCTTGCCAGCATCTTATTTACCACTTACCACTATAACCGCAAACTGCTCTACCAATATTGCCTCCCTGGGACATCTTCCCATTTGTGTCTTGCAAAGGGAGGTGCAACTCGAGGAAACAATTTCCTTTCTGTCAGTGCTCTCCTGTTTCTTACAGCCCCCAAAATTCAGCTAGCCTCTCTACAGAGGGATCTCGTGGATTTACCTCCTATTGCAGGCCTCTCTCTGTATCCATGGAGAAATTTCAGTCTTCCTGTCTGGCATTTTCCAGGAGATACCCAGCTACTAGGTTAATCTCTACACAGAGAAAGACAAAGCTCTTATCTCCCCTCCCACACAAGGCTTTCCCAAGAGTCTCTTCCTTGATTAGCCAGCATGCTGCCAGTCACCCAGCCTGTGGGCTGAGCATTGTATGCAATGAGATCCTGCCTCCCTACATCGTGCAGAAAGAACATGGATAAATATACATAAAACAGTCTTTTCTTTATTAGTCAGACAACCAAAATACTTACTCAGGCACTCACAATGCTCCTCCTTTCCTTTTCCTGGTCTTCAACCAATGAAATATGATTTTAAGAAGTATTTCTAAAGAAATGATCATATTCCTTGCATGCCACCTTACCCCTTTAATCCCTTTTTTCTTGTTTTAATTTGCTCAAAAACAACAATAAAAAGTCCCTTGTAATTTCAGTCATCTTCTCAGCCCATTTTCTTCTGATCATTTTTCACTACTGTTTGAAGAACCAGCTGCCTATTTCCGATCAGCCCTCCGCATGACATTTCTCTGTTGGTGCTGGAGGACACCCTATTGCACAGGGATGCACCTGACACAGCAACCCATCTGACCTATTTTAGGCATCTGTCTTTTTTGACGGGAAGGCTGTCAAAAACTACCTGGACAAGGACCCATAAAAAACAAATGCAGGGTTAAGTAAAATATGTTAATATTTCATCCTTTCCCCCATTAAATCACTACCAGGAGTTGTTTCAGCACTAATAATTCTTGTGGCCCTTTTTCTGTACCTCTTAGAAGTTTTAAAATACCTTTCAAAGATGTGAATACTAGGACCAGATGCAGAATTTGCATATTACTGTCATTAACGCTGTGCAAAGAAAAAATATTTGTTTTACAAATCCCAGCCAAGGATAATTTAATCCCTGTCCCTCTCTGCACCCCTTCTAACAACGCACTGGTACCTTAATTGAAGTTCTATATCCACTACGTTCCATTGAATCTTTGCAGAGCTCCTGCCTTCCAAGCATGTCTCCTGTGCTATAGATGTCCAGAAAACTTTTCGCTAAGAAATTTGAATGCGTTCAGCAACACCCTGCATACCTACATTTGGTTTCACTCATTAAAAATAAATCTGTTTCTGTGGCTGCTTAGTTATCTTTGAAATCTGGGAACGACAGACTGGTAATCAGCATAATTGGCTTTTTCTTAAAAAAAAAATAAAAAAAATTGTGAAATGCTGTCTGGTCTAGGCCCAGTCCTTCTGGAGCATCTTCATTCCCAGTTTATTTCCCACAGACATCTACTTGTTAATATTTCCCAGTCAGCTGCTGCTCCATTCACCCAGTGTGTTTTTGCTGACATGCTGTAATGCCTCTCTTAACAAGAAAGCTCCATTTTACAAAGCCACAAGCTGACAGGCAGAATTAGAAAACCTGTGTCAGGCTCAGCACAGGACCAGTGACAGATGCGGAAAGAAAGGCTGTGGGATCTGCTCTATATTTGTGTGACAGCCCATGGTTCATCTGTTTTTTTTGTGTCGGCCAAGAGTAGCCAGGAGGCATGAACGGCCGTGAAACTCATCTCCCTCCACTCCACTCTGTCAGAGCTGATGATACAGCTCATGGCCCAGTAGCCACAGGGTCCAAGGACAAAAACTTAGGAACACATGGGAAAGAGTATGAAATGTGACAGTTTATATGTACTATTTCAGCTTTGGATTCTCACTTTTACTTATGGAGGGGACAATGTGCGATTATGCAAAACATAGTAACCTCACTGGCTTCCCTGATGTTGGCAGGAGGCTGCATTTGCGCAGCCATATACTGTCGGTAAGGTAAGAATTGCAGGGTGAAGATGAGATCCCCTTGGCAGCAATCACCCCCTTAGGCAGCAGAGGAGCCGGGGAACAATGCATTGGTCACAGAGTGTTACCATGGCTGTGCACAGTGACACAACCAAACCCAAGTCCTCTGATCCCTATGCAAGAGGATTTACATCTTGAAACACGTAAACAGGATGTATCCGTACCATATAATAAACAGAAAAATTCATGAGTTTTCAGTGTCAGTGCATCCTTCAAGTCAATAAGCGAAATTCCCATGGCCTCCCAGGAGCAAAGTCTGAAGCCACCCACCTGCTACAATCCTCCCTTTCTTCCCTTCTGTTTTACCCCATACATATTCCGCATCATTCTCTCTTGGCAATTACTCAGGCTACCGCAGCTGAACAGTTATTCATCTAGCTGATTCATGACAATAAGATGCTTTCTTATCAGAGCCCACGTGGGAAGCTTTTAGGAAGCTTCTTCCAGAAAGCAGCTATGTAATTTCACGAAGATAGAAGTGCTCAAAGTAGTGAGAGAAGCTGTTTTAATAGATCTATTCACACCAATACATGAGATATTGTGTGTTGAAAACAGGGAAGAGTAATAAATTTCCAACATGATAGACCAGAAGATTTAATTACCAGGTCTGCTTTGAATATGACAGCTATTAGTACTCAGCTAACTCCTGGATGCACTTACAAAAGAAGCCATGTCATTTTAGATTCATAAGAGGTGGTCTTAACTTGTATTTAAGTACCAGGTTTACCATATGTGCAATAGGAAAGCACACACAATTAAGCCTTCATGAGAAGGCAACTCCCCTTCACACCTGCTCCTTAAAAAGTTGGAACGGAAGATGTCTTCCCTACATTTATTTTTCCCTCCAGTGAAGAACAAACATTTAAAAGCTACTGTTAACATAATGAAATCAGCATTGCATATTTATTGTACCGTAGAAGGTTTTGTAACCCCTCCAAATGCTCTTTAAATTTAGTTAAGTTGAAGAGATATCATATAGATTCCTATAGAAAGGAAGATGCAGGCATGTCACTTTAAACATTTGGAATACAATGTGGGGAAAACCTTGCATTTCCCAGAACTTGCTTGGTAGTCTAGCTTTTTAAGAAGAAATATTAAAATAATTTGACTATGATTTGGATGGAAGTGCCAAGTGGTGTTAAGCAGAAAAAGGCTGAATTTTGGAAATTTTCTAACTATCCTTCAGACATGTATGAGAACATAAAGCAGTTTTTTTTTTTTTTCTTCCTCCATTTGCAAATACTCCTCAAAGTTATTATCCACTTAAACCACTGTTTAAGGGCAGCTTCAAGCTGACCTAAAATTCTGCACAGATTTAACCTAACCTCATTTCGACAACCAGTCACTGAGGGACTGCTGTTCATCTCAGACACTTTGAAATATGTAACACAATACTACTGTTATTCAGTAGAATACTTTATAAAGGAAAATTTTAAATATCATAGATTCATATTTCTGCAGCCCTGAAGCACTTACATTCTGTCTTGAAATGTAAGCACACGAAACTGACTAGGTGAACAGAAATATATGGAGTAATTTCTTTTGGACCACAAACTGTTCGCATACTATGGGATTTTAACAGGAATACAACTGCATTTCATGTAGCCTATGGCTATATGGACAGAATTGGACTGGCAGTGAAGCTGCACTGGCAAGGAGAAGTTGGTGGAACAGTATTATCTCAAGATGCACACTCCCTATAACAGTGGTATTTTGTTGGGGGTACTCTCCCCACAGCTATAGGATGAAAACTGTACAGTGACCATCATTGCTCTTCCTATGTCTGCATTGTATCAGTACACTTACCAGAGGCACTGTACCAGTTAAGAGAACAATGGTCCTTTGATGGTAAAGGGAGTTAGATATGGAATTTATCTGCTAATTTTCTGCCTCAAATTTGCTATTTAGCCTCAAAAACAAGCAAACAAGAACTAAAACAAGTCCCCTACACAGACAAAGACTCAAGATAACACGGGGAAAGGGAGAGAATGTAAAAGAAGATGGCAACAATCTGAACAAGAAACATCAGTAATGAAAACACAGCTCTCTACAGGGTGCACAACCCCTTCTCTGTGTATGCTGTTACTCATTTAGAGCCTGGTATGCAATGCTGTAATTCATAACACCATGGCAATAAAGGTCCTCATTCAGGCTGACTGCCCCACTGCTAAAACTAGACGATAGTCCAAGAAGGCTCTGAACTAACTCCAGTCTTGCCTGCCATACAGCACTGCTCACTCATTTACATATACTCAAGTCTTTACATTTTCAAGTATATGAACTTTTAACGTGCATCACCAGATGCCCAACACTTGTTTGGGACAGACTGCCCTGAAGACACGCTTTGTGTTTATGTGCTTTGCATATGTGGTACATACCCAGAATAGATTACACCTGCCTAAGCATACTGCATTCTGACGAGAACCACTTTATTTAACTGTATTTGCATTCTTCTTTTCTGAGCAGCTCACATCTTGTTTTCTTTGTCAGCTTCATTAAGTTAGTTAACTGTTAACATCCATAGGAAATAGCAACATTAAAAACCAGCAAGTACTTTTTTAAGGAAATAATTCATGCAAACCATCCTTACTTAAAATATATCCTCTTTTTATTTGTTTCAATGTACCGAATGAGTGCTGAGTAGAAAAAGAAATTGAAGTTTATTTTTAATAACAGTAATAATAATTAAAAAAACTTACAGAAAGTTTTAGAGAAATATAACATTATATTTAGAAAAAAAAAAAACTCAGGCAAATCACAAAACATTCTCTGATCCCCGCAGAGTTCTGAACACTGTAGGTCTGTATTAATTTATAATTAATAAGCCACCTAAAATTAAAGAAAAAGTCAATTGACACACTTAGAATCCCTCAGCATAACATGATGCACCACAGAAGACAGAGCTATTGAAGCCCTCTTAAGCATTTTTACATGCATTAAAATATGATGTGCCTCTATCTCATGTCTGCATTTAAGATAGCAAAGACAGGAATGTGCATCGTTCTTTTAAGCCTACTTCCCCTAAGTTACTTTCACTGCAAAGAATTTGAGAAAGAACAAGGATTTCCTCTTCACATAGAACTCTGAATATTCCAAGTTCTTCAAAACCATCGAACGGTAGTACTGGACAATTCCCATGTCACACATGGGAAAGAAGTCACATATGAAAGCTCCCTACATATTTAGAAGACAGATTTTCATCTTAATTAAGGTGACTTCCATAGAACATATAGATGTGCGCATCCACATACTGGTTTACTCTGGCCCCCTCCAAGTTACAGTTTTAGTTAACATTGTCTAGGGCAGCACAAAAGCTGTTACTCAAAAAGAGAGTAGAGCACCATCTTTGTCCTTCTTTCACACTTGAAGATTAGATTTTGATGTAATCACAGTGAAAAACACCCAGTTATTTCAATGAAAAGTGCATGTCAGCTTCAAGAGGTGAGAACTGAAGCTATATGAGAAAAGGTGAGAGGAAAAAGCAGGAATCCTGAAGTGCCCCTGCTGCCTTCCAGTGATCCTTCCTGAAGCTGCAGGTCTGCTTGCCAGAAAAAGTATAATGCTTTTATTGGCACGATGAGGGGACGTGATGGCTCAACCGTCCCTCAGCCTCAGCTCTCCCACTCTGCGCTGCTGCGACCTCAATTTGAGCGCTGCGTGCAGTTTTGGGCACCACAGTATCAGAGGGACATAAAGCTATTAGAGAGCGTCCAAAGAAAGGCTGTGAAGATGGTGAAGGGTCTGGAGGACAAGACGTATGAGGAGCAGCTAGGGTCCCTTGGGTTGTTCAGCCCACACAGAGCAGGCTGAGGGGAGGCCTCATGGCCGCCCGCAGCTCCCGCACGAGGGGAGCGGAGGGGCAGGCGCTGAGCTCTGCTCTCTGGGGACAGCAACAGGACCTGAGGGAACAGCATGGAGCTGGGACAGGGGAGGGTCAGGCTGGGTGTTAGGGAAAGGTTCTGCACTGAGAGGGTGGTTGGGCACTGGGACAGGCACCCCAGGGCAGTGGCCACAGCCCCGAGCCTGACTGACAGAGTTCAAAGAGCATTTGGACAACACTCTCAGACACGTGGTTTGATTTTGGTGGTCCTAGCAGACCCAGGAGTTGGACTCAGTGATCCTCAGGGTCTCTTCCAACTCAGGATATTCCACAATTCTTTGATTCCTGTTCCTTTTATATTTACGGCAACATCAACCCATCCCATTCAAATGGGACAATTTCCATCAATACAAGATAACAAACAGGCCAGTATTGGTCTGGAGACCAGTATAGTAGAATCATGGGGATGAGGGAAAAAGCAAGCCACACAGATCTTTCAGACAACAGAAAGCAAACACACGATTGACTCTTTGAAAACACATCTACCTCTAACTACAATAAAGCTTCAAAGCGGTACTCTAAATTGAAAGGCAGGGAACACAGCCATAAACATTATATTCGATTCAAATCTGTGAACCTCAGCTGTTTAAGGAGCTAATGGAAATGTGAAATGACTGGTGAAAATATTTAGCGCTAACTGACAGTTTGCTAAAAAGACTATCACACTTTTCGGATTTATGAATCGTCTAAGGATTTGTCATAACCTGATTTTAAACTAAATATCCAACGTGAACTGAAGCTAGAACTAGATTGCCGCTCCCTCTCAAGTTAGATTTTTCAAACAATGTCAACCTGAAACAAAAGATGAAAGAAAAGTGGGTTATCTTCCTACTAACGTGCCTCTTCACAGATGCAGAGGGCACAGGAAAACAAGCAAGAATTACATACTTCAACTTAAATAACAGCCATTGAAGTAAGTGGGAATGGATTTTCAGACACAAATCTATATGAAGTCCATGTCTGAGACTACTGTTCCAGCAGGATATCACATCATGGAAGAAAGGAGATAAGGAGATAAGTGTGGGGCACTACATACTCAGAATACCACTAAGTTTGACGCTCAGTAAGGGCAGCCATTTAATGCCAGCCAAGTCCTGGTGGGTTTTGCTCAGGCAAGAAGCAGAGATAAGAAGCTGCAGCAGAGAAAAGGATGTAATCACATGGTGGAGACGGGCTCCCTCGCAGTCACACAGCTCCAAAGTACAGGGCAGGACCAAACAAACGTACTGGAGCCAACAACAGCATGGACAGTTGCCAGGCTCAGCAGCACTGCTTAGTGCAAGACACACAGCACAAACACACCCAGCATAACATTCCCCAAGGCCACCGATTGTCATGTCACTTAGAAGATAAACAAGCTAGCTTGAAGCCCTGAGATAAACTTACACCCTACAGGTGAACATGAGCGGATGAAGAGCATGATCTTCTAGGCTTGTAACTGTTTACAGTCTGAGCTGCAGATGAGATAACGCATGCCGCACCCTTAGGAAGTGGTTGGTGTCAGTACGCAGTAACTACAAAGGTCACTGTCATACTGTGCTTAATGCCTTTCCGAGGTTTTACCTCCCAGCAGTCAGCAAGAAGAGTTGCACGCTCTGTTCCACCTGCAGTGTACCCGCAGAATGAAGGCTGACCCTGCAAGTGGCCTCAGGAGCAAGCCAGAGCCCAGCAGGCTCCTGACCCGCTTACCCCATGTACACATGGCTAAGCTGCTTGGTGTAACCCTGATCCATCAGGAGCCCTCACATACCTTCCCAGGCAGCCCTGCAAGCATGCCTGCCTGCACAGATGGTGAGTCTGGTGCTGAGGATCAGCCGAGGCCAGGCCTCGCCTCGGGATGCTGTGAGCACAAGCACCTCTTTGGAGCTGGCACAAGCATCCTGCAGCAGTGACCGTGGCCGTCGCACCACTCCCAGCTTTCCAGCTGCAGCAAGTAAAACCTGGTTGATGTTCCCACTACATCTTTGCTAGAAAGCTACACACACAACATACAGAACAATCACTGACGCAAACATGACCTACTAATTTACAGTAGAGAGAAATGTCATCTGCAAACTTCAAGATCTAAGATGTCAACAAACAGCAGAAATACAAAGAGCATAAGGAATAAAAAAAGAAAAGGCTTATTAAAAGAGGGGTTGCATTTTTTGCGTGTATGCATGTTTGTTTTCTCCTCTCTACAAAAACTGAATATGGATTATTTATTGCCTCTTCACAAAATCTTACACATCTTAAACATATCATCAATGCGTACTTTCGGTCAGCACTTTTTCCCCACAAAGTTAAGAAAGGACAGCATACAAAGGTAAAAGTAGTGCATGATTAGTCTAAGAAAATGGGTGTAGGTGTTTTCTCCTCTAGGTTCCAAACACATGAAAAGAAATACATTTTATGTGAAGGAAGATGATGATACAACATTAATCAAACCACCAGGAAGAAAGAAATAGAAGACAATAAAATGTATTTAACAGGTAGTGGTAAGCAAAAGAGACCAGCATAAACAGACTGTATTTACACAAAACAAATACAAATGAGAAATAAGGAAATAAAACTGAACTGTATTAGTTTGTGTCCTGCTGCATAACATGCTCCGTTCAGGGAACAGTCCTTATACAAGACAGCTACAAAAATCCTTCAAGCTTCTGGGTCTCTAATGAATCATTACCACAAGAAAAAACTAATAAAAGGAGGAAGCAAGTTAAAATAGCTATTTTAACAAAAAGGAATTAACATTATGAGAAGCACAATATCTTAAGTGCATTATAATACAATTAAGAAAAAGGTGGGGTTGTAGTCCCATTCCCTCCATCATGCACTTTCTGCAGTACTGTAAAGTAATCTGGGGCTAAACACTAAAATTCCTGCTCTTCCTCCATACTTAAAATATCCAAAGAGGAAGCAGTAGTTTGATTTGAGATAAGGTAAAAAATAAATAAAATAGCAGTATAACATAAGTTATTTTCTAAGGAACTGTGCCAGCAAAATCCAGTTTCCTAGGCATGCGTGTCAAAGTGGTAGGAAGAGTTCAGGCTGAAGCCCCTCCTTCTGCAGGGATCTCTCCATCTGCCCAGGCTGCCTACTGTCAGACAACTGGTGGCTTCACTGGAGATAAGCTTCTACCCGTCTTGCAAATGTAACTGGAATTAGTCAAAGGTTTAAGAGTTATTAAGAGCTACAGTGAAAGACAGACACTCACAGAGGGAGTTGTACATAATCTGTTTTCTTAGAAAGCCAGGCTAATATATATGCACTGAGTGCAAATAGCTTGGTCTTGAATTTTCATTGCTGTTACTGAAGATGTAAGCCTAGCCACCCAAATCACAGAGCATTGCTCTGATTCTGTCTGGATGCATAAATTTCTCAACATCAGGTTAGAGAAATTAAGAGGAAACTCCTTCTTTAATTAGCAATAGAAGAAAAACAGACTTAAATAACATTTATTTTCCTCCACAGAGGACATAAACATTGCCTAAGACATCAGGCCCCTATTTCTTAAGGCAATTGTGATGTGAACACCTTCATAGCAGTGTAACCAAGTTCGCAGAGTACTGTATTGCATTTGTTTCATCAGTTCCTAGGAACTATAAACAAACAAGCTCAAAGGTATGCTGGCTCAGGTAGAGTTCAGTTTCCTGCCCTGGCAGCTACACTGGGGTAGCTATGAAGGAGACTGACATCTCCACTCACCACTCTGCTGAGGCAGACGCTCTCTTCACAGCCCTGTCACCCCAGCAAGGAAGCATTTGGGCAGGGAAACGTGCTCTGCACAGCCTTGCTGACCTCGCCACGTCTGCCACCCCACCAGGACCGGGGGCTGTCACGGTTTGCACGTACCAACAGCAGCCACAGGAAGAGGCTGTTCCCAGCCTGCACCGGTCAGCAAAACTAAAGCTTTGTGATCAGCATATCCAAATCTGGAGGGGACGTACCTCAAGAGCAAAGTGCTGCAAAAGAGAAAGGTACCAGAGATCAGGATAGGCAGTGCTGTGGGAAAGTTAGCAGGGGTGGGACAGTATTCAGTTGCCATTCACAGATCTGTCTGATCAGCCCCCTTCCAGACGTTGTTTAGAGAAATTCAAGAGGAAAAGTTTGTGTATACACATATATATTCACATACATACACACATTCCAGAAACTGGATCATCAGCAGCATTTCCTGAGTGAAATTCTAAAGCAAATGCAACTATTTCAAACCCAGGTGCTCACCCGCAAATCTGTGATCAGTGCAAACAAAACTGAGCACTTGTGTACAGCAATAAAGAACTCATGCCTGAACATACAAAATCAGCATCTTATTGTCCAGACAACCTGCAAGACCCATCTTCCTCCCCAAGTATTTTGGATGATCCTTTGGATATTATGTGGTGGAAAAAGGTAGTACGAGGTAAGAGTCCACCTCTTCCACCTTAAATTGTTTTCATTCAATATGAACAGGATGTAGCTTCATTAAACTCACATAGTGGTACCTGGAAGATAACGTAGCCGAGTCTTGCAATGTAACAAGCTACTACCCACTTGCTATTCTTTGAAACACTGGAAGTGATCCTACAGAAAAGAAATACCATTGTCTTGGTAAGACTAGAACCATCTGATTAAGACTTTCTTTCTCACAGTAAATAGGAAGTACCAGACATTGTTTCACTTTCTCTGTTCCTCATTTGCTTCAGTTTTTTGAGGAAGTCCACATACAGTACCACCCTGAAATATCACCATCAGCACACAATCAAGCTATCTGAAAACCAACTTTTAAAAGCAGTCAGGTCCAGTATCCAATGACTGCATATGCATAAGAACTGAAAGCATTTCTGATATGATGCGAAGCATGTAGATCACAAAATAGAAAATAATTCCCATTACTGTGCGGCCAGAGAAGCAAGAGTATTTCCAACAGCTCTGCACAGGCATCAGAACTAGGAAAAAATATCTATATTTATGATCTTGTCTCATCTCCTTCAAAAGGAAAATGAAAGATGAACGTTATGAGTTCCTTTCTGTAAAAGCAAATAGCAAGGTATCATGTCTTATAAAAAGGAGAGCTGACCACAGCTTAAGCTGTGCATAGCAGAATTACCAAACCAAATTGAGTGGTGAGTTGCTTTGTAACAGTTTTGCATTTCGTTTTTGTAACTCAAGGTATAAGACATGCAGTTAAAAGCATGTAACCACAGATAATAAAATATCTGTATAAGATAAGTAATCAAACCACAGACTACTTAAAGCTGCCTATCCATACAACTCCACAGGAAACATGACAAGAAACTAACATGTTCTGACTTCCCTGCTACTCCAGCTCTCTGGGGCAGAAAGGGTCTACACATGCAGACCAAGCTACAGGATGACTGGAGTTGTTATTTTACCCTGAATCAGCACAGGAAGGGCAAACAACAGTTTTCTGCCAGCCTATGAGAGCATTCTTGTAAATACACCAGATACACTGAAGCCATTCATACCCTCAGTATGGCACTGCAGCCAAAACTCATGGTTAAGTCAGCAGTCTTGTCCTTTGGCTTAACTGAAAGTTGTCAGAAGTTATTTGAAAAATAAAATAAAAACAACACACACAAAATGTAACAAAGACTTGGAATGTGTTTCTTGAAAAAAGTGTTAAAAACAAAAACCGTTAAACAAAGACACCTCTTCCTCTCCCCTTGCCACCCCCAATTATCACTTTAAAATGCCAAAATATGTGAAATCCAGACTGAAATGAAGATAACTCAAAACTAGACTATGCTTCAAGGGCAAGAGTCTACAATAGCTTGTACACAATAAACACATGATTTGGTCTAGCAGCTCCTAGAATAGGAATCAGGGCGATTCGGAAAGGACAAAAACCAACTTTGTTTTACCTGAAGGACATCTCAATTAAAGAAGTTAAATCAGATTGAAACATTGTACTCTTATTTCAAGCACAGATGGTTTGTCCCCATCATGACCAATATTTCAATTGCACAAGAGGATATTGAGACATGATGGCCAGGGAAAGGAGGAGTTAAAGAATACAACTTCATCCCGGGGGGGGGGGGAAGTGTCTTATTCAAGTAGCTCCTAAACTAAAGGAATATTATTTTTCTTCTCCCTACACTTCTCATTTAATCTTGCTTCTGTTCTGTATGTAACAAACTCCAAGTCAGTCCAGTTTGACTGACTGCCTAACATTATCAAAAGATCCTTTGAGGTACGAACAAAGCATTTTCTTTAAAGGCACAAATCTGCCCTGAGCACCGCCACACTTCGTCCTTCTCCCCACCCCACCCTTCACTAGATCGCAGGTCCACAAAGAAAACACACAGAGGCAAAGAAAACGGCAGCAACCACAAGTTTTATCACCAGACAACTGGAACCGATGTAATTTCCAGCAGCACTCTGCCCAGGAACATTGCAACTTCAGCTGCAGCCACTTCTTGGTCAGCACTGATAAACTAACGTGCAATGAAGCAATCCCATTTCACAACATAAACAGTTGTTTGGCTACACCACGAACAATACAAACAAACGGATCTATTTATAAATCACCCTTATTGTTGAACACAGAATAATTTGTTCTAGGGGAGGAACGAGAGCATTTCCAAGAACACAAGGGAAACGCAAACAGCTTGCATCTTCTCCCACCAGGCTGCCCCCCTGACACTCCCTGTCCCACTTCTTTAGAAGATATAAAAAGAAAGCGATGCAGAGCCCTTTATTTCATGAAGATAATCCTGGTTTCAAGGGACACTGGGGGATTGGCTGAAGGGACAGCACCCTCATCATACATATTGTTTCTTCTGACACCTCAAAAATATGTATTTATATCAACGGCAGCATCTCTTAATTGCAGTGAACGAAGGCAGAATTACAAGCCAGAGGAGACATCTCCAACTCCTACTTCTTCACCCCCACGACCCAAACACCACGATTTTGCCCCGAACGGCACACTTTGCCACCTGAGAACATAGGCTGTGGATGTCAATCCACGTGCTGCTTTGTTTGGATGGTTTTGGGGTGTTTTTTTTTAAAACCCTCTCCCAGAGCGGCTGTCGCGTCCCAAGGGCACTGGGCTGCCCCACGGAGGTTTAGCTCATTTCTGTAAATCGCCGAACAGAAAATAGCAAGTGCAAGGAACTGCCTTCTTTACCTGCAAGCCGCACGGCTGCCGGCAGCCCTCGCTCTGTCGCAGCCCGCGATTTATCGCGACTACCCTGGCGGGCGACTGCCGCCTCCGGATCGGAGCGCTCGTCCCGCAGTCAGCCCCCGGCCACACCGGGGCACCCGGGGAGGGCCGCAACGCCGCGTCCCCGTCGCCCCCTCAGAGGAGGCCGCGGAGGAGGATCGAGCAGATCCCTTTATATAAGGGGATCTGGGGGACGTGGAGAGAGCGAGGAGCCCACACACCGACCCCACACACACCCACGCAGGGCACCCCGCGGCACTCCCAGCCTCGCCCTTACCGCGCCGCTCCAGCCTCGGCCGGGAAGGGTGACGAGGTGCGCGGCGCTATCCCATGGAGCCGCGGCCGGGCACCGCCACCAGAGCCGCCACCACGTCCTCCACCGCCGCCACCCCAGGCATGGTCTCCCCCTCGGTGCGTGAAGCGAGCGCCGCTCCCGGGCTTTTCTCCGGCGTGAGGTGGAGCGGGGTGGGGCGGGGGCGGGCGCCATTTGCTGCCGCCCGCCCGCTTTGAAGCGGCCGCCCCGCTGCGGCGACCCCTGGCGGCCCCGGGAGGCGCCTCTGGGCCCGGAGGCCGCGGGGATACCGGGGGTTTCCCCGCTTGGCAGCCGGGGGAGAGCTCCCGGCGGTGTTCCGAGCCGTGCCGAGCCGCTGCCCTTCCTTCATGCCCCCTTTGGTCGCGGCTCTGGTTGTCCCAGCTCGGGTCAAGGAGAGGCGCACAAACCTTTGAGGGGTTTACACAGGAAGGGTTTCAGCCTTGCTTGTGAGGAAAGCAAGGAAACCATGATGGTCACAGACAGTTGGCAAGCTGCTGTTTTGCAAGCATTATTTACCAAAATAAATAAATAAACAGCTGCTTGCCTGTTGTTGGTTTATGCACTTAGCACGGCTTTCTTCCGTAATGCAGGGAGGCACAAAGGAAAAGCACTGAGCTGAAGAGATGGTCTGCAGGTATCTGGCTGATTTACTGCCACGAAGCCTTTGTCTTCCTCTGAGCAAGGGGTGAGGGCAGCACAGCACCCCTGGGCCTGGGGATTGGGGTGGGGAACAGCATGGGGCTGCGGCTCTGTGCCTAGGCACCTGCCCGACACTAGAATGTGGAGAAAAAAAGGCCAAACTGAGAAGGAAAAAATGCTAAGCTTCCCCACACACAAACACAACAAATTACTGCTGAAAGAGCCTTTTTGCATTGCCTGGTACAAGAGTTCATAGCACAGCCCGATGACAAGGAGATGAACCTGGGATGCCTCTTGTCTTTACTCCTCCAGCCTGACAAGGTTTTCTCTCTTATTTACCATGAGAGAAGACAATCTGTTTCTCCCTGGATATTTATGGACAGTTGTGGCTTTTGTAATGGCTGTCATCTGAACAGCACAATGTATTTTAATTCTCTTCCCCCAACACGGCATAGTCCACTCAGGCATATAACGAATGCTTTTCATCACGAAGAGAATCACCACCATTGTTCTCTACTGCGGCCTAGATGCTGCCATTGGCACCGCACAAGCAGACCCCCGTGCTAAATACAGGCTTCATCCCGAATTACAGCTCTCTTGTGAATGCAGTCATACATTCAGCTATTGTGGCTCTGGGTTGTATTTTTTTTTAAATAAAAAGAAATTACAGGCAGACTTAAGAAAACAGAGCCATTTATTGCAATGTGCAACATATTCATATAAAATACTTAGCACAAGTTATGTGGCAGTATCATTCAAAAATTCATATCAGCATTCAAATACATTAAGCTTATTTCACATTGAAAAGGTGGGCATTGTAAAATGCATCTTAAATGACTGTTTAATTCATTACTCAAGGTATATTCATGCATACATTCACTTCCTTACTGAATCAATTAATTCTCCTAAACTTTCACCTCTACAAATTTTAAAAATATCAACAGCTCCATAATGATAGTAAACGGCAATGTAAGTTACTGCCTGATCCAGCATTTTTAGCAAGTGCTCAGCTGCAGTACTACAGGATTACACATGAAAATACAATCAGGCATATCTGTATTTACAGGACTTAAATTTAAATCCTGACTTTTCAGGGTCACAATACGCATGTAATCTTTCAGTCTGGGAGTAGCCCTATTGAATTCAGTATTATTCCTCTAGTCCATGCTGAAAGTTAGGTCCAAGTACAGAATAAAAGCCTCAAATCCATTTTTTAGTCCAACATGAACTATGTTTACAGATTAATATATATATATACAGGTTAATCAAGATGCAGCCAACTTTTTATTATTATTTTCACTCAAAAACAAATTTTGCATATAAAAATACCAATAGCTATTTATTAACTCCAATGTGTTGTCAAATTGTTTTAGTCAAATTCTTCATTTGCAATGTACACACCTGGCATTTTCTTTGGAAAAGAGTATCATACAGAGCAGAAACATTTCCTTAATTACATATGGTAGCAAGAGGCAATGTAAAATCCTTAAAATTTTAAGAAATAAGAAATGGGAGCCTTATGATAAAAGCCATTTTCAATATCTTAACACTTAAACTATTTACTGCATTTTCACATTTTCGGCTCCCTTCTGTTTATCTTGCAGCTTCCTCTTCAGGCACAGAGGATCTCTTGCAGCACAACAATAGCCATTTACAGAGAAAAATGCGCGGGGAAGAATGGCAGGATTTCTGGCTCTGAATGGGAGTTTGTGCGCCTCGCATCTGTGTGCTGCGATACAGCTGGCATTTTCTGCAGAAGCAGCAAGCTGGTAGATTTAGTGCTACATTGATGCACTAAATCTTTCCTCAGGCTGGGACTGAGCCAGCAGCAAAGGAAAATACTTCTTTTCTATCATGCAGCGTAAGTGCTGAGGAAGATGCTAGACTTAACTTTTGAGCAATGGGAACACAGAGGAAGTCAACCACCACAGTTACACAAATTTGCGCTCTGTAGTTGCTACTCAGGCAAAACTCCAACTGAGGTCAGCGAAACAGCTGCCAAAAGACTGTGGGGTTAATGTGTGTGGGCCACATTTAAAATGTCACTTGGTATTAATACAGGAAAAAAAATACTGAAAAGTATTGGAAGTGTTGTGATTATTTGTGATTATTTTATGAAATGAAAAAAAAAAAAAAAAAAAAAAAAAAAAAAAAAAACAAAAAAGACACAATGAAAAAAAAAAATTAAAATAAG
>CM021767.1:101682149-101744924 GCA_011076525.1 Nettapus auritus | reverse complement strand
AAAAAAAAAAAAAAAAAAAAAAAAAAAAAAAAAGACAAAAGAGCACCATTGAGACAGTATATTTACAGTCAGGACAGTAAAAATAGAAACTGAAGGAATTATAAACTGGAACATTTTCACTGTGTTTTCAGAGATTGCACCATTTTCTACTCAGAAGTAGCAGCTCCTATTTAAGTGTTTTCCTTTTCAGCTTTGAAGGTGAATGCAAAACATTTCTCTTGAAAAATCCTTCAAAAATACCAACACAGTCAGGAAAAGGAAAGAAGGCATAATTTTCTCTACACTGTACATTAAATGCATGCTGAACTGCAAATATATAAACACGTGAGTCTAGGTATCAAGTTCAGTAGACAGTAAAACTGAGTAGTGCCAGCTCACTTCTCTTTTGTGCAATGTTCATCCCTGTGCCCTTCATACAGAGCTCTAGAGGGGCGGGACAAGTTACATTTGAAAAACTGTAATTATAAAGCTATAAAATTGTCAGAAGACCAAGAAAGCAGGCAGCATATTTAATTATTGCCTGTGTAGGTTTTTTTAAACTATTTTCTATTTTATGTTGATGCTGCCATCTCTTCAAATCACAGACAGCTGTCACAAAACCCAATTAGGTTCACTTAATATCTGTGTGTTGACAATCAAGCCAACAGTTAGAACCAAGTAACCTTTAAAAGAAAGGTACATGATACATGTTGTTTGCAACACCATGCCTTAGCAAAATAAAAAGCATGAGAGTAACAGTGCCAGTATTCAACAGAAGATACATCTGAAGTATGTTGCATATTATTCATTCATTTCAGAGGAGGTCTTCAACAGAACTGCATGTATGAGGCTGATAAAGAATAATAAATCAATATTTGCAGATAAAAGGAAAACGGAGGAAGTTATGAATAAAATGCAAACATTCTTTCCCCTGTAAATATTTGTTAGAAGTAAGGTCATTGCCAATGTGAAATAAGAAGTTGCTCGTTATCGAGTAAAATTCACTTTCAAGTTTTAGGAAAAATGTAATAATCTCTCGTGACTAAAAAAGAATGTTTTCAGAGAAAATTACATCTCCCAACATTTTTGCAAAAAACATATGTGTATATGGAGGCGAGGGAGAAAAACAACAGATGCTTTTACAGTTCAGACTTTAAGCATGAAAACTGTCATTTTTTTAATCTTGATTTCCTTTTAAATATATTGTTTATTATAGAAAATTATAACTAGATTCTGACCTTCTATGGCTTCTGAAAAAGACAAGGGCTGCTTCCAAAGGCCTGCCAGTTGGCCCTCTTGTGAGCTAGTGAGGAACTGCAACAACCTGTCCATAACGACCTACACAGAAAACATTTCCAGATAGGGGTTTCCACTTACCAGTCGTTACAACTGTTTATAATGAATTGCAGATTTTTTTTTTTTTTTTTTTTTTTTTTTTTTATGTTTTAATTTTGGTTTGTTTCCCTAACAGCACACCTTATCTATTATCTTAACACTGTTTCCCTGTGTGCCAGTATCTTAACAGTTTGCCCTTAAGTCCTTCATACAACGGAACAGTAAGTAGATTTCAGAGATCTATTCATATGAAAACACTGTAGGTAGTTGATAGTGTTCAACCCAACAATAGATAAGCACATAATCTACATCCTAAAAACATTTAACACTTTCAAATATAGGATTGCACTGAACATCAGTCTGTATAGTATACCATATTGTACTTTATAACATTATATACATATACACATATACACATATACAGATGTACACACACATTTTCATTACAGAATGCAGTTGTCACAACTCAGTGTATTGAGTTACCAGTCCAATTTCATGTCTGCTTTACTCCACACATACTTTCCTCCTCGTTTTAGGAACATCTTTTCATCAAATCCACTGAATTTTATAGCTGCTTCCACACCAACATCCAGGATAGAGTTGGAAGGCTCTTTCCGTCCATTTCTACAGTTTAGAAAACGCATCTGGGAAATCAATAGGTGAGACATTAGAAAGTTTATTTGTACGAGCCTAATTTTTCTACAGAATTAACTTGCACTGCAATCTCTCAAAAGCCTATGTGAACGTATTAACAGTCCTTAGATGGCTCAGAGGCTCATGGTTAGATACACTGACTCACCTTAGCAAAAGCCATACCAAAAACCCTGAAGATTAAATGCTTGTTCTTCAGTTATGTGTAAAATAAGTAGGCTCTTAGAAACTTAACTTTCAGGACAAGTTCTATATTTTTAAATTACAGAAAAGCAGCAATGACACATCTAGACTTTAAGATTCACAATATTATGCATGCAACCTGATGGCAACTCCTCCTTAGGTCAGACTTATGTTCAATTCTTAATATGTTTGTGGGAAGAAATGACATGTATTCCTTGTACTACATGGTAAACATTATTTTATGGAATGCAGAGAAAATTAAATTGGTTATAACTGCAGTACCTGTGGACATGTATTAGCATGCAAATACCAAGTATCAAACAAAGACTTACATATTCATCCAAAATGAGGTATGAATCCCTCATCTGTAATAGATCAAAATAAGAACAAATTAATATACAAATGAAAACTCCGCTCTTGAGAAAGTCAAGGACAAGACAAACAATTACTCTTTCAAAGCCTGGTCTGAATCTTTGAACCAGATAGTGTCTTCCTACTTATTTCAGTAAGCCTGGATCAAATTTACAAGAATAAGTAACAGGATTACTATCATGTCTCAATAAAGGAACAAAACAGCAATTGTTTGAATATGACGTCTTAAACATCAAATTTAAATGTGGGTGCCCAACTAGATAAAGCTGTTCTAAATAATACTCAAGTTTGCTATTAACTTCAACATCAGCAGAAATTACATTATTTTGCCTACTGGAATGATTAAGTTATTTGCCAAACAAATGACATGACTATATTAGCGAGGGTGTTTATTTATCAACCCAGCAGACAAAGATGTGTTAGTGGTAATCTCCCAGATCAAAAAGGTCTCAGGTTTGCACCAGGAAATGGACCAAGAGCAGAAATAAGACATATTTGCTCAGCTAACTGGGCATCTCCTACTTGCTCCCCCTACCTCCCTAAGAAAAAATATTCTCTGAGTTAGTGGAGTTTGCTGCTGTGCAAGGCAAGAAGTCTGTTTGATCAGTTTGGTGCCCATCTTCTACACAGGATTGATGGAAATGAGAAGCACAGAATCTTCTACTACATGAAAAGAGAGCCAAACCTATTGAAGGATGTCTCCTTTTTCTTTGTAGGACTTCTTAAATAGAAAATAAAAGACAGAAAAAGAAAAAGAAATAGAAAAAAGCAGAAACAGTTCTAGGTTCTCATCTGAACACCTTCTCCTTCCCCAGTTTTCTGTTACTTTTCCCTTCTATGACTAATCAGCTAATCTGGAACTTTTTGCAGCTGAGTGGCACAACTTCACCAGGAAGACTGGAGAAGTATCCCATGATAGCCTGAAGTCTTACAGTTCAGACACCTTCTTACTGCTCGAGTTATTCACTGAAGCTAAGGTCAGCAGAGATGTCTTTCCTCTGAAAGGAAAGCCACAGGGGTATTAAGTAGTAAGACAACCCAAACTGTTCACTTGAGCTCTCTATACATGAGGAAGTAAGCTGTGTATGAAGAGTGTTAATCTCTGGAGAGGAAAAGAAAAAAGATGGGAGACTCAAGGCATTCCTTAAGTTGGCTAAACTTACTATTTATTCAGTACATAAATCTTTGGAACAGTGATTTTTTAACTTTCCTCCTGCCTTGTATAGGTGTGTTGGGTCTGTTTGGGATGGAGTCACTTCTCCCTGCTGCAGCCCACACAGTGCTGCACTCGTAGCTGGAACAGCACTGGTATCACTCCAGTGTTGTGTCTATTGCTGCATAGTGCTGGCACAGAATCAGGACTCTCTCCAAGCCCCAGGAGCCAGCAGGCTGGGGGTGGGCAATTGATGGGGAGGGGACATCACCAGAGCAGCTGACCTAAACCGACCAAAGGGATATTCCATAACACCTGATGTCACACTCAGCAATAAAGGGGGCTCTTGTGGGGGAGGGATCTCTCTCTCTCGCTCTCTCCTGAACAACCGGTACGTGTTTTGAGGCCCTGCTTCCCAGGACGTGGCCGAACATTGCTTGTTCATGGGAAGTAGAGAATAATTTTTCCTTTCTCTCTGTGCTTCCGCGCGGCCTTGTTGTTTCTTTTGTTACATTCTCTCCCCATTCCCTTTCCCTTTAATTAAATCATTCTCATCTCAAACCTCGAGCTCTTTGTGTTGACTTTTTTTTTTCTCTCCCCCTCCTCTTTGAGGAGGCGGGGAGTGAGAGAGCGGTTGTGGTGGAGCTCGGCTGCCCATCTGAGTAAAACCACCACAATAGGGTTTGTAGACATCTAAAAAAAAGGTCCTGGGATCCACCCTTAGGCACTGAAGTCTTTTACTGCAGCTAATTTAACCTAGATGGCAGCTCAGCAAGCTGAATGCTGAGCAATGCAGTAGTGCAAGGAATTTCCTTGTGAATAAGGAGCCTGAAAATGCAATCCATAGGAGTTCAGATAGACAATGTTAAAAATGCAGCTTTATTGTGGGAATAGTTACTAGTAAGATGTGTCAGGCAAAAATACCAGTTCTCGTTCCTCAATACCCAATATAGCATTGAATGGGATGATCTCTACTTCATGTCGGTCATTGTCACTGCATAATGTCATGATGAAACTCTATTAGGAAAATGTGCACATGGTACAAAGTGTGTTGACGTTGTCATTCAACCTTATCAGATTCATGTGCCCTGGTGGAAAAGACCTATCCAATTCCAGAGGTTTTAACAATTGTTTAGAGTTCACAACTCAGTTGTGGAAAATAAAGTTTCTACTGTTTTTATGCTGATACTTTCTACATCCATCTAACTCAGAGGGCCACAACACACTGTGACAGGATTCTCATTGACTTCCATAGGACTGGGATCAATGAGTTTTTACACTTCTATTAGTAACATTGTGCTCAATAAAAAAGTCTCAAAAGCAATAAAAAATCTTGGCTTCACCTTAATAAAACTAGGTGCTGAGTTGTACTGTACCTCTTCTACCTCAGTACTAATAGGGAAAGTGCTAATTACCATGAAAGCTTCTAGTTCTTTGCCATCTTTCTAGCTAACCACAAAATAAAGTTATGAAAGGAGAGTCTCAATTTTACCTTCTGATTAGATTCTGGTACCAAACAGGAGGTATGTTTGTGGCGGTCCAGGAATTGCTCAAAGTCTTCATCGCTGATAACAAATTTCTCTGCTTCTCTCAAGGCATCATCACCAATGTTCTCCCCTTCAATGAGCAGGCACTGGAACACCTGAAGACAAAGGGTACCTTGGTAAGATTTTAGGATTTTACTTGTCTTGAGAATAACAGACTTCCATCATTACATAAACCATCAGTCATTTCAGTATCAATGTCTTTCATTTTTCTGTAACTGGAGCCACACTGATAGAAACTGTGATTAAGTGAATACTATGCAAAGGATACAGTGCAGATTTATTTTTAGCAAATTACCATTGCATAGTTCTAAATGTAATTACACAGTCATGGCTCCTAACCAGATTTCCACAGAAATTTTAACTGCTTTGCTCTTAATAAGGGCACTGATAATCAAAGCCCAAACAAACTTCTGATTGAACCTAAATTAGTATGGCTATATTATAAATGTCATAAGTACTATGTGCCAGGCTATCAGGTCAATCTATATCCTTTATGACTTTAACTTCAAGTGATTGGGGACTGTGCATTCAGCTATCTTCAGGTAACTGCAGAAAAGCTAGAAAAGACTCCCCGGAAATGAAATAGTTTGTCTACTTAATGGCTTCCTTCTACATGACAAGTCATACAGAAGAGATTTTGGAGAAAAAAAAGGTGCCTTTGCCATCAACATGCTCTAAAACCCCAGGAAACAACAACGATGACAAACAAACAACAACAACAACAAAAATAGTAGGCCAGGAAGCTTGATAAAGTATTAAAATGTATACCCTATTTTCTTTACAGTCCTGTAGTAGGACCACAATTTCAATTATATATATATATATTGTGAGTGTGTGTGTGTGGAAAAGCGTGTGTACACCTATTTCCATGAAGCAAATAGTGGAAAACTAAGTACAAATGTCAAAACAGAAAATATTCTTGACATATTTGGCCCCATTTAAGTGCAGAGAGACAACACATCTCAACACCATGTAATGCTGAGAAGAAGTCCACTAACACCACCCCAAGCTGGAGCTGGAGATCTGCCTGAGGTTAGGAGAGGTGCAGAGAACTCCAGAAATACACTTCATCCTTATCTTTCTCTGAACATGAAACCTACACTACATGCTACTTTCTTACCTTCCAGCGCACAGGGTTGAGGGCTGTGATCTGCTCATTCATATCTTCCTCAACATTAAATCTGTTGATCACGGAATTTATTTTGAAAGCAACAACATACTCTCTGCACCACTGTCTCAGTTTATGCAGATTTTCCACATGGTTCTTCTTTCCTTGACCACGGCCGATTAAAACGTTGACCTCCTCATTAAAACTATCACATGAAATTGCCAGAATGTCCAAATATTTACCTGAAAACAAGTTTAAAAATTGATTAATAGTCAGTTCTTTAGCTGAAAGTTCTCAAGAGTCAGCCAATTTTCACTTCCTTGTGATCTGTCACCAAGTGCCACCCAAGTACCACACTGTGGAATCATCACATGAACCACAAAAGCCACAGCTGCAGCATCTTCAAAATGCATGCCCCTTTCCTTCCAGCTTTATGGAGATGGTCTGAGTTATTATCTTATTACACTGTTATACCAGAGAGGCAATATAACAGACTGAATCTGTTCAGATCATGTAATTAACAATATCTTGGTTTGCAGGTACTGTCAATGAACCATTAACCAACCATCTCCCACTTGCACTGACAGCAAGACTCCCATCTTCCCATGAGGCTGCCCCAACAAGGCTCCCAAACCACACCAGCTCTCCTGTGCAGTGATTTTCTCTTACCGTACTTCTTGAACCACCGCTCTCTAATCAGGCTGCCATTGCTAACGATGCTGACACTCGGCAGATTCAGCTCCTCTTTGCAGAACTGGACCAGCTGGCCTACAAATTCACCTCTGTCCTGAAGAAACGGTTCTCCTCCTGAGAAATTGATTTTCTCCATTCCTAGAAAAGGACCAAAGAAAGTTGCTTTGAGACTGACTGCCTACTGAGCACTCCCTTCCAACACGGTGCCCGATATTAAGAGGGACCCCGAGCATGACAGTTACAGGGATCACTTCTCAGACATCACTTGGTACTGATAATGGTGACTGTGCATCCCTCTCCAGCTGTCCCAGGTGTCGCCCCCAGGCTCACCCGCCTCCTTCAGCATCTCCAGCCCCCGCTTGGCCTCCTCCAGGGGCAGCACGAAGGAGGTCTTGGCGGTGTGGAAGCAGAAGCCGCACTTGTAGTTGCACTGGCGGGTGAAGTGGTAATTGACGCTGGTGGGCGTCGGGGTCGCCTCCTCCCGCTGCTCCCGCTGCCGGCGGGGCTCCGGTGGGGCCGAGGGGCTGGGGACCGGTCCCCGTCGCCAGCCGGGCAAGGACAGGGGCAAGGATAGGGGCAGGGACAGGGACAGAGGTGCCAGGCTCCAGCACAGGGCGCCCAGCCGTCCTCGCAGCGCCGCCAGCACTGCCCGCGACAGCGCCAGCGGCAGGCGGAGCAGCACGCCCAGATGCATGGCTCGGCTCGGCTGGGGTAGGTTCAGCACGGCTTAGCGCGGCTCGATCAGGCTCGGTGCGACCCGGTTCGGCTCGGCTCGCACGCTGCAGCGAGGAGCCTGGAGCTCCTCTCTTAAAAGCCCCATCCCGTCCCGCCCCGCTGCGCTGTGCCGTGCCATGCCGCGGGGAAGCGCTGGGTTTCGCTTTCCTTTCTCGCTGAAGGGAAACTTGGCGCCGAGCCACTTCTCCTGCTCTCTTGCTTTGCTTCTCCCAGCCCACGGACCCTCCGCCCAGAGCCGCTTCACCAAAAACACCTCCTGCCCTGGTGTGGCAGCTGCTCCCCCGTTGGAGGTTGGGGCACTTCCAGCGCCCAAGGACCCCCTGATGTGAGTGGTCTCTGTGGCATTGTGCTCTTCCAGCAGGTTAGGATGTGAGGCTTGGGAAGCAGGGTGAAAGCTGTGCTTGCCAAACTGTGTCACATCATTCTCAGCCCAGAGCCATGTCCTCGGGGGGGTTTAAAGAGGTTTGCAGTGAGGAGCAGTCAAGGTTAGGGAGCCCAATGACTTCTGCAGAGTGGTGAAAAGAAAATACTGGAATGTTACTTAATTCTTGGTCTCCTATACTGCCTAAAGTACCTCCAGCAAAGCTACTACACCAATTTGAATATGGGGTTAGCTTTAATAGCAGAAAATGTGGCAGCTGCCTGGGGTAGCACAGTATAAGGGTGCATAAGTGCCCCAGCTTGATAGCACCAGGAGAGAGCAGGGCCAAGCAGCCCATTCCCATCTTCCTTGAGCCCTTGGTGGCACAACAGCTAATTGCCAGAGAAGAGCAACCTGAATGTAAGAGCATCCAACAGCACAGCACCTACACAACACTCCTTGTGTCTCCCTCAATCAGGCTGTCCTTGTTTTTTGCATGGCCAGTTTAGTGTCACCAGTTCTGCCAAGGTACACTTGAATCCCATTCATTCATGCTTGAATCCCAGCACTTACCAGCTGCATGATGGGTCTAGCAAAAAATTAGAGCTTCAATCCCCTATCCATTTACCGGCCAGAACAACGAACATAGCACAACAGTCTTGTACTTATGCTGACTTCTTTTTTTTTTATTATTTTTTTTCCTCTTGAGAAAGGGGTTGAAGAACTAGCTTAACCTTGTCTGCCATTTCTAATGGGAAATAATACCTACTTGTGAATAAAAATGTTTCCTGCGTGTTAATGAGTACTGTTACACACTATCCATAATTTTTCATCACCTTTCCTTTGCTTTCCTAGAGCTGATCTAACAGCCCATTAATGTCCAGACCATGACATGGCTTCAGATTTTCTCCTTCAGCCAGTATTCAGTTTCTCTATCATCTGATCCTTGCTGGAACCAGCCCATGCCAGTGAGGGAGGTTTCTTGCTGTATCTAGCCTTAATAATGCCACCTCGCAAATGGATGGTTGCAGCATGATGGGAAACATCTCAGCTCCTGAGACTTTTCAAAATTGTCTCAGAGTTTATCAGTAGAGACTAATACAATGAGTTACCCACGGGAGGAATGATCCACGTGCCCTTCAAGGTCCTTCAGGTTTGTGTAAGGTACAACCTTAAGGATGAAAACAGGCTTTTCTGGTACCCTCTGCTCCCCTATCACTTATATATCCATTCTGCTGAGAACTTTCTCCTATTTTGTATCTTCTCTGTTCCCAATTCAGATTCCTCTCTCAGCTCATTTCTAACTTTTGTTCATGTCACGTTGAGCCAATGCAGCTATAGGGAGTATAACTTTCTCCCTCTTTTGAGTTGAAAATCTTTTACTGAGAATTGTGGTAGGTATGAGATCTTAAAGACAATCACAAGACTTCCAGTTGTACATCTCAGGAAATACTCTGTGTGTCGTGTCTGTGTGTATAAGTGTGTGTGCGTGTATCTATACATGTATGCCACCAAGTTCACAATATCTGTGTTTAGCTTTGCATAAAGATCTCATTGCAGGTGACAAATTGTCACTTGTCTCAGAAACTTCCTTGGCCTTCTGCACATTTGAATATTGACTTGGCCTTCTGCACAGAATTGACTGGATAGCCATGAAGCTGGCAGGGTGACCTAGACCTACTGCAACCTTACTCCTGGGCTTGTTGCTTATTGCCTCAGCTGGACAGGCAAATAAACTTTTAAACTTCAAGATATTTCATTTCCAAAATCTGTTAAAATCCTTGCTGATTACCAATTTGGCTCAACACAAGACTTATATCTGATACAAAATGACTCCAAGAGTATGTCAGGAGAGTGTTGCTCAATGAGTCATTACACTAACACATGACCATATTTGAACTGTGTGTTTTTTTGAAAGAGACGATCTCTGTTTCAAGGAACAAAAAATATGTAGAGCTTAACACTCAAACATACTTAAGACTTCCTGTTCTTCATAGTTTTCTCTATGCTTTCTTAGTCAATGGCAATTATAAAAGCTCTCTTTATTTTTGCCTCAGCTGAGTGTGTTTTCAGATTACACTCTCTGCACTACCTTTAAAGCCCATGTCTAATTGTTACTGCAAACACAACACAAACCTGGACATGCCCCCTGTAAGGCATGGGAGGTTGGCATCCCAGTACTCAATATGTGTCAGTTCATTTAATTTACATTAAAAAAAAATGTTTTCAATATACATATAATTTTGCAGAAATGATCGAATACTGGTATTAGTCGTAAACTGGATGGTAGATAGACACAACTTGCATAGAAGGATCCATCTGGATAAACATGAAAAATACAGCAGTAGTCCCTACTTGCTACAAAAGCAAAACTTTAAAATAATAATATATTCACAGTTCTAGCAAAACAGTATCTTCCTAGGGAAAGCAAACTGCTGACATGAAGCAGCAACATAAATAATATTTTTAATATGGGGCTTCTCCACCTGATGTAAGGAGGGGTCATTACCACGTCACCTGTGATGCACGACATGATGAGAAATAATCCAAGGACAAGCAGGCAAGTCATGCAATGGCATCTAAAGTTTTTAGCACTTGATAACTGTTTTGCTTGCTGCTCCACTCCCAGCTGGAAACGATCTCCCTGTTACATCTGCCGTAACCATAAATGAGATTTGGTCAAGGACTTGTACTTTGAGTGACTCATCCTTCCCTGGGGTGCACGAAGCCGAGGGGTTCTCACTGAAATTACCAAGTAGAAGTTATAACCCACATGCAATCAAGGTATGAAACACAGCATGTAATTATAGATGCAAATCAGGAACATTTGTAAGAGGTCCACCAGAGGCCCTTAATACAACATGGCGTGTACATGATCTGCAGCTCAGAAAGTACACGAGCAGATGAGTTCTAACAGCAAAGGAAGCTGGGAGAAGGATCCTTTTGTGTCCTTTCCATACTCTTCTCTGAGCATCTGGGCCTGGCTACTGTCATGGGCAGGAGAGCAGGGTCTCTGGCCTGACACTTTACTAACTTCTGTGCTCTTAAGATCTTATACCAGGACTTTTACCTTTACTGAAGAGCCCTTTATGGAAGCTCTTTAAAGTTTATTCTACATCAAGACAGCTGTGTCTTAGTCATGTGTATTTTATGTACATATTCATTTTATGGGCCTTCAAATTAAACAATACCTCTTATTTCCTTACCTTGTATTTCAACCATTTGGTTGAAAGCACGTATACTCTAATGAGTATACACTGACTTATTTTCAGATTGATTTTTTTCTTCTTTTCCATTTCAGGTAGATTTTGAATGGTCATACAGGTTCTTGTTGTGCCTGCATCTCTTCCCTGTAGCTACGTGCAAGCATTCTGGGCCCTCAAAGATGTGAAGAAATTCCAGGAGAACAGTGCTTTTCACATGTTTAGCACATTTGCTCTTCAACAAAATCATTTCCTATTATACAGGAGAAAAAAATGATAAATTCCTCATGATGAAAACGAAAAGTACATAATATAAATTAATTTCAGAACAGATTTATACTCTCTACACTGTTTTTTAATACAAAGATCTGTCTTGCAGAAGAAAGGCAACTCAGCTCTCCTGTATTTTTACCTGAACCGTTTCTGCATAATTTGTTGGGAAATGCCTAGAATCTTTCACAAAGTAAAGTTTTAAGTAAATAGCCAGTAGGACAGAAGTCGCACCCATTATAGGTGATCTCATAAGCATGCTATAAATAAGAAAAGAAATTCCAGCTACTTGGCTCAGGAATGCCTGTAAACAGGACCAGAGCAAGGCAGTGGGAGGGGAAAACAGAAAATGATAGTAAACATTTCCCATTCAGTCATCAGAGAAAGGCAACAGTGGCATCAGGAAACCAGGAAAACAGAGGAATAAGAGACCTGATAGGTCAGTGAGTAATAAGGTCAGCTTTTCAACTGAAACGTGGCTGCAAGCCAATTAGCCCTCATAAAATTGAATTAACAAAACTGGGGCAGATAATCTTCCATGTAGAGAAATGTAACACAGTGCATGCAAGAAAAGCTAATCAAAACCATATGTACATAGTGCTGAGCTCAGTAGTGGCACTTAGATTTCCAGAAAGAGATCTCAGAGTCGCTGCAGTTGCCCTTCTGAAACCATTGTCTCTGTGGAAGGCAGAAGCTCAGAAAGTCAACAAAAACTTTGTACTATCTGGAAAAGTACTGAGAATAAGAGAGATGTCATTATTTCAGTGTTCTGTGAAAACATTACACATACATCAGCTATACCTTGAGCAGTGGTACAGTTCAGGTCTTCACATCTCTGCAGGACCTCATGGTGTTAAAGAAGTTATCCTTGTAACCAAAATGATCAAGGGGATGGAGCAGCTGAGGGGGCTCTCACTTCAGACGTGCTAAAGCTGAAGGGCACATCTGAGTGAGCCTTACAAAGTCATGAAGGTGATTGAACTGTTGACCTGAGTGTTGAACTGTTATTTACCAAAGCCAGCAATTTCATCAGAAGGGAGCACTTGCTGAAACAAGTAGGATATGAGTTTTAAACAGATAAGAGAAAGTTGTTTTTTTTTTCACCACGGGATGTACACTGCTTAAATTGGAGACCACAGGGTTTTGTGGAGGTGGACTCTGTTGTGGTGTCACAAATGTATTTAGACAGATTTATAGAGTGAAGGTCCATAAATTGGTGCTAAAAGGAAGAAGTGAAGATTTGCTGTCTAACATTCCTCATTTGGTGACTGTGGATGCTAGAGGAGCATGAGGACTAAGAGACCACAGAGAAGCCAGGGTTATGTGCAGCATGTCATTCTGCCAGTGCTGGAGACAAAATACTAGGCTAGAACAAGCAGTAATTTGACTCAGTAGTGTATTTTTATGTTATTAATATTACCATCTATTTGTTTATTACATTGCCCTGTGTCTTTTGGCATCTGTGCCCAGCAGCTTCCTTGTATCTGAGTGACGTGGAACAACACAGGAGTTTGCTTATGTGAAAAAGGGCACGTTTCACCTTGACAAGAGCCAATTTGGGCACTTGCTGCTACAGCTGAAGAGCCTCTGGAACTATATTCCCAGTTCCTCCTCTGGCCCAGCTTTACCCCTGCAGAGCTGCTAAACGATTATTTGTGCAACGTGCTTTGAGCTGACCAGAGGAAGACTGAATTTCTGAGGAATTTCTTGTAGAGTGAGCATCTCTTCTATATTCTTTCAGGAGATGCATGAGAAGCTTAAAGTTAGGTATCACATGGGTGGCAGTTTTCCAGCTACTGAAAGAGAGAAGTGGGATTCTGCAGAGCTGCAGCTTCTCCTGCTTTTCAAGTTACACATTTGCAAAATGTGAAATCCACATTTTGGACTGCGTCACTCATGGCAGCTGTCGCAAAATGTACAAACAACTATTTGTCAACATCTTGTTTATTTTTTTTTTCCTTTCATTTCCATCCCGTCCACGGCCAGCCTGCACAGAGCGATTTCCCACAGGGAGCACACCACTGACTCTCCAACCTCGGGGGGGAGGGAGCAGTATAGGAACAGCCTCCCTGAGCCTCAGCGTTTGCTTTTCCCCAATGACACGTACTTTCCCCGAACGGTGGAGGTAGTTTCGTTTCTCGTTTCTCACTGCCTCCGAAACACGTTGGCCCTGCTCCCGGGCTGCGAGCAGCGATGCTGCGGAGCTGTGCCCGGGGGCCACAGGACCCCCTCCGTCGTGCCCTGCCTGCCGCTGTCCCTGCTGTCTGTGACCGCCTGCGGGAGGTGAGTGCCCAACGCGGGAGGGGGGGGGGGGGGGGGGGGAGAGCTGCGAGGTTGTGGGGGACCCCCCGGCTTTCACAGGGATCTGCTAGAGCAGCCAGCATGGCATATGGGTGTATGGGTGCCAAGGTTTTAGTCTCTCCTTGCAGTGTGCACCACGGATCCCGGAGGCTGGAGAGGTGCTCACCATCCTGGAGAAGTGCATTGAGCAGCAGTGCAAGGGAGATTTCCCCGTCGTGGTTTTTGAAGGGCTAGATGCCACAGGTAGGAGAACAGTGGGAGGGAAGAGCCATAGGTGAGAAGCTGGTGGGAAGAGCAACTGCTGTGACTCTCACCCCCCCTAATGCTTAAAATGTCAAAAAGTCCTGGAAACTTGTGACACCTCTACTTAGCTGTTATAGATACCTGTCTTCTCTTACTTGTGAAGTATCTAGCAGTCCACACTAATTTTCATTCAATGGTTGAATTCCTCATATATGTAATAAAAGAACACGAAGTGTGGCATTCTGGAAATTAGATTTATTTCTTGTGCAGATTATAAAGCATGTTTTTACCAGTGAGTAAACTAAACTAGTGGAACTAAAATAATGGTAGTCGGGGAAACTGGCAGCAGTTTTTCTCCGAGAGAAATATGAGTTGTCTCTGAATAACTTTGTTTTCTGCATTTTCAGTTAAAGAGAACTGAAAATCCCTTTTGAAAAGCAAGTATTGGCAACATCCACATCGACTGTCTCCTAGAAAAATACTGTAAAAGGATATAGAGAGAGATTGCCATTTATAACTCATTTAAAGGAGTGAAGATGGAGAACTGGCAAGAGGGAGGGGAGGAAGACCCAGAGTAGGAAGTGGAGTCATAATCTTTGAACCAGTCTCATAATTATTTTCCACTGAGAACCTTATCACAAGATACTCAGATTTCATGACTGGGTGTCAGAACATGTACTCCAAGTGAAATCAGATCAATTTTCAGATTTTAAAAGCGAGTTGTATTTAATGTGTAAAATAACAAATGTTTCCTTCCATAACTGAAATGCAGGCAAAACCACTGTAACCCAGGCTGTTAAGGATGCCTTGGATGCTGTTCTGTTAAGGTCTCCGCCAGCTTCCATCAGCCAGTGGAGGACAATATTTGATGATGAACCAACACCCATTAGAAGGGCATTTTATGCTGCAGGCAACTACATCCTTGCTTCAGAAATAGCAAAAGCATCCACTCAGGCACCTGTGATTGTAGACAGGTTTGTATATTTAAGAAGACCTCTTATATCTTTGTTATTGTTGTTTTTTAAAGTTAATTGTATAAATATGAAGTCTTCTGAAAAGTAATATGTATAGTAAGTCAGGTGAGGAATTTATGTCAGTGGGATAGAATGGAATAGAATGGAATGGGAAGGAATGGCATGGCATGGCATGGCATGAATAGAATAGAATAGAATAGAATAGAAAACAATACAATAGTTGAAAGGAACCTTCAAAAACCATCAAGTCCAACTGCCTGACCACTGCTTGACCAGGGCTACCCAAAAGTTAAAGCATATTAATGAGGGCACTGTCCAAATGCCTTGTGAAAACTGACAGGCTTGGGGCATCAACCACCTCTCTAGGAAGCCTGTTCCAGTGTTTGACCACCCTCATGGTAAATAATTTTTTTTTAATACCTTGTCTGACCCTCCCCTGGCACAGCTCTGTGCCATTTCCATGCATCCTATCATCAGTTCTTAGAGAGCAGAGACCAGCACCTCCCTCTGAGCTTCCCCTCCTCAGGTAGTTGCAGAGAGCAGTGAGGCCATCTCTCAGCCTCCTCCAGACTCTCCAAGTGTCCTCACCCTCTCCTCACAGGACATGCTTTCCTACCCAGTTACCAGCTTTGTTGTCCTCCTCTGGACACTTTTGAGTATCTTTACAAACTTTTTATATTGTGGACCCCAATTCTCACAACTGGTTTTGGCACACACGACAAGTGTACATTCAGTCTGGAATGGAGGCATGGCCCGTGCACCACAGCAGGGCTTTGAGGGCTGCTGATCTTGTCTGAGTGGTTCAGAGTGACCAAATTTTAAGTTGACTTACTTCTTGTGGATGTAAAGCCAGAAGTCTACTTGGGGGGGGGGGGGGGGGGGGGGGGGGGGGTGGGTTGTAAATTTTTTTTTTTTTTTTTTTTTTTGTGGTTTTAAAGCCATAATTTTATTTCCCCCCCCCCCCCCGCCCTTTTTTTTTTTCTGTTTTATTTTTTGTCTTTTCTTGCGTTCACTGTGTACACAGCTTTCAGTATTACTCTTAACAACGAATATCTAGATGTACTTTGAAACTCCAGGCTTGTTTCGGTAGATGTACTATAACCTCCCTGCCCCGTGCACACACACAGAGTTTGTTTGTGTATCTGTGAATGCTATTTTTAGCCCACTTCAAAACCACTACAGTGTATATAATACAGTGCCTCGTAGTGGCGGGAACGTTAATAGCATGTGAAATACGTAACCATTAATAAAACGTCTTCATTCATGTGTGGTTGAAGACCGTGTGCTCTCTGCTAAATTTGTTGGATAAAGTGGGATGGGAACCACAAAAAAAAGGGGATTCTGAGTACTGGATTTGGACTTATAATGCAGCTGTCCTTTTGGTCTCTCTCATTATAAGAGAAGACTTTCTTTTGAAGGGAGTATCTGGAACACTTTGCCTAATGTGTAAGTTCTGCCATTCACAGTAAGTATGACTATTACTAAGTAGTAATGCTAGTTTAAGAAATGATGTCTGGCACAGAACTGGTCCTTACAATAGCCTTCATCTCATAGTTTCACCTACCTAGTCACTTTAGCACTTGTGGTTATATTGCCACCTTCCTTGTACATTATTGAAGAATTAGTGTCCTTTCTAAAATGTCTCTTTCCATTCTGTATTTTCTTGACAGATACTGGCACAGCACAGCTGCTTATACAATAGCCACTGAAATAAATGGGGATGTCCAAAATCTTCCACCAGCTCAAGACGGGGTGTACCAGTGGCCTGAAGATCTGCTTAAACCTGATCTTGTTCTTCTGCTGACTGTCAGCCCTGAGGAGCGAGCCCGGAGACTTGAGAGTCGAGGACTGGAGAAAACAAAGGAGGAGGCTGAGATGGAAGCTAACAGCTTGTTTCGCCAAAGGTATACTTTAATGAGGAATGACAATGGAGGCACCCTTGGTTCCTGTGGAATCAGCAGCAAAATGTTCTGCTTACATTACTGTGACAAGGATTGCCCTATGTTTAACTTTTGTGGGTTTTTTTGTCCTTTTTTTTTTTTTTTTTTTTTTTTTTTCCTTTGGAAAAGATTAATAGCTGACAAGAAGGGTAAAATTTGTAATTTCTGATTGAAAGTATTTGAAAGCTACATGTGAATAATTTCATTTTGCAAATGAGATTAGAGTCAAATACTTGTATTTTGCTACTTGTGTTGTAGAACCTTTCTCACCCATGTCATGAAGGATGGAGACCTAAAAGTTCTAGAACTGAGAAACAAGAAATCAATATACTCCAGAAAAGCCCGGAATTCAGCTCTAGAATAACAGAACAAAATCTAGATCTCCTATTGTAGATATCCTTAGTTGTGCTAAGTGTCTCAGGTTCCAGTATAGCCAACACAGTCAATGCAACTTTCAGAGTGATTTAGCTGAGCACCTGCTAGACACCTGGTGATCTAAGCATAAATAACTAGAGCCATTTGATACTCTGAGGCATCTTCATGAGGCTAAAAGGTATGACACACCACCTGTGGACCCTTTCTGGACCAGCAACTGGAAGCTAAATGATGTAGGCCAGGTCGTCTCAAGCAGTATTCAATACATGTTTTTAGGCATCTGAATGGTGCCCTAGGTATCCAACTTCAGCGAGATGAATTGCTATCTAGACACTACCAAATGTAACAATGAGGTCACCATTATCTACAGTGGGAGCCTGAATACCTAGTGCTCATGTAAATACCTCCATTAAAAACAATTGAATGTACATGTCCATATCTACAAATCTCAAAACTGAGATCTACCTGTAGGGCTTTAGCATTTCTGGTGTTGACATATTTAATAAAAATCTGTGGCTTCATTTTGAAAGAAGCTCTGTTCAGACATTCAGTTCACACAGTAGGACGTGCATAAGGATGGGTGAACTAAATGGACACGTTGACATTTAAGGATCTTTCACATTTTAATTCTGTTGCTTATTCCCTCCAGAAAGCCTTTGGTTATTTCTTTTTGTTAATTATGTCAACCTGGATGTGAGAACATTCAGAGTCTTGCTTGATTTGTCTTATGACTTACAGCCTGAATGTTTGACATTATTAATTCTTGTGAGAACAGAGAAAATGATATTCATACCCCCATTCACACCCTCAGACAAAAAGTGGAAGAGTGCTGCATTATGAGAAGGCCTCTAGTCTAAGCAAGGACATTTTCATCTTGTACTTCATCCTAGTATTCATCTGGTTAGCAAAGTTAATCAGAGTAAAGTGTTAAATGATGTGTGAACCCTGTAATCTGTCTCCTGTTCTCCAGTGGCTCAAAGCTGAGATCAGTCAGTGAGCACTCGTACACAGTGCAATCCCATATAGTTCAGAGACACCTTAGTGGGCTCCAAATAAATTTACTCAGGGGTTAGAAGCAGGCTGCCCACTGTACTGTGATAGTGGACAGTTTCCAGTGTTAAGTCATAAAGAAAGAAATACTTTAATGTCATGCCATATGAATATCAGTAGGGGTCTGATCACTGTCAAAGAAACTTTACATTTTGGAGTTCTCATTGTAATAGTTGCAAATGGTTTATTGCTCTTTGCAGTAGATTTCATTTGTGGCTTCACTTTTTTTTTTTTTTTTTTTTTTTTTTTTTTTTTCCTCGTGTCTCTGCAGTGCTGACACTTTCTTCTGAGACTGATGACTAATCCCTGCAATTTGTAGTTTTATTTCTCCTGTTTTGTTTTTAGAATTGAAGAGTCGTACAGAAGGATGATGAATCCTGCGTGCCAAGAGGTCGATGCCAGCCCCTCAAAGGAAGAGGTTCTCAAGACAGTGCTGCAACTAATTAAAAAACACTGTGCCTTGCGAAAGTAACTTTCCTCTCCTAGCACCTAAAAGATACTTTTTATTACCCCTCTGTGTCTGCTAGCTGAAAATGGACTGTGATATGTTTTGTTGCACAGAAGAACCTTTTAATTCTTCTGTCTACAGTAACCAGGGGAGATTATCTGTTTTACTGATATCTACTGTATTTTTCTGTATAAAGCAAAATAGCACTCACACATTATTAAACACTCTCAGTAAAGCCACAAAACTATCATGGTGTTGTAGGAAGTACGTGAGAGGGCTTTCTGACACTGACTTTTTGAGATGCTATTGGGTTGCATCATCATCATGATGAGAACGTGCCTTTGCTGCATACCAGGATTCATTGGATTGCAGCGGGAGCACTAGATGCTGCAGAAGAGGCTGAAAGGTAATCCAGCAGTAAAGCAATAAAATGATCACAACTTCTATGATCATTCCAGTGTTGCTTACTGGACTAGCAGATGAGTACCTGCTGCTGTGATGGACATCCTGGAAAAAAATTCTCATATATAAGGACTTCTAAGCATCTGGGTCTCAAAGGAATAAAGTCCAAGCTTGTCAACATATGCAAAGGAAATGTCAATTCTTTTCAGAGGGAAAAAGCATTCTGATGTTAGAAACAGAGATTAAATACATTTTATAAATGATTATTTCAATATTTTTTTTTGACAAAGCAGTTTCTCTATCCTATTAATAGGTTTATTAAGGTTTTTATTATTTTGAGGAAATGTTAAATGCAAAAATGCAGAGAATTGGAGCTATGAGAACAATTGTGCCTTTTCACTCCATTTTTTTTTTTTCCCCACACGTTGAATGTGAAAGCAGGTTGCCAGCAAGTCTTCAGCTCTGCGAAGGCTTATTTTTATATACATTTATTTCACTATTGCTCCTATGTATAAAACAAAACATATGAATAAGCCTCTGGGAGGTCAGAAATTAACTGCAGTTCCAGAAAGAACACAACTAAAATGCAATTTGATTTAAAGCACTTTATGCTTACTTTCTTGTGCTAAGCAAGTGCAATTATCAATGAATCCATCTTGTAAATAAAAATGAACTCAGTGTTGCATATCCAGTCTCTATATGGAAATGGTACAAAGAAAATCTTAAAAAAAAAATCTCTTAAATACATTTTATTCATGCACTGTTTGATATTTCTGAGTATATGTTGTTAATATAAGTTTATACATACTGGTAATATATGCTGCTGCATTTGGCGTGTTATTTGTATGGCCTTGGGATTTGTTGTGCTTGTTGGCTGGAAATGCATAATTATAGGTGATACACTTCTTTTAGAAATATTATCAAGCATACAGGTATTAATTTCTGGATAAAGGAAATCCACATCTAGAGGGCATCACTACACATGGATGACTAGTGTACCAAAAACATGCCTGCCCTAAACATTTTGTAGCCTTAGCTTTTCCAGGTAAGAGATCACTTGGCCTGAGGAATGCCAAGCGTAACATTGTGGAGAGGAGCTGGGCTTCTTAGCCTCACTGATAACCACCAGCCTTGGGCAAAGGGGAGTTGAGCAGCTTGTTCATGTTCATCTCTGACACAAGGTTTGTGGACGGAAGTCTGCAGGCTTGGTGTGAGAGGCTGCGGAAGGAGGGAGTCTTGTGTTGGCTGAACATATTTTGGTGGCAGAACAGAATCTCAAGGGCCATGGTGTTCAAATAAAAACTTTTGCTTCATTAAGTATAAAATGAATATTAAAATTAACACCCCTGAATATGATAATGAACTTAATGAAGTACATGCTAAACATATATGACCAAAGGACTTGACTCTTCACCCTATCATGCTTAATGTCACCCCAGGAAGGGAATAGATAAGGTTAGGATATAAGAGAGTGTTAAGAGTTAGTGTAAAAAAGAACAAGTAAAAAAAAAAAGTTAGTGTTAGTGAAAAAAAAAAATTAGTGTGAGGAAAATAGAAGAGCTGGGGGGAAGAAAAAAAATAATTTGAAACCTAGAAGAGGCAATTGATAGGCTGTGCTCCTTCTCCTTCACCAAGACAGGGACACCTTCTTGGTAAGCTCTGCACCTTCACCCTTTGGTGAGGAATACCCAGGACAGCATTTTGCTAGCTCTGTTATCATATATTGGTTCTATTTCAGTAAGTGTACTTACTAACAACAGTTCTGAATCTGTTATGTCTGTTGTCTTATTAAATATGTTCAACTTTGTGAAACTGTCTCAGTGAAAGTTCTTAGCAGGGCTCTGAAACAGGCAGTTGTTTGACCCTAAGTCCCCTTTAATGTGACAATCATGCCAAGCAAGAGTTTCATCTGCTTCATGAGTAACAAACTGCTTTGCTGGGCAGTTTAATGGCCACGAGAGGTCAGGCTTTTGGTTTCAGTGCTTAAAGATCATAAGTTCAAAATAATTCCATGAAGAACAAGGAATTTAGGCTAAGTCTTCATAGATAATTTTTTTTTTCTGCATCTTGGAATGTGATCTGTGTAAGACTGGGAGATCAGCCCATGACTGATAGTCCTGGCCCCTGTTCTGTCACCCTTGATCATCCCCATTTACCTGCAACCAAACTGTTCTGCAGGTCAGGCATTTCTGAGTACAGAAATTTGTGATCCCTAGGGCTAGGGACGCATGTTTGTTTTATTACAAGTAAATTCAACAATTTGTTAATTTACTAGTATAGACCTAGATTTAAGACATGACACTGAAAAATATCTTGATACTACAGACCTCAGAGCATCTGGGGCATTGGATTTGTAAAGCACACACACACAAACTTAATTTCAAGCTTATCAGTAGTGCTTTAAAGTCAGTGAATCTCTTGCTTTTACTGAAAAATAAACTCTATTTGCAAAGTGAAGGTGTTTCCTGAAGTACAAAACAATACTTTTTTGGCCTAATTTAAACTTTTTGTATTTTTTAGTTATTAAAAAAACTCCAAAATTGTTATATGAGAAAATTTTGCAAGACATTGTATTGTACTGCGTAGAACTCACTGTAGTCCCACTATAGTATTTCAAGTACTTGTTTCATTTATAACCTCATTGACCTTTTTCTTTTTCTCTCTCTCTCTCTCTCTTTTTTTTTTTTTTTTTTTCTGTCTAGGGACAATCAAATACATACAAAAAATGATAAGTTACCTAAACATAGACATCCGAGGCCAATTTAGTCTCCCTAAGGTATCTGAGATGTCTGTGGAGGGCTGCCAGATAAGACACGACACTAGGGTGAGCTGTTCATCTGTAGAGTGACAGCTGGGGGCCTGCAGGGATACCATATGGTGCCTAAAATGGCACTATTCACCCTTTTAGGCAGGGTGAGGGTTACAAAGTGGCAATGCAGCCTGTTTGGGCTGCGCAGGTGGCACGGAACAAGTAGGAGATGAGCTGGTGCAGAAAATCCAGTGTGTGCCCTACAAGCATTTCAGAGATTTATTTCAGAACAGGTCTAATTTGGTCCAATCTCACATTAGGAGCTGTTGTAAGTATATTCCTGCACCAGATCTTTTGGGTTAGCTTTGTCTGGATGGAGCCCAGTTCATAGACACCAGGACTCTCACATGGCATGAAGCTAAGTGTGGTGAGAAGGGGTGGTCAGGAAAAACACTTCAAATGCAGGTTCCTGATCCAAGATGAAATGCTAACGTAGAATCATTATACAGATGCAATGCAGATGCTTCCAGAAATTTGCCTAAAAATGTATATGCCACCTCCACTATCAATTCCTGGAGGCAGGAGAGTCAGAATACTCCAGCAGACTTTCCTTCCAGGGGATGGAAGGAAAAATGTCTCTCTTCAACTCCAGGATAAACAAATGCCTCAAAGACTTTTTTTTTTTTCTTTAAGTATCAGAACATCACTAGCTGTCTGTTAAAATTCATTAACTTTTTTAGTCCCAGCTCCCCTATTTTCTTAATCTGAATATTTGAAAAAGCGCACAAGACAGAGTTGTTGTTGCAGGGGGCTGCACTGACTGATCTTTTAAATGGAAAACTATATTCAATAAAATTAAATCAGCTCTTTTGTAAAGACAAAGATCATCACCCTCTAGCTTAATTTAACTAAACAGATGTAGGGTTTATGTAAATATGCAGTCATTGTAATGTGAAACAAAAGCTAGAATACCCTGTCATTAGTGTAAACCAGAATTCAGTATTACCAGCTGGTCAATCGTGACCTTCCATTCAGACATAGAGACAGTGTGTGTCATGTACTCTGAAGCAGGGGAAATATGAAGAAAAATGTTCCCCTGTCCGCAAACTCATTGCTTATTAAAAGTGACAGCTAGATAAAGCCCTTATTTAAGCATGCGGCAGGTACAGGATGAACTCCAGGAGGGTCATTTAGTCCTCCTGCAGCCCTGCCTGTGCTCAGGGCCAGCTGTGCCATGCAAGTTAGTGCAGCCTGCACATCTGCTTCATCTTTGATTTTTATTTTTATTTTTTTTTTCATGAAAGATGCTGTAATTAAGCGGGCATATCTTTTCTTGAGAGGACAAAAGGTAGAACTTCTGCAGAGGACCCAGACCTTCTCCCAGAGCTGGAATTCTTCTGGGCCAGCGACTCTGAGGCTTCTGTTCTTCTAGAGGAGCAGTTCCAAATACAAGGTTTCTTGACTCTAATTTGTCAGGCTGGTGTTAGGCCAGAGTGCTGAGTAACCATGCACTACATTAATGAACCTCACCTCAAAGAGATTTTGATGTATCGATACACAGAAAACACCATGCTGCTAATATCTGTGCAGCTTGGTCTGTATCCAGCTGCATGTATCCCTCATTCCCAGGCTGTGAACTTTCAGGGTAAATGCTTCAGTCCCTGACTGCAGCTCCCGGAAGTCTCCCGTTCCCTCACACAGTCCAAAGTGCTGGCATAAGAGCCACAACATAAGCTTCAGACACACCTGATATCCCTCTTGCCCCTCCAAAATAAATAAATAAATAAATAAATATTCAAAATCCTTAAGGCTTTTTTTTTTTTTTTTCGTTTCACTCTACAATCATAGAATCATGCAATCACAGAATGGTTTGGTTTGGAGGAGACCTTAAAGATCACCTAGTTCCAAACCCACTGCCATGGGCAGGGACACCTCCCACCAGCCCAGGTTGCCCAACGCCCCATCCAGCCTGGCCTTGTACACCTCCAGGGATGGGGCACCCACAGCTTCTCTGGGCAACCTGTGCCAGAGCCTCATCACCCTCAGAATAAAGAAATGGTATGAAATGCTTTTGTGCCAAGTTGGTGAAAATGTCTCTGTGCTAATATTTTCAGCTGAGCTTTCTCCCTCTGCAATAATATTTTACTGGAGCTGATTATGTAAGTGTGTCTGTTCTCATAAGAGCAATATAGTCATCCCTTAATAATGTAGTTCATGTATTATTTTTCTGTGTATTGCCCAAACAATAGGTGTTTTGCTCTGCTTTTACATTATCCACAAGAGATTTGTTTGGTAAGTGGAATACAAGCTATTTTAGTGAGGGGAAAGCACTTTTACAGTTAGCTTTAATTTGCAGTTCTCAGCTTCTACAGTGCCACTGGGTTTAACTGTGGTGTTTGGGATCAGAGACCTTTAGCTGGGTCTGACTCAGCCTCCCTGTAGCAGCACAGCTCCTCAGCTCCCAGCAGCATTCCCATATGATGCCTGTAACACAGCAAGGAGTTCAGCTCCAGAGTTCATCTGTTTTACAGTCACAGCTGCCTCCCTTGGAGGATGTATCATCTGGGCAACAAACTGCTCTCAAGGTGCTGTAAACAGCCTCTCCTTTTTATGTGCGTGAGTTTCACTGAGCAGGCAGCTAGGAAATGATCTGAATGTGGGTTCTGCATAGGAAATTAAAACTTGTTTATCTGCAGCTGCAATACAGAGGAAGCACCTATATGTTGTATTGCCAGCCATCACCCAAAATAGACTCACTTTCTCAAAGTGTTTGATCTTAAAAAGAAATTGCTTGGCATTTGACAAAGTTTCTCCTATAAATCTGAGTCTGCTGGGTTAAAACCTGTTCACATAAGCCTCCGGAGGCATTGCCTGGGTGTCTGTGGGTGTTTTTTCAGGATGACTTCACAACATTCAGAAAGGACCATGTGTGGGACAGTGTCTGCTACCCTCATCTGTTCCAATGAAGTTCTTCAGGAAGTTCTTTTCAGGGAAAAATAAAAGAGCAGCTGAAGTACTGTCCTGGAGAAGGGGAACAGGATGATGTGCAGCTGCTTGAATCTTCAAATTCACCAGCTGCAACAGTCTGTTTCACCCCGAGCACAGCCCTGGGATGCTGCACATGCCTCAGAAGCCTGATCAAACACAAACCCAGGAGGCTGCAGAAAGCCCCTGGCGCAGGGCAGAGGAAGACAGCAGGAGTTTTCCAATGCAAACCAAATCCAGGAGCTGCTCTGGATTTGCAACTCACTGGAAGCAGGGAAGCATGAGTCAGAGGAATCAGTGAGGGCTGTGCTCAGCCGATGCCATAATAAAGAATGAGACAGGAAAAATGAGGGATATTCAGACAAAAGGCAGGCATACACATTTCCCTCCTGAAAAGTCATACCACCAGAAGCAAAAAAAGCACAGTAAATACTGTATAAATACATAAATAAATAAATACAAAAGGTAGAGGCATTTCTGTTTCAAAAAGTGATCTATAATAGGGTGACAGAGATGAAAGATTGCAGTGGTGCAAGTATGCAAGGATTCAGGGCTGGATGCACACCATCCTGAATGGTGTCTGTGTGCGTGCATGTGTGTGTGTGCACACCCATGCTGGAGGATGGTGAAGAGAATTAAATCTGTCTCTGAATCCATGGCTTAGTTCAATGACAGGAATGTTTTTCAAATGCCTCCTGCATGGAAATTTCATATGCATCCCTAAGGGACAGCATATGAAATGGTGTGGTTCAGCATATCCCAGAAGCTCCCCCAAGCTGCCTGTATAGCCCACCGGTGTATAAAAATGAATGAACAAGCCTAACCTGATCCGTGCAAGGGAAACTGCAGCAGTTGTAATGCTCCACACGTGTGTTACTTCCCTAGATCTGAATGCCATTTAACGTGCTTCTAAAACCACTGCATGTGTTACTCAGTGTGCACTGTGATTCCTTAGCAGAGCATGACTTTTCTCACACAGGAAAGAGAAATGTGCTGATTTCTTAATCTTTCCCCACAGGGCTACAACAGCAAGAACACACTTATTCCCAAAGCAATTTCAATCTGACTCTTTCCTGGGAAAAGAGAAAAGGGATTGAACCTTTTAAGGTAGAATAAAGACCCGAACCCTAGTTACGTCTTCCTGAATTGCATTTATCAGTCTGTTGTATGAAGGAAGAGCATTTCTGTCCTGTGCAGTCAAGGTCAGCGCATGAGCCCTGGCCTGTCTTTTCACTGGGAGGGTACTGCTGAGATAAGGTTTTGCTCCTTGGCAGACATGAGTAATGCATCTGGTCTGGAGCAGGATTTGACATAGGCCTTCTGCTCAGTCTTTCCATTTTGGAGCTTTTGGAGACCCTAAAGCTGTGCATAACTGCTGTAACGAGTTTCTTGATCAAAGTTTATGCTGTGCACGCAAAATGCAAGAACCTCGTTCAGAGTTCTGACTCCATCTGTGGCAAACAGATAGCAAAACATGCTGCATTGATCAATTTTTAGAAAACATCAGCAGTAGGGATAGGAGAGGTGTTTTGGACATGATTAAAACACTTAAACCAAGCCTTCTAGAAGCCCAAGAAACTGTCCAAGAAACTTCTGAAGCTCAACCTCTTGTGCATATATGCTTCACCCTGCCTTCACCCAGAACTATAAAGGGTGAAATTCTGAGGGGTAAGAAGGGGTCTGTATCCATAAAACTGTGTATCCACTCTCTCAGAGGGGTCTGTATCCATAAAACCACAGCAGTCCTGAAATCTTTGTGGGGGACTTGTTCTCACCATTGTTTCACCTCTTTGTTTGAGGGTTTGTTTTTGTTTTCTTCCTTTCCTCAGCAGCTGTATTTATTGAGAGAGAAATGAGTATATTGCAGATGGTGTTGGTTCATATCCTGCAGGGAAAATTGAAGGGGTGAGTGATTTTAGCATTTTCCACTACCAGGTTAAGGAGCAGAAAATACCAGCAGAATTGGAAGTATTGACATAAGAGGGACTAAAGACATGGCCATCACGAAGGAGGGGTTGAAGATTTTCTGTCATCAAATTCCAAGTTCTAGTTCTCACCCCACATAGAAACAGCTTCTTAGTAAATATCAAGCCTTACATTGCTCTGGTTTACAGTATCAGGGAGAAAAAAGAACATACTTGCACATGGTGGGAGAAAATCAAATAACGCCTGTTGCATCCAACCATGCCGTTGTTATGGCCGACAGTGATAGGGAATGCCCTGAATCCAGCCTCAGTAAATCCATCACAGCTGGTGCATCAGCATCTTTGTGGTTTGCTTTCATCCTCTGGGGTGCAGATGGCATCAGGGTTGCATGCTCTGTATCCAGCACTGGGGTAAGTCACAGAAGCCTGGAACTGGCTCTGAACTCCTTCAGAGCTCGTGGCACACTCAGCTGGGGATTTTGGTTTAGGCCCACTACAGATTACCACTCCGAGTTTTGCTGTTCTTTCTCAGCATGGGATTAATGGGATCCACATGGTAGATTTGGAATCTAATATTCAGATGCTGAGAGCCTGTGCACTGAGCCCCTGGTCTTTCACAGGAGCTGCACGCACCCTGAGGCACAGAGCAGCGGGGCCTGTACGTTGGTCAGAGGTGAAAAAGTAGCTCACCCTGCTTCAGGAGGTGAAAAAGTTTTACAGCCTCCAGATACAATTATTTTCATGCGCTTCTGTAAGAAGAATCAAATATCTAAAGCAACATTGTTGTATGTGAATTATTTGGAAGAACTTCAAAAGACCTCCCTGTCCTTATAATTTGCGTCAGAGCATAAAAGGGCATGGAAGGAGCAGCATTTAATTTAGGAAAATCTCATTTATTTTGTGAAACATTTTCTTTTGTAGGGGCTGCTTGCCTGTCCCAGACAGAAGCAGGGATCTAAAGTTGCACATTTTTTTCCACCAAGTGCTGTCTGCCTATGCACATGACCTATTGATGTCCCTGTTGCTCTGTGTAGAGTCTCGTGTAGAAAGGAGTTATGCCTCTTGACAATAAGATCCTCTTCTTTTGACCTAGGAAAAAATATTTTTAGTGTAAATTTTTGAAGTGAATTTCACCTGAGACAGCCTCCTGTGCCATGAAACCTCTTTTGGGGTCCAAAGGGAGATGCAGGAACCGGGTGCCCCCAGTGTGACTCAGGGTGGGAAGGCAAAGCAGAGCCCCAGCGACTCAGGGGAGTTGACTCCATTTTTTTGGCAGCCTCCCTTAGAGATCTGGAGGCCCTGGGGCCTTATCTGCAGGGTGGCCAACATCTGACAAAACAATCTGCTGGAAGCTGCCTTTAGGGAACCTCGCAGAACTTCCTGATGCTTACCCAGATTTTCCCACATAGGGAGCAGATCTAGCATGCGGGATGCAGGCAAGCTGATTTCACAATGAACCATGCCAGAAGTTCCATCGAAGTGAGAAGTGCTGCAGATCAGGAGGCCGGCTCTGACCCACCCGTCTTGCTCTGTTCGTATGCCTAAAGCTGCTGAGATGCCAGCTCCTTTTCTTTTAAGTTTCTTTTCTTTTACTTCTTCTATTAATCCAGTGTATCAGATGCTCACGTGTAAAGGGAAATCTGCAGCGCATTAGAGGAACGCTGTCTCTTCTGATGTTTGCAGTTGTCCCGCAACCCATCCTTTAGAGGCGGTGTATAGATAACATACAGCCACGAGGGGGAGCGAGAGCACTAAATAAAGCGATTTGGGATGGAAGGGGACGTTACACCTCCGGGTAAACAGAGTCAGCATTCGGGTGACAAACACGTGAAGCATAAAGAGGAACGGGGGGGTTTAGCTCAGAAGGTATGCGGCTGTGTTAAAATGTGGAAAACAAAAAGACAGCTTGCAGCCATTTTGATACATGGGGTTATTTATTTATTTTTATTTTTTCCAATTCTTGATTTTTTTTTATTTTATTTTATTTTTTTTTTTTTACAGAGAACACTCTCTAAACTGCCTAAGCTGCCAAATGGCAAAAAGATGTGGCTTTTACATGTACTTTTCTCCTACCCTTCTAAGATAAAAGTAAAAAGGGAGTATTAAATAAGGTGATTAAGAAGACCGTCAGTTGTATGGGATAGAAACACAATATTTTAGCCTTACACCAGCACTGCTGAAGCAAAGTTTGCCTTTTCTATCACTATTCCCTTGTGAAGCTGTGAGTACCAAAACCAGATCCTCAGAGATAATTATGTAACTAATACTGACAAACACTGCAGAAGTGAAACATCTAAATAACACCATGGTCCTACTTCCCATATGCCCCAATCGCTCTATACATCTGAAATAAATGCATTGCAAATTCTTTCCATCACAGAGAAACTGAAGATGTTCAATCCACTAAAGAGGCTAAGAAGCTGCTGTGTTGAAAGTACCTGGAGATCACTGTCTCTGTTATAACTAGCGTAAAATAACTTGATTTTTTTTTTTTAATTATTATTATTTAATTATTTTTTAATGGTGCTATTTTTTGATCAAATGTATCCTGGGCTGGTTTCCCATGCAGCTGTACAGAAAGGGTGCCACCAAGGTTACAAACCAGGGATTCTGATTAAAAAGTCAAGATTCTCAGAGTTCTGCAGCAATGCAGACACCACATTGATCCAGCTTCCTATTACAGAAGTGTCTTCTGTGCCTCCCGAATTTTATCAGTTTGCTCTATTGTAAAGGGTCTGTTCAGGCTGCAATAATTAAGGGCGTGCCAGATTTTTCCATAATACAATCTTATTTTTCAATGGGCTATAAAATTTCACCCTTGGCTAGAACTTGACGTATGTAGTTGAGAACCTGCTGCTTTTAAAGCATTTTTAAATGCCTTGAAGCATTCTTTGAATCAAATTGGGCCATTAAGAAAAAGGGGACTGCACTCCATAATATGCTGGTTCTAAAAATCTCTTTCAAGTTAGTAGGAATTCCTCCCCCTTCTTCTCCTTATACCTTTCAGGCCACAAGTAATGGAAGGAGTCATATGAATTAACAGTGTTAAAGAAATTACAGAAAAATGCATTGTGGAGGTAATGCGTTAGTGCCACACATTGTTATATTGAATTTTGATTTGAGGGGAAAAATCAGAGGGGAAAAAATTTACTGTTGAAAAATTGGTTGTGATGCCTCAAAAATTGCACCCACTGTGTAGGTCCATTCCTCTTCTAAACAGTGTAAGTAGCAGTACTTATAGCAAAAGCTGCCTGAATTCTGTCAGGACTCCATTTTTAGTTTCTCATAACCTTGCCAATGTTCGTGACTTGAGTATCCTCTGCAGAGTGCTTGCTTCAGGGTGAATGGTTTCGGAAATGTGTTAACAAAGCATCCGGGTAAACCACTGCTCCATTGTGAAAATAGTGTGCTGATACCCTACCATGGCATGCAGGAAAAAGCAGGCTGCTTCCCCCTTATAAATTTTCAGCCACCATCTTTTTTTAAAGGACTGCGACATCTCCATGATTTGCAACACAATGGAAACCTGAGCCATTGGCCATGCTTGCCCAGATGTCAGAAACATGCCTTATCTTTCACTAATCAAAAGCTATCAACATCTGGACAGATCATAAGCCTTTCTCCTTCTTTCTAAGTCAATGGAGCCTTTCGATTCACTGCAGATCAGGGGAGGTGTGCTGAAAGTCCCTGATGGAGTTGTTTAGCTGAGAGAAAAGGAGGCTCGGGGGATATCTTATCGCTTTCTACAGCTACCTCAAAGCCTCCTTTAGAGGTAGTAGAAATAGAGAGGTGGGGGTTGGTCTCTTCTTCCAAGCAACAAATGAGAGGACAAGAGAAAATGGTGTCGAGTTTGGATATTGGGGAAAAAAATCTCCACTGAAAGGGTTGTGCAGTATTGGAACAGGCTGCCTGGAGAAGTAGAAGAGTAACCCTCCCTGGAGGTATTTAAAACAGTGATGACATAGTGCTTAGAGACATGGTTTAATGGTAGACTTGGCAGTGTTAGGTTAGCAGTTGGACTTGATGATCCTAGAACACTTTTCCAGCCTCAGTGTTTCTATGATTCTATAGTAAGCATGGTCTGATGAAGCTGAGCAGAGCTCACAAACAGGGTCACTGTGTGCTTAAAGAAGAGCTCCATGGGGGAGGGCTTACAGCCATGGGAAGGTTGGTTGGGTTGTTAAAGGAGGAGATAATTCCCAGTCTTGCCCTGTGTCTCAAAATCCTGGATGGAGGATAGAAAATCTCCCCAGCCCTTGCAAAGAAACAACAGATGTGACATGGGACTTTTTTTTTTTTTTTTTTTTTTTTTTTTTTAATCTGCCTGGATAAAGCTTAGTTGCCAGAGATGTCCCCTGAGGAGACACCTCTGTGCTGAGACACAAGAAGTCTTGTCCTCTGGCACCTCTAACTGTTTTCTTACTTCAGACTCCTGGATCCACTAAAGAACAAATTTTTAAACATCTTCTCCATCATTTCCTTTACACAGGCAGATGGGCCAACACAGGGACAGGTCCAGCCAAGCTGCAGGGCTGCTTCAGGGTCAGGTCACAGTAAGTGCAGTAAGTGGCATAAATCACTTTTTTTTTTTTTTTTTTTTTTTTTTTTTTTTTTTTCCCTACAGGTGGAAACTAATTGTGTCTGTTCCTCATTGCTCATGCTCAGCCTACCAGGAGGCTGGTCTGCAGCAGCACTGGGCTTTCAGGGTGACAACTGGAGTCACTGAAAATTATGCTCAGAAAAAAAAAAAAAAAAAAAAAAAAGTGCCATATGCAAAATAATGTGTTGTAAAACAACGTTGTCTGACCAAATACATAAATAAATAAATAGGGCTTGGCATTTCAAATTGGGGTTTGACAAATACAGAGAAAGTTTTGATGTGAATATTTCTGCCATCATGCATAGAAGGAGAACAGTGTGAACTATTTATTTCATAAGGATATTATCAAGAAAAATCAATTTTTGGAACAACTTGCATACTATCCTGGTGGAGCCACTGACAAATTTGTCCTTAAATTGATAGGACTTTTTCCCAAGACTGAAGGTTTCTTCAGGAATGTTCTGCTGAAACTTTATTTTGAAAAAGACAATAAAAGAAAAACTGTCAATGTCTTTCAGCACAATATATACAGGTGGGTTTTTTGTTTGTTTGTTTGTTTGGTTGTTTTTTTCTAATAACTGAAAAAATGGTTTTTTAATTAATTTGGAGTAGAAACAGTTTGAAATGCTATAAACTTTAACTGATTGGGAAAAAAAAATCAATTAATTGTCTAAGAGATCTCTTAGTTTGAGGAAGATCTGTGAGCTGTTGTCAATGGCTACCTCCAAATGACTTCAGTGGGGCTAGAATTTTGTACTTTGATCTTGAAAATGCATCTGTCTTATCAAAGTGTGTGTGGTCCTTAGTAACAGCAGTTCTGCTTTCAGATTTGCATAAGTCTTGAGATGAGCATAGCAAGAGAGCTCAGTGTAACAGATTACCAAGGTACCATGTTTAAGCAAAGTGTGATTATTGCTGACCAAACTGGATAGCGGACTACATGCAAATGAATCAAAGGAATACAAATCTTAATATAGATAAAAGTAATAATAAAGCATAATCTGACAGCTTCTTTGGAGTGCTGATCTGTGATTCTGCTTGAGCTGAAAATCAGGATTAATTCAAAGAAATTAAAATGATACAGACAACAAACACATTAGACACAGGTTTTTCCTCAGGCAAGAAGCAGCTTGGAGCAGGTTTTATTTGAATCAGTATCTTAAAATGGTGCAATATATTTGAGTAAATTCCCATAGGAAACCTAAGCCTGAACTTAGGCAATGTGGATGAAAACACAGTTTCAAATGGACAGTAGTTTGGACAGGGAGATTTTCTTCAGATATCTTGCTCTGGCATATGTTGTTGTTTTACTCCAAAGAATACGTATGGTTTGAAATCATTATATCTTTCATTGAAGACAGATCAGGCAAAATTCCTTATAACAATATTTCATATATTTTCTAAAAGCTTTTTGCTGCCAGAATCGGCAAGGGTGCATTATCTCGAGTGCAATCAAATGTCATGCTAGAAAAGCACTAAAGCCTTTTTAATTAAAAACGTCATAAAAGCTTAAATAAAATTATAACTGCTGGTTACTGTAATCTTCTTAGAGGAGTCTTTGTGTGTGTAGATGTATGCTTATGCATGTGTGAGCGGGGGTATGAGTGCAGTGGAAAATGAATCCTGTACAAACAGTGGAATACAATGTCTGCAAGGGTTTGTTTGAACCTGCAACTGCGCATACACCCTGGTCAGACAGTTAACCCTCCCTTGTTCCTGCTAGAATGCTGCACAGCTTTGCAGGCTCACACACAGAGCAAATGCTGTGCTGATGTGAGCACAGCCATTCAGCAAGATGGAAATTTTGCAACCAACACATGGATTGAAACCTCCTAAGTGGCCATTCCCTTTGGCACTGTGTTGCATATGAAATGTGCCTTTGCCCTTCTTGCTGATGGGGCTGGCAGAGGAAGGGGAAGAGGTGGCACTCCAAGCTCAAGCTGTTTGGGACAGCTAGAAATATGAAGCAGAGCATATTAAAATTGCCTCAAGCCCAGACTTCATGCAGAAGGATATGGGATGGTTACTACTTCAAGGCATGTGCTGCTCCCACCCAGAGAGAATTACTGCCCCCATTCCCATCTCAGCAGTAGCAGAAAAGGAAAGCACTTCTATCTCTAGCTCTTCTATGTCTCCCCTTTTCTTGCACCCTTTTTTCTTCAACACCATCTTAGCTAAGCTTCATGGGAACTTCTCCCCCTTCAAACTTCCCGGCCCCTTTTCCACTTCTACTCTCCCACACCCTACCCCAGGCTCTGCCACCACTCTGCCACCACCAGCAACACTGAAGTTTGCCCATATGGCTTAGAAGCCTTGAAAGACTATGTTAAGTTATAAATATCCTGCTGCAGTATGCTGAATTCCCACTTTACCCATGCTTGGCCATTATACTAACCAGCAACACCATGTAACTTCTAAGACTAACCATCAGCATGTTAATGCTGACAGTTCAGGCATAGTATAATGATGGAGATTTATTCTTTGAAGGCTAAACTGTGGCTTTGCTGTGAGACCCCTGCAAAGGGCTGGATAATGTTACATTGCCCCAGCAGCAGACTGCTAGGCAAGCTGAGTCACCAAATGCCCTGCTCTAGCAGCTACTTGTAGTATAATTTTTATGGGGTGTCTGACTCCTGTTGTTCCCTTATGTGGCTATGGAAGTTGCACCACAATTTGGCCCCAAGGAAATTCACATTTGAGAAACGTTCAGGCTGGAGCAGCCTGAGAACTGAAATGTCCCTTTGTTACAAACTTACTGAAATGAGCAGTTCGATGTGTCAATGCGCAATTAATCACAAAGTCCCAGTACTCTCTGGTGTGACTATTCTGGAAGCCCTGAGAGAGAAAAAGTGCATGTTCTCATCCTGCTGCTCTTGTGCTTGTATACTCTTTCACTTGTCTCACTTAAAAGCAAAAAATAAACCAAAAAAGATTGGATTGGCCAGGTTGACTTCATCTAAATGCTCAACAGTGTGCTCCCTTCAATGTACTCTCTGCATGATCAAACATTCTAAATAAAGATTTACATCTTGTTTGTTTCTTTGTTTTTAAAAAGCCCTTTTCTCAATTGGGCAGTCTTCTGCTGCATCACAGAAACAACTGATGGCCAAAACAAGTGAATGAGACAAGAGTTCATAGAATCATGGAATCATGGAATGGCTTGCGTTGGGAGGGACCACAAAGATCATGTGTTTCCACTCCCCCTCCCTGCCATGGGCAGGGATGCCACCCACTAGATCAGGTTGCCCAGGGCCCCATGCAGCCTGGCCTTGAACACCTCCAGGGATGGGGCATCCACAGCTTCTCTGGGCAAACTGTGCCAGTGCCTCTCTACCCTTACAGTGAAGAATTTCTTCCTAATGTCTAATCTAAACCTATTCATTTAGTTTAAGATCATTTCCCCTTGCCCTATCATTATCTATCCAAGAGCTCTTTTCCATCCTTTTTATAAGATACCCTTAAGTACTGAAAAGCTGCAATGAGGTCTACCTGGAGCCTTCCCTTCTCCAGGCTGAACATCCCCAGCTCTCAGCTTTTCTTCATGGGAGAGGTTATCGAGCCCTCTGATAATTTTTGTGGCACTCCTCTGGACTTGCTCTAAAAGGTCCACACCTTTCTTGTTCTGGAGTCCCGTACTTGGATGCAGCACATCTTTAAAATCTGTATCTTTCCAATTTAGAGATTAGGATGTTGTGTGGGACCGTGTCAAAAGCCTAAAACTTTTGCAAGGCATACACTTCTCTTAGGCGGTGGTATCCTACCTTCCACAATCAGCTGTTCCTTGTGCCACCATAGTAATTTTAAATAATTTTGATTTGCTACAATGAGAATATAATGGTCATACAAACTCACCAGGAATTCCAGGTCTGCTTATTTGCAATCCATGAATTTAAAACCATTAACTCCTTGTTTTCGTGGGTTTATGTAGTAAGGTTTTGGTAGCAGGGGGGCAAAGGATGGCCTCTGTGAGGAGTCCAGAAGCTGTCCCACGTTAGATAAGGGCCAGTTTCAGCCTGCTTGGATCTGCCACTGCCCAGAGCTGAGCCAAAGAGCAAAGCTGGGTGGGCCTCTGGGGCAGCAGAGTGAAGAAAGGGAAAACAAAGCAAAACAAAACAAAACAAAACCTGCTGTGCAGCTGGGAGAGAGAAGAGTGAGAACCAGCCCTGCAGATCCCCAGGTCAGTGCAGAAGGAGGGGAGGGCAGGAGGTACTCCAGGCATGCAACATAAGTTCCCCTGTGGCCTGTGGAGAGGCCCCTGGTGGAGCAGGCTGTCCCCATGCAGCCCATGGGTCCCACATGGAGCAGATCTCCACGATGCAGCCCGTGGAGGAGCCCCCCGTGGAGCAGGTGGATGTGGCCTGGAGGAGGCTGTGGCCCATGGAGAGCCCCCGCAGGAGCAGGCCCCAGGCCGGAGCTGCAGCCCGTGGAGAGGAGCCCACGCAGGAGCAGGGGGTCTGGGGGGAGCTGCTGTCCATGGGGGACCCGTGCTGGAGCAGTTTGCTCCTGACGGATGGACCCTGTGGTATGGAGCCGTGTGGGAGCAGTTCTTGAGGAGCTGCTGCCTGTGGGCAGCCGCTGCAGGCTCAGTTTGGGAAGGACGGCATCCCGTGGGAGGGACCCCACGTGGAGCAGGGGCAGGGAGTGACAGTGAAGGAGTGGCAGAGACGAAGCGTTAGGGACTGACTGCAGCCCCCATTCCTCGTTCCCCTGTGCTGCTTGGTGGGAGGAGGTGAAAGAGGATGGCTGGGGAAAGGTGTTTATATTTTGTTTTCTTTGCTTCTCGCATTACTAACAAGCAAGTTGCTTCTCACAACTTGCTTGTTAGTAATAGGTAATAAATTTCTCTAATCTCCCTCTTCTGTTTTGCCTGTGATGATAATTGTTGAGTGATCTCCCTATCCTTATCTCAACCGTTGAGCTCTTTTCATCGTATTTTCTGCCCCTTTCCCTTTGAGGAGGGGGAGTGAGAGAGTGGTTATGGTGGAGCTCAGCTGCCCAGCTGGGTAAAACCACCACACTTGTATTAAAAAAGCTTGTGATTAATCTTTCACTTCATTTTTCATGTGTTATGAAGCTAAATGCAAGCTGACATCACGTTTGGGTTCAATAGCTCTTAAAGGGTAATATAGTGCTATCATTTGTAATTGAGAAAGGAAAATTGTTTGTGCATAGATAAGCAGCGCTTCTCCAGGAGAAACTTCATACAAGAGATTTTGGCCCTCCATGCATGTTCAGCCCAGCTTGCAGTGAGCATACACTACTACTGAAGCAGCTGAGGCAGTGACTTCATCCAGGTGCTGCTGTCATTTACATGAGAGCTGTCTATGCCTTTCGGTATCTCAAGCAAACAGCAATGGTTTAGGAACCTTTGCAAAGCCTGTGAGTTGCTGGTTGCAAATGTCAAATACTGGTTTCTGGAGTGGTACACTGAGACTGATAACAGCTGGAAGGTGGGGTTTTCACAGCTTCTTGAGTCATCCATTATCATTGTGGAAACTGAGTACACACCTAGGCTCGGAGACATCAGTATTCGTTCTTTCAACATTGCCAGGACTGTACATAGGTTGTCTGGTACCAGTGCCCAGCTGAATGTGCAGGTATAACTGAGACCTGTAGCATATTCTCTGGTAGCACTCTCTGCCCCAAGGTGTTTTCCCAAAAGGCCTATGAAAGAGATCAGAATTCAACTTTTTGGGACCCAAAGGGTAGGTGTGCACACAACCTGTGCCAGGCAGACTACAAATGTGCTTTGTATTATCCCAGGCAAGCTAATCTGTCTAATTTAAAATCCAGATTTATAAATCTGACATCACCATCAAGTCTTTCAACTAATGAAAACACACTTGAATTTCATAGGAAATGAAGAGGGGGCAGAATTAAAACATGTAGAAGAATCTCTACATGATTAAATTTAAACACCTATGCTCTTTCTGTCATCAGAGAAATCTGACTACTTTCTAGTCATTACAGCATTGAGAGCTAGCCCCGTCTCAAAGACTGGAAGAGAATGTCTTGGAGAGATTCAGTTACCTTTTTTAAGAACTATTTTAAGGAATTAACAATACTTTAAGCCTTTATCTTAATAGGTGAAGATAACTTCTGTTCTCTGCTCCAGCGAGTCTACAGCCCATATTGTGCCATTTCATGACAGTAAGGCATTACAGCATCATAAATAAAACAAAAAATCTGGAAAATACTTCTCAGTTTGACAGGACTAAAACAACGTCACTGCTACATGTAGTTAGCCATCCCAAGACAGGGACCAGCCTCAGGGTGCTCTGGCTGATGTGCACAAAAGGGCAGCATCAACATCTCCAAGTCTCTGCAGGCTGTTGGACTTCCTCAGTCACCAGCTGTCTCCTTGGAAATCTCATGGCAGCAGGTGAGGCTCACACACTGGTTGTAGGCTAGATGTTGCCGAGCATCTGAACTGTTTCCAAAACAGTTTACCTAGACCTTGGTTTTCTGCTGACAGCAGCCAATCTGAGGCAGATCTCTACTTTTACATGTCCCTTTTGCATTTTTTAAAGTCCTTTCTCGTGAAAGATTGGGTTTCATGGTACAAAGGGTGTTGAGAAGCTGCCTCAGCAGAACCATGCAGTAGTAAATACAAATATGTCATTGCGTACCTGCTGTTGAAATGGAGGCACAAACATATGATAAAGGGGCTGGCTGATAGATGGGGACATGTTGGGTGCACTATAGTGATAAATTGTTTCCCTGTTATGCCTTGGAGACAGAAGCGATGCACATATGGCATACTGGCATACTGTCACTTCTGTATTTCCAACGTCATAGAAAGCTGTGAATCTAACAACTCTTCCTAATTGATTAAGCCAGCTCTGGACACTATTAAAATAACAAAAAGGAATATGCCTTTGCTCTATATTATTAGTGATTTTTAGACAGGGGCTGATTTCCTGTTATGACAAGGAATCTTTGTGTATCAGCTCCAAACATTATTGTCATTATAGATAACTCAGAATGATTTTCTAGGCGTCATAGGTACTGAAAATATATATCTGATTAGAATTTGGTACTGTGGGGACTCTGGAGGCAAATGCAATGGCGATGCCACAAGAAGAATCTGTAAATTTGAGATTTTCTTCTGCTGAAAAATTAAAAGGCCTCTTCCATCCTACATCAAGCAGGTTTCAACTTCCATGTTTTTGAGGTGGGTGGGATTGCCTTTGACTGCCTCTGATTTCACCTCCTGAATACAATGCAGCATGAGATTAGTCTTTAATGTGAAGATTGGGATATACTATTTCATCATCACCCTGCTCTCTGTGCTATTGCAGAATATTAATAATATTCCTTTTTATATGATAATTTAGCAGAGAGCATGGATGATTTTCTGTAAAAGTAATTATTTGTTCAGAAGCTGCCTTCCAGCTCCATGATGAGACTATAACTAGTATTGTTCATCAATATCCCAGATACTGTCTGACTGTGGAATAAACACTTGTGATGCTCAGAATAAAAAGCAGCGTAGATGCCCCCCTGCTCAATGCTGACTCAACAGCCAAGATGCATTATTACTCCTGTCCCATAACTCACCTTTATGCTTCACTGTACTAATCAAAAAGCTCTGATTCTCTGTATACTTCCTCAATGAAATAATAATGCTTTTTCTCCTTTCTCCCTCATATTAATTCCTGTTCAGTACCAGCGAGGCAGAAATATTTAGCATATTTCTGGTGCTAGGCTGTAATTTTAATTTTTGTACAGCATGCATGACCCTAGACAGGTGTTTTGAAGTGTAAATAAAAGGCAGCGTTGTGTGAGACACAGAAGACAGACTGCTGCAGAAGACCCCAGCACAGTGCAAAATGCAGCATCTATCTGTTTAATAGGGTGGCAGGCCTGTGTAATGAGCAGAAACTGCTCGTGTAAAACCTTTGCTACAGCCCTCCAACTAAAACATACAGCACATTCCAAGCAGGCAGGAGGTGGAATAGCACAGCTCCAGTGTAATGTGGAGGGTAGCGCACAACAGCTCTGTAAAAAGACCTCTATAATATATATAGGAAGGGTATGACAGGCCTCTTAAGCAAGGCAGGATCCAGCAAATAGTAGCAGGAAGTGTTTGCTCTGACAGGCATGATGCCGAGCAGCCAAAAGGCCGTGTATGTGCCTTAAATGTGTGTGTTCAGAGCAGGTTTCTAAGCAAGTTATCCATTTCCAACATTATGTGCCTGTGGTTAAAGGGATTAGCCAGTGGTAATCCAGTTCTGGAGGAGATTAACTTTCAAAAACAAGGGAAAGGTTCTGCAGTGGACACATTTTTGGCTCTGCTAGCTTGGGTGGAGTATTGCGCTGGGCAGAGGAGGAGGGGTTGGACAACCTCCTCCCTCTGTTTATCTCCCCACTAGAGGCCTCTACACAACTGTCAAAAAAAGCTTTTATTGTCAGCATATTTTTAGGCCACTTAAGATGACAAAGTGCAGAAACCAGTTAGGCAGCCTTCTGTGGAAAGCGAAGCTGTGTGCAAACACAGCTCCAAGCACAGAGCCTCCACTCAGGTAGTGGTGTCTTGCATCCTTGTCTGGTAGCTGCCCTATGAACAGTAATGTCTTTAAACTATATGTTAAGTAATTTAAATAATATATTTAAAGATCGATCTTGACTTCACATCAGCTGGGTTTATACGATGTCATTCCACTGCCTTCAGTGAGGTTCCTTTAGTTATTGGAGTAAGCAAGGTGAAAAGCGGGGAGGTTGCAGGTTGTAACATACAAAGTAAATAACAGAACAGATTTCTCGGCATATTGTTATATTTTTCAGCTACTGCCATTTGGAAAGCTATGGCTCAGCTATGTTACACAAGCTCTTTGGCTTCCCATTAAAACATTATTTCAAATAGCTCTTAGTTTTAAAGGCTGCTTTTCAGAGCTTCAGCCTTTTCAGGCAGAACCAGAGCTGATGCTAATGACATCAGCATTGATGTCTATCCCACAGAGCATAGCAGGTCTCTAATTCCATCAAGGGAAAGACTTGAGGGGTTGGCTAATGTCACCAGAAACCCTCAATGGAATTACAGCCTCGACTCTGAGGGTCTGGAGTATTTCACTTGCTGCGGTACGGGGCTGGAGTATTATCATCCTTCTGCCTCTCTGCTGCCCTCTGAGGCATGGCATTATTAAATTGTCCTGAGCAGGGTGGGGAGATTAGGGAGAATATGTGTCCGTAACCTCTTGGCACAGTGGAGGTGTCTTCTAGGGTTTTGTAAACCCAGGCAAGTTAGGGGACCCCCACCCCACCAACTTGCAGGTTGCTCTCCTACAAAGGACTGGTTTCCAGCGACAGAGGGAGTGATGCTTAGAGACCCTTTGTTTTAGAAATGGGATGTTAAATTCATTATATAGCTCTGGGTGTTGGGTTTAAGCCTGCATGTGCCCATGTTGATATTATCTGTATACTGCCAATATTTTTTAAAGATGTGCAGCTGAGGTTGATTTTTGCATGCTTCAGCCTCTTCTTTGAATGAACTTCTCTCCCCATATTGTAACATTAAGCTTTTGGTGCACTGCTGTTCAGATGACTGAAGACTACTGTATGAAGTTCCCCTACTCCCAAATCTTTCACCTGAGAGGCTAGAAAACTTGTTTCATTTGCAACCAGAACAAAAGTGTGTGTTCATGTGCTTTGCCAGGTGACAGCTGCAGCTTTACACACCTGTGCAAACCCTTGCAAAAATACAACAAACCATACCAATCAACCAACCAAAACAACAACAACAAAATGGTATCAAGAACCAAACAACCAAACAAAACACAGGGGGTTAAAAAAAGACATCAATGTTGTGCAGTTTCACTAAAATCAGAATACAAAGACATATGGGCAACACCTGGGTCTGTAGCTGTGACCCCTCTCCCTTCCCCCAGGAGCACAGCTCTCTCTGGCTTCTGTAGGCGGAGGTCAGTGATGTTATTCTGTTTACATATTTCTGAAGGTCGCCTTCATATAAAACTTGCCTTCTTACTCCAGATTCTCAGGACACATTCCCCAGAACCTTCTTAGCAACACTGAGATGATAATACCTCTTCTAGCCCCCTCCCACCACTCAGCACCCAGTTCCAGCTAGACTGACAGAGAAGCTATCACACACTCTCCTCTTTTGCCATTGTATGCTCCTGCAGAAATTGCTGTCTAAGCTGAGTTATGCTTCCAGGCTACTTAAAATATCATAGATTTTCAGCACAAACTGAAACCTAATAACACTAATGAACGGGGAGCTTTTATCTTGCTTTTTTGCCAAGTTCAAGTATTATGGCTGAAACCTTCATAATTACCCTATCATTTTTATCTGTGATTGCTTAGTGTGATGATTTCATGAGTTTTGCTGGGGAAGAGGTAATCTAGCCAAGGAACATTTTCAGGCTATCTGGCAGCCTTTCTTTTCAAAAGATGTATTGTTCGTATTGGAGTTTACTCTACTATTTCATCCAATTCGTCTTGACATTTTGCTGCTTGAATGGTGAGCTCTTAAAGAAAAAGATAGTTTAGTCTTTGTCCTCTTTATCTCTCCCCTCATCTTGTTTGTTGTTAGCCTTGAAAGCAAAAGCAATGGCTATCCATAAGCCAAAAGAAAAGACAACTGACTTCCTTCTAGGTTTCTCTGGCCTGCTTCAAGCTAATTTAAAGAAGTAGTCTTGGCAGGCCATATAAATGAGGATATAAATGGTCATAACCTGTCTAGGAGACATCTAAATGCACCTAGCAGATTTAACAGCACATATCTAATTGTGCCTAAATCGCTTATGTTCTTTTATAAAATTCCTTATCTCCAGTGCCCTCCTGCAGTAAAACACAACAGGAGAGGGGTTCTTAGACCCTGAGACTGTTGAATTTCTTTTAAAGACTCCATTCAACTGAAAGGGAAATTAAGCCTTGAAAAAAGGATGGTATCTCTCACAAAGAAAAAAAAATCTTTAGTCATAAGGGCGGCTTCTTGTGGGTTGTCCTTTAGGTTTTATTTTTCCCTGGCAGTATCTTTTTTCTTGAAAACAAAGCATAAGTCTTTAGATTAATATATCCTTTCTAAAGTGATCATATGCACTCCTTTAAGAAAATATATGGAAAGCATTATATTCCCATGAGAATCTGCATCATTTCCCATCTGGATAACTCTTGTAACTCGCCTTGAGAAGATAGAACTGTTTTCCCATGATTTTTTTTTTAAACATCTTATGCCAAGCTAAAATGGAAATTTTGAATTTTATGAAAGACGAGATCCTTTGTTTGTTTGTTTGTTTGTTTGTTTGTTTTATTATGTCACTACATTTGGAAATGTCAGAACATTTCTTCCATTTTGTTTTGAGAATGTCAGAAGGTTTCAGTTCAGCAATATTAAAAAAAATCATTCAGGCCATGGCAAATCACAGTATAAAATATTAAATACTGTAGATATGTTATATAGAGAGTAACATTAATATTTAATCCTTAGGTCAGAGAAAAATGCATGAAAACAATAAAGCCAAATCAATTTATTTTAATAATAGTAAAGATCTTTATGTTGTTTAAACAAACAAAGCTGTGTTATTAATTTGATGTGCTATTATTGAAAGTGAAAGTTCCAGCTTTGCCAAAAATGCCATCTTTAATTTTGAATATTATCTGCAGTCCTATCTCTCTGTCTCCGAAAGGATATTGTACAACTGGTTACGGCACAGAGGAGGTCAATAAAGCTCAAAGGTTTGGTGTGGTTCCTGGGATCAAACACAAGTCTGGCAGCTGGGAAAAGGTGGATGAGGGCAGATCTGGCACCATGATGGGCTAGGAAGTGCATTGAACAGATGATTCATTTCCTTGTTGAGAGTAAGAAGGACCAGTGATGGAGTCAAAACAGATGAGAGGGGCTTATTCTGCACATAGGCACATACAAGCCATAAGGCTCCTTGCAGCAGAAGGCATGTGAATTGAGGTTTTATTGTACAATCATAGAATGATTTGGGTTGGAAGGGACCTTAAAGAGCATATAGTCCAACCCCCCTGCCATAGGCAGGAATGCCACCCACTACATCAAGTTGCTCAAAGCCCCATCCGACCTGGCCTTGACCTCCAATGATGGGGCATCTGCAACTTTGGGCAGCTCTCCCAGTGTCTCACTACCTACGTTGTGAAAGATTTCTTCCTTATATCTAAACTAAATCAACCTTTCAGTTTAAAGCCATTGCTCCTTTTATCTTGACTTTCTGAGTAACTGGACAAACTGTACGGTGAATGAAGATCAGCGGCTGGGCTGCTGAACACAGATGTGCTGTGCTCTGGGTTGGGAAGCTCATGAGGTGCAAATACTGGAGGCTGGTGGGGGGTTAGCAAAGTGTAGCAGCATGACAGCCTCCTTCTCCGTACCTTCCTTGTGCTAGCCAGACTTCTGCTATGGCCCAGCATAGCTGCTGTATATTCTTACATTACCAGGCACAAAATTTCCTGGGAGTCCTTTATAGCTCCTGGTTCAGTAGCACATCAGCAGCCCAAGCAGAGTTGGGAGCTGTGTCTGGGTGGTACCTGTTCAGTCCTGGGTTGTCCTCATCAGCTGCACAGTGAAGACTAGAGCATCCTATGCCTTCACTGACTCTCCAGCCCAGCTCTCCTGCACTCTTTCTCCCCCCAGGGGAAGACACAGGACCCCCCAACCTGCTGTGAGGGCAGCAGGACCTGATGGTTTTGTGGGACACACTCTGGGTCTCTCTGGGCAGTCTTCTTAAAGTGCTTTTCAGAGTCAAATCTGAAAATTATCCACTGAAATGGCCTTGAGCTCTTTGAGAAACAACTTTTTAAGAACTTCATATTCTCCTTATTTGCATTAGCCAGAAGCAAAATAGTTGCTTGTGTACCTCATGTCCAGAAGGCAAAGAACCATTAAGCTCCCTATGGAGTCCATTCTCAGTCCCTCAGCACTGAATCTGCAGAACACAATTCTCCTATGTGAAATATTGCTTAAAGATGTGATGAAGAGGGCAAGTTGTTCATGCCAGCTCATTTTCAGGCTGTCATCTCTCAAGCAATGCAGCAAGCTTGTGATGCACTTTGGAAAATCTAGAGGGAATAAAAGTATGTGGTTAGCCAACTAACCACTGGATGACACTGTTGTTCCACACAGCTACAGCTGAAAGGCTTCATCTGGCAGTGAAAATGTGCCTTGTAAAAGAAAAGTGCAGATGTGGGGTTTTAAGTGTTTAGTGTATTTTGTGTCTTAGTGCAAGGGGCAAATTCATTGCATTTGCCTTTGTGTATGTCCACACAATTAAATGCTGGCTTTCATTCCTTGGCGTTTAGGTTAAACAGCCTGATTCAATCTGGGTTTAGCCACTACTGCCTGGGTTCTCCAGATTCATAGCAATGAAGAAAATAGTAACTTCATATGTCACACAGGGCGGCTTTACTTACAACATCACTTAGAAGATTAAAAATAAATTGAAGCATATGTCACTTCAAAGGGGGCAAAAAAAGGACATCTGCATTATTTGATGCATTAATGAGAAAGTTCTGCCGAGTCTTGATTTGAACTGTATGGGAAATGATGCGATTGGTAAGCTTGCAAGTTAAATGTATTTCAAATGAAATTGTTTCTGAAATTTGTATTTAAGCGGGGTTAAGGGATGCTTGCATTTTATACTTCGCCTTCTGACATCTTGTTCGTAAATTGAGCTTTGCCCTTTTAACTTGAGGAGTTTACAATAAAAAAAAAAATCAAAGCAATTTAGCTACAGATATCTAAGGCTGCATTTCAGTAGAATAAGCAAGAACAGCTCTCCTGCCTGAGGCAAATCTTATCATCCATGACCATCTGTGCAGCTACAAACTAACTACCTCCGTCACTGCATGATTCTGTAGACATTGGGCTATAGACTAGCAAACTAACATCCATCCACCCTGATTTCCACCCCCAGCTCCAAATACTCCTTGCGATATCCTCATCTCATTTTAAACAGAAAACAAGCATCTTTGTTTTCCTTGTATATCAAATATCCCCTAAAATATAGAGGACCTGATCCTTTTTATCTTTCCCATCCCTACTACAGGGATAAGGATAAGTAAATGTCAGTAAAGCATGGCTGGATGCTAGAGATGCATAGGCAGAAACACTCATGAAATATTCACGAGGAATGATATGCATTTCTCCACACCATCTTGGTGCTTCTGGATTGTATGGCTCGACTGAGGAAGGTTTTGTTCGTTCTGAAGGAAATACAACTTCCAGGAGGATAATGTTCTGTGTTTAATGCATTAGCTTTTCCCCTTGAGGCTCGGTTACAAATGCAGCTCAGGCCAAATTGATGAAATATCAGTTAATATGCAAGTCTGACAGCTTGGAGAGGACACAGCTGCAGTGAGCTAGGACAGTCTTGGGGTGATAGAGGAAAATCTAAATATATGAAGGCCAGTATTTGCATATGTGGATGTTTTAGAGGGATACACCAAGAGCTTATTGATGCAGCTAAGTAAATCAGCCTGTTTTTCCAGAGATAATTTCTCTGGTGTTCATCCTACAGGGGAATTTGGCATGGTACAGAAAACCCAGGCCTAAACCATAGCCCATTTATTTTATTATTGCTATGACATTTGTGCTGCGTAAAGACTTCAGATACGTCAGCTTTTTCAGCATATGTATATCATGACTTTGTGAAAAATTGGAGTGTGGAGACATGCCAAAGCTTAAATAAAATGCCTTCCATTTGGTTTACCCTGAAGCCATAGGGATTGCTCCAGCAGAATGGAGGAAGGTCCAATTTCAAATCATTTCCCACATAGCTACATTCACAACAATATTTTAAAGTCATTTCAAAAAGCCAAGAAAAAATAGTGGTTTAATATGGAATAGTCAATGCAGTTGAATAAATAACATACATGATCAGATTTTAAAATATTTCCAAATTTCATAGTTAAAAATGTTTTTGTGTAAAGGTTTTGCACCTATAATCAGCTGATACGGTGAAATAGGCAGCTCTGTGAGATCCTAGGCTGAGTCCTCCGACCAGTCCATAAAATGGTGGCAGGAGCACAGGCCAGTCCTGTGTGTTATATTTTCCCCTTTCTGCTGCAATTTGTTAGCATGGTTTTTTGGCTGCAGGCTCCACATGATACCTTCGGTGCTCCAGCATGACCTGGAACTAGGACTCAGGGCCCCTGGGAGAGGCAGGAACTGTGGTGATATCCCACCCGTGAGATGAGCCTCACACTGAAAGGAGCCTTGCTAAAAGTCTCTTTGTCAGGGACTGATACATCTATATAGTCCATAGGAGCTAATGTACGGATACATATTCCTCTCTAATAATCGTGCATGCTCACATATATCTCTATCAAGCTATGCGTTGGCCCAGAAAACAGCTGAGAGGTATATAACATGTCTTGAGGTTACACCCCACAGATGGAAGCAGTTAGCTCTTTGTAGCCTGAATGTGCACCACAGAGACTAACAGAAGCCAGGAAGAGAACATCCCTCAAACTGGAAACTGCCTGCACCCCTGTAGAAAAACAGGAAAATAAGAAATATCCTCTTTCCCGAACATATTTTGTAGATATTATATAATGGTGCGTGAATGAATTAATGAATTATCAACAAGAATTTGAATTCATTCAAGATCCAGAGAAGATTTTTTTTTTTTTTTTAATTGGGTTTGATGGCATGAATACAATGAAAAAAAAAAAAAAAAGAAAGAAAAAGATGAATGAGGCTTAAACAATGTTTTAAATATATCCTTTCATTGAGGTAAATGGAGAAAAACAAGAAAAAATCCATAGATAAACATGTAAAACGAACTTAATGCTTACAAATACCTGGACATTTCATTCATTGATTTATGTCCAAAATGACTTACAAGACTTAAACTTCTTACCATTTTTAAATTCAAACTTCTTGCTAAACTACTTTTCCTCCTGATTTTCCCAAAGTTTACAGACACTTTGAAATGTCCTGATAAATTTTCAGCACTAAGGAACCCCAGCTCTGTATAAACCGTCCCAAACAACTATCAGAAATTGCAAGCAAAATGGCAGTGCTGAGATGAAAGAAAAGCAAGTATTTATGGAACAAGTCATTTGATGAGAAGAAAATTAAAACATGAGCCCAAACAATAGGATTTATGAAGTCAGACTAATTGTGTTTAACTTTTCCAAAGCCCTATTTAGAGAAGCTAGCAATTATTTGTTATTTGATGAAAAAAAACCTTCTCTGACTGTCTCTGTCTTTCAAAAATAAATGTTTTTAAGGCAAGGTTTCCATAAAATGTCTTCAAACAAAGGGATTTCTAAGGTCAGAGTTGCTAGAAAACGTAGGCCAGACCTTCAGTCAATGTAAACTAGTATCATTTGAAGCCAGCTGGAAAGAGTGCAATTTATACCAGCTGAGGAGCTCACCCTCCATGTCTGAGGTAAAGCACAAACAGCCCTGTTACTCTTTCCAATACAGTGACATGGTTTTTTTTCTCATCTGAATGGTTTGATTGCACGTTTCCCTTTTAAAAGTTTAAGCTTCTGAGTGAAAAGTGCCTGATCAGAGTATGAATAGCAAGGAAAATAGTTGCTTGAGATTGGTAATGTAATTTATGCTTTCAAAATAATTAGCAAATGTAAAAGAATTTATTGCCATTTTAGTCCTGTAAAGTATATTTCATTTTCCCAATGCACATGTGGAGACACTGCAAACCTGAGTCCATGGCCAGAGAACAAATCACTGTCACTCACCCCTTTCCACAGGAGACAATCCGTGTTTGCCTTGGTTGGTGGTTTCAGGTAAGATGAAAGCAGAAGCCTACACTTAAGAAATTTCAGTTTGCTTTTTAATCCCCTTCTGCAAAGGCATAAATCATTGTTGTATATTACATATTCTCTTCCACTGGTGTTGACATAGAAGCAATTAGTTTCTGCCATTACAGTACAAATACACATGTGAGCAGTGGGTACGTGTTTCCCAATGAACCTTAAAGTACTTTTTCACCTGTGTCAAAAAAATGTGTTTGAGTGTATGCCAATGTTTTGAATTCTCTCCCAGCTTGGTTATTGCAAGTCCCTGTTTTATTCTGTACTCAGAAATGAGTGGAATGAGAGTTGCCTTGTGTTTTTGCTAGATGGTGCCAGAGTACACTTGTGTTTCACTTAGTTGACAGAAGTTGATGGAGCAGAAATCTTTATTATTATTATTATTAATATTATTATTATTATTATAAAATCCTGCATCAAACTGTAAGCTGTATAGTGCTGCTGGTCTGCACTGGTGACTGTACACAGCAAAAGGCAAAAACCTAGTTACACATAGAGGAGAGGCTGGTTTCTGTTAGCAAGGTGAACAAGGAAGTGGAAATACCTTTCTATGTTTGAAAACTTCCAAAAGAGAAAAAGTATGCCAACTAATTTTGATCCATCAGCTAATGTTATGAAACCAGCAATCTAACTATGCAATTTTTTGTAAAAGAGATTCAGAGAACATCTACATATCTACAATTTGATAAGCATATAACACACTACTAATGTTGATTCATTTCCAGGGTTGTTTTACATCCCTCCTCCCTGCCTCCTTTTTTTTTTTTTTTTTTTTTTTTTTTTTTTTTTTTTTTTTTTTTTTTCCATTCTATCTTCTTTGCCATGGCTCTGCAAGCAATTAACATGGGTGAAGAATTGCCAGAATAGAGTTTTTCCTTGATGTGCATATGTCACTGCTGTAATGTTACTGGAAATGTAATAATTTAAATGGTGAAATTAATTGCCTAGAAAGTGACAGCATTGAATGTGCTCTTTTATGGAATGGCTCATTGTTGACAGTGGCCCATTAGATATGATATTATGTTGGTTATAGTAGCTCTACAAGGGAAAAAGCTTCATTATTACTGCTCTGTGTTATGAAAAATCATTCCTTACAGCTGTGAGTGCTGAATCTATGTTTGAAAGGTAAGCACAGTGGACAAAATGTGGATCTCAGTTAGAAGGTGGTAAGTACAGTGTTCTATTGACACATATTCTTATTGGTGGAATGGAATAAGGCTTTTTTTTTTTTTTTTAAATCATATTAAAATATTTGGAGGAGAAAATAAATAAATAAATAAATAAATAAAAGCCTGTTCTGAAAATACTATTCCTTTGGACCTGCATCTTGGTACATTTTGGGAAGATAGTGCAGAAAAAGCTTTCATGTGTTGCTTTTTTTTTTTATTATTATTATTATTATTATTATTTGTACTCTGTGAAGGTGTTCCCAAGATTTTCAGAGCAATTGGGGAAAGCTCCTTCTTTCTCATGGCCTTATTAGCCTTGGAGGGAGAGGATACAGGTGGAACCATTAAGTTCTTAATGTCACGACAAAATCCACAAACAGGAAGATGACCTCAGATACTCTGTGTATGATCTACATGAGGAGATGAATGAAGAGTGGACACAGCTCACCTTGCAACTGGAGCCTGTATTAAAACAGCTAATGAACTGCACAAAGAGAAACAAACCAAGCAGGCGCTGTGTACAGGCTAATAGATTCTTTCTGCATTATAAATATTTGTGTTTATGAAGATTAATGGACTGAAACATTGTAGAGTGAAGCCCGCTGTTTATCTATTAGTTGCAAACACCAAAGATAGCTATAGTGTGAGTTTCCCCACACTGTCCTGTTAATGACCTCAACTCTGACCTTGGACGTCCTCTTGAGGGAAAAGGGGAAATTTAGTCCAGATCACTTATAGCCATTTCCTGTGCAGAGCCATGCAAGACACTTATTGCTGACTTTGTAATGTGAGCTACTGGCAACTGCATGATCACAAAATTCTTAGTGCTTGAGGCCTTAAGCCTACTAGATGTTGTAAAGTTAAAAGTTCAGAAGTCTTCACACTAAAAGGTTTGCACCAGTGCAAAAACACTCTCTAATCCTTAATGGTTTGAGAAAGATGCTATGTAGCTTAACTGGAGCTAAATGAACATTTGACTGTACCTGCATGTGTAACTGTGCTGCAGTTATTTCCTTAATTTTCTTAAAAATTTTGTCAATAGTTTCCTATTCAGGTATAGTCCAAAGTAAGACATATAGTTTAGGGAGAGAAAGAACACAAGGAGATGGTTAGGTCTAGTCTACCACAGGGAGATATCAGAGAAGGGATTTGGTTGTAATTTGTGACTACCGGTTTGGTTGTAGTTTGTGACCTCCAGGTTTTCCAGAGGGGAAGACTGAATTCAGGCAAAACCAATCAATGCTCTTCACTGCTATTTGAATATGCGTGGAATCCCAGCCTGCCTCATTCAGAAATGAAACTCATCTACTTAATCCCCTTTATGCCACATATTTGAATCATGATAAACACAGTCAGGTACCCTGACTCAGTTGACAAGCAATAGCTCATTAAGTGGTGGTAATTTAATTGATTTTCCTCAATAATGCATATCTTAAGATAGACTGCTCTTATAGGAAGGGTTCAGGAGGTGGTTGATCCCCATTAAAACCATGTGATAATGCTCACAGTTTCATTGTTTTACAGCCTGACCCTAGCCCATGCTGTGGCTGATTCCAGCCCTACCCAGTAAGTCACAGTGAACCGGAGTATTCATGCAAGCAAAGAGGCAAGATGAGGTGCAGGAGTATTTCAGGACTATTTTATTTGTAGGCATTCCAAGAAGGTGATGGGACTAAGGAATATTGAGAAAAAGGAAAAAAAAAAATGAAGGGAGGAAGGGAGGAAGGAAGTCAAGAAAATGTAATTACACAAAGAGCTCTTACTCTTACTATCTTCCTCATCACTGTAATATCCAAGTTTACACAGCCATCAGTAGATTTGTACTTCCTGTACACTTTTGGGACAGGTAATCTTCTTTTTTTTTTTTTTTTTTTTTTTTTTTTGACTTGTTTTCAAGTTTTGGTTGTTGTTGTTTTTAATTCATGTTTCTCGTGCCTCCTCTGATTGATCCAGGAATTCATCCTACCTGTATGCAAACTGCCTAAAGTGCTTTAATGGCAAGATAAGTCCATGTTTTATCCTGTCTGGATAAAACCTATATCAGGACCAGGGATTCTGTAGCTGTAGTGTGTATTCTATACATAGAATTATACATATACATTTATATAGTGAAAAGCACTAATGAAAGAAGACTGTGCATTTGTATGAGTCAATTTAAATAATATCCAAATTTACAGTTTGTTTAATAACTTTCAAGACAATTGGATATTTCAACACAGAGGAGTTTTCAAGCAGAAATTCATAGGTAACTAAGTTTTGCTCTCCAAATAAATGAAAGTAGGGGAAAAGTTCACACAGATACTTGTCTGATAATGGTGACTGATACTGTCTTGGTGGACAGAGTTGCAAAGGTATGTCCATTGTAGCCTTCCTGTCTGCTTTCATTAACCAATTAACCATTTTTAGTTAGTTTGTTTGTTTTTGGTGGTGGTGGTATATATTTTTTTTTTTGAGCTGTTTTTTCCCCATTATGACTGCAGAGACTGATCCTGGTGCATTGTGATTTATCTGATCTTATTTGATGTGATAGGGGAAATCCACATTACCTGCAGTATTTGGCATCTGCAGTTACCTCTCTCGAAATGTCAAGACAAGAAATAAATTTTATAAAGAAGCAGTTCCTCTGTTTTCCTCCTTCTCACTTTAGAAGATGAGGAATGGTTACAGATTGTTGCATCAACAAAAGAGGGCTTTTGTGTCCAGACCAATAAATGAATGCAACACAGTTTTTAATCTCACAATGAGTTGTAGGGCACAATCAAATATAACAATAAAGATAAAATATTTTATTATTAAAATAATAACATAAGACAGCAAAACAAATATTTTCTCATCAATCTTCTAGCCATGAGCTTACTGAGTAAGTGCTGAATGCATTGGAAAGACTGCAATGAAAGCTGATCATGCCATAACGTATCAAGGCAAAAAGACTGAAAGTATCTCATGCTTTTTAGTTTCAATACTTAGGGAGTATTTTAAACTAATTACTTCTGTCTTGGTATATGAATGAAACAAATGGTAAAATCAGAATAATAAAAAAGAGGATTTTTTCCTCCTCTTGCCACAAAACATCCTTCCTGACCCTGAAAAATAATTATTTATAGAGCTAGAAAAACAGAAGAGGAGGAAGAAAGGAAATGAGGGAAGAAAAAGGAATAAGATATGGAAAACATCAGTGAAAATTTCTCTGGGCAGGTCTGATAGAGTGTTTTAATACTTAGTTCTAGCTCCTTGTTTTCCTGAATAAAAGGGTGAATTTATTAGATACATGCCTGGCTCTCTGAAAAATGTGTTTTTATGTTAAGTTAGAACAGGTTTTCAGTTCTTTAATATTTACATATGTAGTAAATAACCTACCTCCCATTTCAGTGCCATAAAATTGTTCTGCACTGTGGATTTTACAATACCAGATTTTCTAACCTATTCAATAAAGCATGGCCTTTTATATAAAAAGAAGAAGAATCCCATGGTATTTAAAATATCTTTCTTCTGACCTTTCTTAAGGGTACATCCGATTTGCAGCACTGTATAATGTGTTAGCAGCCAGCAAGACATCTTGAAAATCGTTCAGAATTGATAACGTGTCCCTATGCACAGGATCTTCACACACAATTTCCCTTTTCAAAGAAACCTGCTACGAATTTGAGTTTGTTATTTTAAAAGTGACAATAGTGATGCTGTTTGGGCTCCTCATTTTATTCTGGTCTTTTTAAGGGTTTCAGTGCTCAAAGTATTTATAAAATAACAAATTAAGAAGATATACTGCTCTGGGCTATGCAGAACAATGCAAGGGCCAATGCTGTCCAAGCATAAAAAATTTCCTAATTTGTGTATCTGAGCCTACTGCCTCCATGACTGTATCTGATAGACAACACACTCTGTCTCTCCTTTGGATTTCTTTTTTTTAAAGAATTTCAATACTCTCTTAAGCTTTCATATGAAAAATGCAGAAGCAGGGCATATATATCAAGATGAAAGGACATGGTTGAAAAAAAGTACCTTTCCATTTTTATTGCTAGCATTTCTTTTTTCCTTTGTAAACTTTCTCTGTCACAGGCAGTTACATAAATATACTAGAAGTCCAGTTCTTTTCAACACTGTTCACTTGAACTGATCCATGATAGATTTATATGGTCACAGATTTTACATGATGAATTTATTCTTTATATTTCTATAAATTAATGCCATTTCTATTAGAGACGGCTCCTGACAATAGGCTTCCCTGTGCAGGAGCAGCATTTAATGTTTTGGTGAATTCCCATAAAATATCTCTACTCTATACAATGTAAGTGCTCAAACTAATACAGAGTTTTCTTCTTCTTAGAAAAAAAAAATCACTAGAAGGAACAATTCATGATAGAAAAATGACTAGCTCGACAGCACATAAGATTGTTTTATGAAAACATTTTAGCACTGATAACCACATCTTAGATGCAATCCACAGCTGATGGCAAGCCATCCTTGTATCTGTTCCCACTGCATGTGATTAGTTTCTAACACATATCCACATCATGCATTTTAAATCTTCCTTTCATCTTTATACTGGAGTACTGATGTCTCCAACAACAGATTCTTAAGCAAGCATTTTATGACAGATGCTCTACATAGTCATTTTATATCTGCGACATCAATAAAGCAATAAAACTTAATTGGTTGCTTCAGCATTAAAAAGCTCATTTCTGACACCCTGAAGCTGCAGATTGACAGGCAGGTTCACTGAAGGGGAGAGGAGGGAGGAGAGGATGGGTCAAAGCCAATATTGCTTTATGAATTACTTCTTATGGTGCTGGCCTGGTGATCACCCTAATGCTAATTCTCTATTTCTTAGTTCATTTGCAGTGGTGTACCTGTGTTTACCCAGTCAGACCAACAGAGCTGAGCACAGCTGGGGCAAAGGTTTAGAGGCCATTTCTCTTTAGCCAGTACCAGAATTCCAGCAAAAAACTGAGCACTTAAGCAAACTGTAAGCTTTAGTATGGATGTATAGTTAGTGGGACTGGAAACAGTTCTGTAGGTGATGGTAAGCAACAGATGAGTTTAATGATCCTAAAGCTCCCAAACCTCTTGGTTCTGGTATATGATGAAGCAGAGAGCTTCCACCACACTCTGAAAAGGGCCTGCCTTCCTTTACATGTTCCTTGCATTGTCTGGGAAGAGCCAGCCTGGCTGCTCAAACAAATATGAGAAAGATGCTTGTATGCAAAAATAGCTTTCAAAGGGAAGCTCTGAAAGCCAGAGTACAGAATATAACATTTCTCTGTTTATACTTCTGTAACACGAGAAAAAAATTCTTCCCTCATTCTTTAAAGGCTAGTACAGGTGTCTTCTATTTGAAATTGAAGTGAGATTCCTGTCTTTATTTTGCAGATATCCATAATACAGTCTCTGATTGAAACCAAACCAAAGGAAAATCGAACACAAGAAATGTAATTTCTGAATCACTGAAGGAAATGAGTGTCTGTCCATGAGTGTATCAACTTTTGTTCATATGTTAATAAATAACTAGGATTTTATTATTTCCTGTTGAACAGTCCAATGTATTCATTTCTTGGTAACGAAGATGAAAAAGAAAATTTAGACAAAACAAAGCTGATTTAGAGATCGTAATTAGAAAGTACAGTATGCACTGACTTATGACTAGAGTTTCTGGTTATTTTTTGTCTTCATTAACATGTTAGTTTAGATGATGTATGTTTATGATAGGGCTTCTGCAAATGTTGTTGTTGAGGTTAGGATTCTCACACTAAGTAAGCACACACCACATTGCTGCTGAACACAGACTTTTTTTTTTTTTTTTTTTTTTTTTTTTGTAAATTGTGCAACAAGGAAAATTGCTCAAATAGTCCTGAACTTCTATGACACTCAATCCTACTCTGACCTCAATTGTAATCTATTTTCAAGACCCTGTCACCACTTCTGTTTATTGAGGTGTGCACCCAGTGCACCTGAGAAAAGCCAGAGTGATTGAGGTCTGGGCAAGGAGAAATGTCTCCTCTCTAACCTGGCAGCTAAACACAAGCTTCATTTGCAGTAACTCACTTCCCTGCTGCTTGCGTGGTACATGGGAACTACAAGGGGAGACTGAACACCTAGGAGTCCAACCACCACTGTGGTCAGCCTAGCGGTCTTCCTCCTCCCTCTGCCTTGCATCTTTCCCTAGCTCTTCATCCCACCAGCCCAGGCTAGCAGCGATTCTACAATAGGAAGATGGATGATAAAGCAGATCTCCAACAACTGCTGGAGATGCTGCAAGCCCTTGGCTCTCCTGGAGAGGCCAGAACTTAAACAGAATGTCCCTGAACCATGGACTTTCTTCAGTCCCTGAATGGGAACGGATGGCAACACTTGGCTTGATGCCCATATAAATGGCAAAGGCCTAAGGCACTTTGAACAGGCTAAATATTTTGTGTACATCCTTGTAATGTTCAGTGAAATAACACTGATAGGAATGGTATCTATTTCTCTGTAAACCTCTGAAAATAAATATGTTTGCAGGGCTTGATTAATGGGGGAAAAGGCAAATACATGAAAAAGTATTCAAAAGCAGTTCTCTATGTAGATCTTTCATTTAGAAATATAGAAATGTTTCAGTCAATAACTTGTGATGGTCTGTGTTCTTATCTGCTCCTCAATATCGCAAAACAGGTGCTATCTTTAGATGTGGAGTTCTTTCAAAGCAAAACCTTTAAAACCAGAAAGCACAGGCCTGGGCTTGATTTCATTACTGTGAACAGGACCAGGGGCTGTGATGTTATTCAACAACCATCTGAATAACTAGATCAAATTGATGGTTTCCTTACGGTTTGATTAGATTTTGTGTCAGTTCTTACAGTGACAGATTTAGGGAAAAGTAATAAAAAGACAATGTAATTTGAAGATCAATAATGTGGAGTGGAGGGAATGCAGACTGGGGAGTTTTGCATAGTGGGTAACATTGCATTACAATGTTTGGTTTCTCCTTTTATCTTTTTTATTTATTAACATTTAAACAGATTTCTAGGGATTTTTATCTTTTATAATGACTACAGCCCTTTTGCTGAGCTCATTTCCATTACAGAATGTTATTTCAGCTGCTAAGCAAAGAGATAACATTCCGTTCATTAAAAATAGCTAGGAAAAGGAGGGTAGCATAGTGTTGTTCTCTCCCTCCATCCCCTCCCTCTCTCTCCTCCACCCCCAGCAAACATTTCTTGTCCCTTATCTTTTTTTTTTCTTCTTTTTTTTTTTTTTTTCTGTTCTCTTTCTCTCTCTTTAATTTTATTTTATTTTTAAATTTATTTTATTTCTTAATGTGCTACTCAGATCTTTTGTCTGCAGAGAAGTTTGATTATGCCTTAATCCAAATGGCCAGTTCAGTCTATTTTAATCCAATTAACTGATTCAGACTATGCTGGGTGTCATAATCCATTTCTTAATCCAATTAGCTATTGTTGTTCTGACTCTGGCTGAGGACTTTGCAGTGCGGAGGCTGTTTGTTTTCAGTTGCAGAATGCAACATGATGTTGCAAGCTAGTTTCCTTGGTAGCCCAAACAAGGAAAGAAAGAAAAAGATGTCAGCAACAGTTGCATCCTTCCTGGGTTTGACCTATTTTATCAATAATTAAAGTTAGTAGGACTTGATTCTCATGATCAAATTGGATTAGTCTCTTTGATTTTTATTTATTTATTTATGGAACTGAATTTGAATGTACCACAGAGACTGGAATAAAAATTACTTGTGAATTTACCTGCTTTAGCTTGGGGTGCTCAGCTTGATACAGTTCAATGCTTCCCTGTGTTTTATGAAAATCACTCCCCTTTTAAGGAAATGCAAAGTGAGTCTCAGTTCCATAATCAGTTGTGTAAATCTTGCCCTTTGTATTTTTCCTTTTCTGCTTCTTGGTTGAGCAGCTTATCCAGGGAAATGCAAGCTTGGATCTCATTTATAAATTTCAATTACTTTCCTTTGCAATTGAACCTAGAATATTTATAAACATATCTGGTAATTCCAACATGATAATAAATTCTCAGTACTGAATTATACATTTCCAAATAATAATATTTGCTTTTTGCTTTTGCCCAGTGTGGAAAAAATGCTGAGATTTTCAGAGTTCACATTTTATGGAGCTCAAAGAGATACTTGCTTCATTCTCTAATGTAAGCTTCTAAAAAAGAAGGAGAAGAAGATGAGGAAGAGGAAAAAAGATTTTTGAAAAAAAAAAAAAAAAGATTACTGTAAACAAGCAATATAAAATTTCCCTTCTTAGAACAGACAGTATACTTTTCTATTTTATTGTCATGCCTTCTATAGTTATAACATTGATGCTTTCTCATCATGGGTCAAAGTCATGTAAAATCACTGGAGATGAGGAACATTTAATTATACATTATTGACCATTAGAGATATATTAACACAGGGGAAAACATGAGATGAAATCACCACTTTGCAAGTAAATACTGTTTCATGAAAATGGTTTTGATGTCAGTTTAGAAGTAAATTGGTACTGGTGTTTAAATCAGGGATTCTCTAAGGAGCTGAAGGTGATAATGTACCAGGCCCCTCCATGTATCCTGAATAACGTTCATATTTCTTGAAGATCATGCCATCAGTGTGCAAGGATACTGGAGACGTACCAGAGTGACAATGAGGAGAGTTCAACTTTAAGATTCATAAATTAGGTATCTATGAACTATGGACCTTCATCTGCCTGTAAGCAGGTCTCCATATATATGGCAGAGATAATCACAAAGATCATTGTACATAGTCACAATGTGCAAGAAGTTGAAGCCTACACAGGGGATGTGGCCTTTGCCCTCTACTTTAGACTCATGTTTACATGAAACTGCTCCATTTCCTTCAGATCATACAGTATCCTTCTATGCTGCTGAAGCTTCATAAGCAAGTTATTTTCAAGAAGAATGTACAAGGACACAGTAATGGAGGTTAGTTGCAGCTATGAATTTTATGAACAATTTGACGGAAACCACATTAAATGGCAACATCACCCTACAAATCAGCCTTGCGATGCTCTTACTCCAATCTGGTGCTGAGGGTGATTCACTGTGAATTTGCTTTTCATGGTCACCATTTCATGCGCTGTCATTTATCAGCATACCAGCCACTTGTGCTGCAGAAAACTCTAGCACTTTGTTTTAGCAGAGTTAACAACTAGTATTTTTACAATGCTGTTCATGTTAGTAAAGTTACTGTAAATAACATCACAAAACCTACAGTAATTGCCCTTTTTGTAATGTGCCTGTTTGCTGTACCCATGTTATAAAGGTGTCACATCCTGACTCACCATACATTGCGTCTTATAACCATAACACAATTTCTGCTCAGACCAACATAGGTTAAAATTCAGGTTTAAGGTGATCCAAAAGAGGAAGAGCCAGATAGTACATGGAAAAGGAAGAGTCTTCTCACTGAATGGAAAAATATCCTCTCTAGACAGCTAAGCATGAATGAGAGAGAGGAGTTAAAACAAAGGTGTGAGATATTAGAAAGTAACATATTAACTGTGATGAAATTGAATGCTTTGCTTTCCCCCCCTTTATTTTGTTAAAGTCTATGTCTGGTGGAAGAAGGGACAGACAACTCAGGAAGAGTACAAGGAAGTTGCCGATATATCCAGAAAAAAAAAAAAACAGGAAGTTTAAAGTACAGCACGAGCTCAACCTGGTCACTATGGTTAAGGATAAAAAAAAGGTTTTAACGAATTGTAAGAGAAGGGCCAAGGAAAATCTCCATTCTTTACCAGATGCAAGGGGGAACAGGACTACTGAGAACAAGGAAAAGGCTAAGGTTCTTAATGCCTTCTTTACATCTGTCCTTACTAGTCAGACCACTTATCATCAGCGTACTCAGCCACCTGACCTGGAAGTCTGGGATGGGGAGCAGAAGAACCCCCTCTGCCCCCCCTCACAGTTCAGGTGGAAACAGTTAGAGACCTGCTGCTCCACCTGGACTGTCACAATTCCATGGGACAATATGGGATCCACCTGAGGGTGCTGAGGGAGTTGGCAGATGTGATTGCTGGGCTGCTTTCCATCATCTATCAGCAGTCATAGTCATCCAGAGAAGTCTTGAATGACTGGAGACTTGCTAATGTGAAGTTCATCTATAAGAACGTTCGTAAGGAGGACTCAGGGAACTACAGGCCTGTCAGCCTGACCTTTTTTCCAGGAAAGGTGATGGAAGAGGTCGTACTGAATGTAATCACAGAGCAGATGTGGGATAAGCGCGGAATCAGGCCCAGTCAGCCTGGGTTCATGAAAGGCAAGTCCTGCCTGACCAACCCCATCTCTTTCTATGACTGGGTGATCTGCCTTGTGAATGAGGGAAAGGCTGTTGATGTAGTCTACCCAGACTTCAGCAAAGTCTTTGACATGATCTCCCACAGCATTCTCCTGGAGAAACTGGCAGCCCATAGCTTGGACAGGCACACTTTTGGCTGGCTTAAAAACTGACTGGATGGACAGGCCCAGAGATAGTGGTGAATGGAGTGAAATCCAGCTGGTGACCAGTCACGAGTGTTGTTCCTCTGGGGCCGGTGTTGGGGCCCATTTTCTTTAATATCTTTATTGATGATTTGGATGAGGGAACTGAGTGCACCCTCAGTAAATTTTGCAGATGACACCACGTTGGGGAGAAGTGTCACTTTGCCAGAAGGTAAGAAGGCCACCAGGACAGGCTGGACAATAGGCAGAGGCCAATGGGATGAGGTTCAACACGGCGAAGTGCCGGGTCCTGCACTTTGGCTACAACTCCATGCAGCGCTGCAGGTTTGGGGGAGAGTGGTTCAAAAGCTGTGCAGAGGAAAAGGACCTGGGAGTGATTGATGTTCACCTGAACATGAGCCAGCAGTACGCCCAGGTGTCCAAGAAGGCCAGTGTCATCCTGGCTTGTATCAGGAATAGTGCAGCCAGCAGGGTCCTTGTATTCTGATTTGGGGAGGCTACACCTCAAGTACTGTCTTGGGTCCCTCACATCAGGAAGGACAATGAGGCCCTGGAACATGTCCAGAGAGGGGCTATGAAGCTGGTAAAGGGTCTGGAACACAACTCCTGTGAGGAGCAGCTGAGGGAGCTGGGATTGTTCAGTCTGGAGAAGAGGAGGCTCAGGGGAGAACTTATTGCTCTACAACTACCTGAAAGGAAGGTGTGGGGAGCTGGGGGTCAGATTCTTCTCACAGGTAACTAGTGATAGGACAAGGGAAATGGTCTTAGGTTGCTCCAGGGGACATTTAGGTTGGAAATTAGGAGAAATTTCTTCTCAGAGAGTGGTCAGGCATTGAAACAGGTTGCACATGAAGGTGATGGTGTCACCGTCCTGGAGGTGTATAAGAAAAAGTTGGACATGGTGCTTAGGGACATAGTTTAGTAGGTGATATTGGTAGTAGGAGGATGGTTGGACCAGATGATCTTTTCCAACTTTAATGATTCTGTGATTCTTTGATTCTATTGTGTGGCTCCTTTAGTCTGAATGAATGCTGTCCCTCTTGGGTCTTTGTCCTGTGGCTTGCAGTACTTCCACTTGAAGTCTGGGCCTCAGATAGGGCCAGACTTTGCAATTCCCACTTCCCCATAGCCATGCCAAGGTAATAAATGACTGATAGACTTCTAAAGGTATCTATTATTTAGAAGGAAAGAATTAAAGAAAACATGCTTTTAACCAACATATATTCAAATTCATGCTTTAAACCAACATATATTCATACAAAGATTTCCCACACAACTTGCTACACCCTTGCTCTGGAAAGGCACCAATGTTTTAGGCATTCTACAGAATCTATTTCTTTCTGTCTCTCCCTCAGCTTAGCCCTTCAGTCTGTTTTCCTAGCCATATTCTGAGAAGCATGCTATCCCTTCTTCTCAGGAGACTTTTAACTACTCATTAGCCTTTACATTTTCAAGTTCTGAGCTTAGAAAATTAAACATACATATTATTAGAAGACATGTCCTTGAGGTTAATAATTTTGCCCATTATCTTTGAAGGGTTTGCCTAAGTATTTGTTCTGGGAAGCCAAGTGTTGCTTCCTAATTAGTTTTCTATGCATCCCACTGTAATTTAAATCAATATAGTTACAAAGAAAATTCCTGAACTCAGTACAACTTCACTGATTTCTCATATAAAACATTTGTTGTAATACTCTTAAAATAGTCACGTTTTGTTCATTTCTATGAAATTAGATCAAAATAAGTGCATTTCAGCAGAACCCTTTTTTCACCCTTTGAAGGCAGTATTGTATCCCTCTTTTGTTCAGAAAGAAGCTGATGACCTTGCCACAGCCTTTCTGTGGAGCATGGCCCCTCTGCTCCGCCAGTAGAAATATGTGTTTGGATCCGGAGGTCCCAGGTTTAATTCTTACTGTTGACATTTCATCTTTGCTTGCAGTGGTACAGCTTACTGCTTCCATACATCAAGATGAATGTAGGGAAAATCTTTTAAGCTTCAAAGCAATCAAAACTGAACAATACTAGTTTTTAAATCATTTATTCTTATGAAAAGCATGAAAGCTTATACCAGAAGAGGTATATTTCCATACAACACTTCAGCATAAAATGAGGTGTGTAAACATGATTCTCTAAGCTTCTTGAGAAACCTCAGGATGTATAAGACATCCACGGGCACTGCAAATATGGCAGAAAATTAGAGGGAACCCTTCTGAATAGGCAGTTGGGGGTTATGTAGAACACTTCAAATGACATTTAATGTTATATCTAGGATATGACCTAGGATATAGAATGTGATCCTATCTATAGGATACTAGATGTAACTGAGAAATATATTTGAGCCCTTTTTGCCCAGATGCGCTTGTTAATACAATAATGGAAACAAGAAAAAATATACAGAACATAAATAAATATATATATCCTTATAAGACTCTAGCTGGAATAAGTAGAATGAATTCTTCATATTTCTGTAGGAAATGAGACATGCTCTAGCCCAGTTAAATAGCATATTTGGTAGCATATCTGGTTCACTAGCATCTGTGAGCCATACACAATATCCATATCAGAACTGGATTTCCACACTTCTCTCCATTTAATAATAATAATAAAATATATATTTTTTTTCTTTAGCTAATTCAATGTTATTTATTTTTGTTGTTGGTGGTGCTGGTAGTCTTTTTCTTTTTCTTTTTCTTTTTCTTTTTCTTTTTCTTTTTCTTTTTCTTTTTCTTTTTCTTTTTCTTTTTCTTTTTCTTTTTCTTTTTCTTTTTCTTTTCCTTTTCCTTTTTCTTTTTCTTTTTCTTTTTCTTTTTCTTTTTCTTT
>CM021767.1:101645851-101672149 GCA_011076525.1 Nettapus auritus | reverse complement strand
CTCCTCTCCTCTCCTCTCCTCTCCTCTCCTCTCCTTTTCACTATTTTACTATTAAAAAACAAACAGTAACAAAAAGTTTTCATATGATAATTATGTGATGCATCTCAACAGGTGGTAACAATACCAGTTATAACAAACTTTGTCTTCATACCTGAATGTTTCTAATTCCTGAAATTAGAAAGCCAGTATGTAAAGGTTAAAAATCTTTTTGTTATGTTAATCAGTACGTATTTATTCACTGTGGTCACCAGTTCTTTTATTTTCTATTCTATTTCGGAATGAATGTTTTATGTTATTAGTTTCCCTCTAAGAACAGTATCACTGTCTCTCTCTGCTTTTTTTCCAGACCCAGACAGACAAACACACAGGCACATACACATATGACAGTTATCATCTAGCTGTTGCAATTCTCTCTCCCACTAGAGCTGGCTGAATGCTGCACAAAGTCAATAGGGCACCTGCCGTCTGACCTTCACTGTGTTCTTTCAGCTGTGTGGATCACTAGAAATGTCACCACACTTCTAAAGTCTGCTATATGTGATTGTTTTGAAGTCACAGACTTCCTGAGATATTTCAGGACAATGTTATTATATTTTCACTTACAAAGTAGAACACTCTATTCCTTCGGTATACTCTTTACAATTTTGTATTTATTTATATATATATATATTTCACCTTTCTCTCTGTGACTCATTGATAATGAACCTGTTTTCTAATTTGGCTGAAGTTCCTTTTTGGTCACTCCTTTGCCATAGTCCAGAAAGAGCCACTAGGGATGTGCCCTGTTGCTTTTGGTTCCTTTCTTCCACAGAGATATTCTTTGCAACAGATTTACCAGCGATCCAGATTTCAGATGGGAAGATGACAGCTGATTCTCTCTCACCATTTGGTCAAAACTTTGGCAGTCTATCCTTTCTGTATCTATTGCCACCTGTTCCCTTATTGGATACCCTTTTCTTTTATGGAGTCTATCTCAATGGCCTACAAACAGAGCTGTGAAATAGATACTTGTTTCCATACATATTGTACAATGTTAAAAACTAAATGTTTGGGTCACTCTCTCTGTTCTCCATTTTGATCAGCCAGCTCTCCTCATTACCAAAAACATTTAAAACAAATCATGGAAGGAGTTTGCTCATCATCTATATTTTAAGTCATATTTAGAGGCAGGTCTAAAGATTAGAAACAAACAAACAACAAAAAAGTGAAATTATCTTATTTTTTACTGCTTCAAATCTCAGGACTTTGCACTGAAATCAAAGATCCATGGCATGTGCATATATTTTCCATTTCACTTCCGAGTGCTTCACTCACTCTATTTCAAAACATAGCCCTCTCCCACATAGCTAAACATCTATACTTAATGTATTTTCAAGTTTCTAGAATAACTGAGAAATGAACTTAAGCCTGTGTAGCAAGATTTGGAAGGCATTATTATCATTCTAGTCTATATATAGCATCTGACTCTGCTTGTTGAATACTGCTGTGAAACACTGTGCATCTACAGTCCTCCATTTTACAATGGGAATTAAGGGCACAAACACTTAACAGTTAAATATTCATATGGGAATTCTGACAGAAAGAATTAGAAATGCAGATTGGGATCCTGGTACTCTGTTACTCTGAAACCAATTCAATATTTTTGTTGATTTTAGGAATAGCTTGTTGAATTGGATGTTTCTTAAATTGGTGATCAAATAAAAGTATCAGCATGACTTCCTTAGAAGAATATATTAAGTACCACACTTTTGCAGGCAGATTATATCTTTAAAATTCATACTTCTTGCTACTTGCAACATAGATATCTAAAGATATGATCTGAAATGAAGACCCCAAACCAGTGTTAACAATCAGGGAATATTACTTATCACAGATGATAATAATTTATTAAAAGAGGGAAATAAAAATCAATAGTTGAGTTGCATTAAAGCTCAGAAGATGGCACTGTAGACTAGATCCTTACAATGTTTTATTTCTCCTACCTTATAGTAATCACTAGAATATCTTATTATTCCTCATTTCTAAGCCTCTATTCATGCAGAAGTGAACAGAACTATTCTGTTCTTTTTAAATATGCAACCCTGAAAAGTAGTGTCAGCAATTCTGAAACTTGATGAACATGTGGCATGATTGTTTTTACTTCTCATGGAAACCTGAACACTTATAAGCACTTAGGATGTAGTAGCTCATTTAAATAAATACATTTCATGCAAACATTTTTGCAATGTACACTAATCATTTTTTGACTGTCCAGGTAAATCTGAAAATTACTGTAATTTCTTTTAGCTGCATGATTTTCTCTACAGAAGAATGACCAATTATTTATTTGGGAATTGCAGTCTGCTAACATTCAGCAATATTATTGATAAATATTAATCTAGGATAGTTTGCTACTAAACCAGAGAATGAAAGCAGATTCTTTAATATGATATTAAAAATTAATTTCCTGAGGGAATGTAGGCAGAAGTTTACACAATCACAAAGTGGAGAAATTATAGAATCACTGTATGGAAGCAAACCCTGTAATGATAGATGTAGTGCATTCACGTGAAATCTCTTGATTAAAGCAGCCATTGAAGTTCAATGAGTATAAGACTTAAATTCTGTCTTTTCTGTTGGCTACTTCACAAAAAGAGTACTTGAATTGAGTACTGATTGTGATAGGTAGCACTTTTATAAAATATAAATCTACCTTCTGTGAGAGATGCATGCATAAATGTGTACAGATAAAAGGATGGCGAGGCCGAGGATTGTGGTGACATTGGATTCTCTTGTTCTGTTGCTCTTAACGTTTTCTTCCTGTTAACAAGTAAGCAAACAAACAACAACAACAAAAACACTTTAAACTCTCAGGTTACTATAGTGAAGCTGAAGAGTTCCACCATGTTTTCCACCATGTCCATGGTAGAAAAAAAAAAAAAAAAGATGGACAATTATGGGTAAAAGAGTCTTTCCCTATTTTTGAATATATAGTATGTGAACATTGAACATAGTAAAAATGTCAGGAAATAGTGTTTCCAGTCCTGTGTAGCCTTCCCCTCAATCATCACGACTTTTGTGATTTTTGCTGAGTAAGGTGGGTTGTTTTTTTTCCATAATGTTCCTGTGGTCTGAACCACAACACTTGAATGCAGTCTTTCGCCTTGATGTGCACACCTCTCCATCCTTTAGTTTGCACAGCCATAATCCATAGACTTTAGTTTGCCCCAGGACATTAACTATTTGATCCCATTCTTTTGTGTGGCCCAATGGACTTTGCTGTTCAGCAGTGTAGGTAGTAGTCACATCACTTTAAACTCACCTCCTTTTTATCGATTCATTAATGCTGTTTACCCTGATGATCATGAGTCTCAGTTTCTCAGCTGAAAGAAGGGTGCCACAAGCATCTTCAGATAACGGAAAGCAGACCGCCTCTTAAAACTCTCTCTGAAAGGTGAGATGAAGAAATTGAGAATCTAAACTGTGATCTGGAGCATTTCCAAGGAAATAAAAATTGAGAGAAAGAAACTGCATGAAAGTTGTGCAAGTACTTGACACCCTCATTTTCCCATTATTGAGAGTCTGCACATTTTCTGCATGAGGTGGTGTATTTATTGCTAACTATCTGTCAGACTGAAGCATAAAAATATCAGCCATAATTACATTCATACTACCAGTCCTGACATTAAAGCTAACCTGAAAAACACTAATTTTTCTATACTACCTTATGTAACCAGAACTTACATGCAACGATGGTTCACTGTCAGGTTTTGTTCTCCCATGTTTCAGTACAGAGCATTACTTGACAGCTGTGAAAATGCTGCCTTGCCCTTTGTCTTACAAAGGGAAGTATTAGAAGAGCCTGACATTTGTCAAATGAAACTCTTATCAGTATGACCTATTTTTAGGTACCCTTTGAAACACTATGATAAGTACCTGAAAACTAATGATTCTTATTCTGTTTCAAGAGAGAACATTTAGGAATGGGCTATTAGAAAAGACAAACACAGGACCAGAAGGAGCCTCCTGGCAGTGCATTGTGATAAGTTATAAAACTTAAGGGTTTATAAAAAAGTTTAGTTTTAGTAATCAGTTTTAGGAAACCAAAATGATGTGTAGGTGGTTGTAGACAGCTTTGTCCATTCACCAGTTCGGAGATAGCAACAAACTTCCAAAATATCCAGGCACACATTTCCATCATAAAAGGTGTTTTTTATTATTTTATTTATTTATTTATTTATTTTAAGGATAGATCACAGGTAACAAGTCCATTAAGAAATGGCTCAAAGTTTCTCAGACACTTCCTCAAGATTCAGCTCTGATATTGAGGGTGATAAAGGAGTTTCCAAAAGAGGAGTAAAGTCAAGGGGAACCTTTGGATAAAATGTATAGGAAGGAGATGGATAGAGACACGTCTTCACCCAGATAAAGACTGCTCTGATGTAAAGTTAAGGTTGGGGTTAGAGTTGTGTTACGGTTAAGACAGAGAAAAAATTTGGAGCTTCAGCTCGGGTGGGAGTGACAAGGAGTCTCAAAGCAGGGACAGGCTGAAAAAAAGAATTCACTCCACAGAAGTCTTTCATCTGGGCCATGGATGGGGCCTGTAGCAAAAGCCCAGCTCACAACAGAGGTTTAGATTTAGGTTTGGAAGACAGGCAAAACCTAGAGACACAGCTGGAGTGAGGTTGGAGTTAATTTTCTTCCTAGTAGCTGGTATGGTGCTGTGTTTTAGATTTAGGATGAGAATAATGCTGATAACATGCAGATGTTTTAGATGTTGCAGATAAGTCCTTGGCTTAGTGTAAGCACTGTTCTGCTCCTTGTGCTACACGTGCTAGCGGGGACGCTGGCGGGTGCACAAGGAGCTGGGATTTGAGGAGGAATGGAAACAGGTCCCTGCTCGACATCGCAGGCGATGCCCTCCCCTTCCGGCCCCACCTTCCCAGGTGCCCTTACATAACAGGTTTGAGGCCCTGGAGCTTGAGAGACTGGAGGGTGAGGAAGAGGTAGCAAGAGTACCCAGGAGGATGCCTAGGGCGAGGAGGTCGACTCCACGCCTCAGGACTGCCTCCACCAAGAAAGACAGAAGGGTTATTGTTGTGGGAGACTCTCTCCTCAGGGGAACAGAGGGCCCTATTTGTCGGCCTGACCCTACCTGTAGGGAAGTCTGCTGCCTCCCTGGGGCCAGGGTCAGGGACGTTGCCAGGAAGCTTCCCAATCTGGTTCGCTCCTCTGACTATTATCCTCTTTTGATAGTCCAGGCAGGTAGTGATGACATTGAAGAGAGAAGCCTGAGGGCTATCAAACGAGACTTTAGGGGACTGGGATGGTTAGTGGATGGAGCAGGAGTGCAGGTGGTGTTTTCGTCCGTCCCTACGGTGGCAGGGAGGGGTACAAAGTGGACACGGAAAGCCCACCTGTTAAACACGTGGCTCAGGGGCTGGTGCCAACACAGAAATCTTGGGGTTTTCGACCATGGGGTGCTTTACTCGACACCCGGCCTGATGGCCGCAGACGGGTCCCTATCTTTTAGGGGAAAACGGATCCTGGGCCAGGAGCTGGCAGGGCTCATTGAGAGGGCTTTAAACTAGGTAAGAAGGGGGACGGGGCTGAAGCAAGGATTGTTGGAGCTGTGCCAGGGGGAACAATAGCAAGGCCGGGGGATAAGGCAATGGCCCAGCTGAAGTGCATCTACACCAATGCACGCAGCATGGGTAACAAACAGGAGGAGCTGGAAGCCGTCGTGCAGCAGACAGGCTACGACTTGGTTGCCATCACGGAGACGTGGTGGGACCACTCTCATGACTGGAGTGCTGCAATGACTGGCTATAAACTCTTCAGAAGGGACAGCCAGCACAGAAGAGGTGGTGGTGTGGCTCTCTATATTAGAGAGTCTTTTGATGTTGTAGAACTCGAGGCTGGGAATGACAAGGTTGAGTCCCTTTGGGTTAGGATCGGCAGGGCCAACAAGGCTAGCGTCCTGGTCAGGGTCTGTTATAGACCGCCGAACCAGGATGAGGAGACGGATGAGGAGTTCTACAGGCAGCTGACAGAAGTTGCGAAATCGTCAGCCCTTGTTCTCGTGGGGGACTTCAACTTCCCTGACATATCCTGGAAGCACAACACAGCCCAGAGAAAGCAGTCTAGGAGGTTTCTGGAGAGCGTGGAAGATAGCTTCCTGACGCAGCTGGTTAGTGAGCCTACCAGGGGTGGCGCCCCGCTAGACCTTCTCTTCACAAACAGAGAAGGACTGGGGGAGGATGTGATTGTCGGGAGCTGTCTTAGGCAGAGTGACCATGAAATGGTGGAGTTCTCTATTCTTGGCGAGGCCAGGAAGGGGACCAGTAAAACCGCTGTCTTGGACTTCCGGAGGGCTGACTTTGTGCTGCTGAGGACACTGGTTGGTAGAGTCCCTTGGGAGGCGGTTCTGAAGGGCAGAGGAGTCCAGGAAGGCTGGGTGCTCTTCAAGAGGGAAATCTTAATGGCGCAGGAACGGTCTGTCCCCACGTGCCCAAAGACGAGCTGGCGGGGCAGAAGACCTGCCTGGCTGAACAGAGAATTGTGGCTTGAGCTTAGGAGAAAAAAGAGGGTTTATAATCTTTGGAAAAGTGGGCAGGCCACTAAGGAGGACTATAAGGATGTTGCAAGGCTGTGCAGGGACAAAATTAGAAAAGCCAAAGCTCATCTGGAGCTCAATTTGGCTACTGCCGTTAAAGATAACAGAAAATGTTTTTATAAATACATCAACACAAAAAGGAGGGCTAAGGAGAATCTCCATCCTTTACTGGATGCGGGGGGAAACTTAGTTACAAGAGATGAGGAAAAGGTGGAGGTGCTTAATGCCTTCTTCGCCTCAGTCTTTAGCGGCAATACCGGTTGTTCTCTGGATACCCAGTTCCCTGAACTGGTGGAAGGGGATGGAGAGCAGGATGTAGCCCTCACTATCCACGAAGAAATGGTTGGTGACCTGGTACGGCACTTGGAAGTGCACAAGTCGATGGGGCCAGACGGGATCCACCCGAGGGTACTGAGAGAACTGGCAGAGGAGCTGGCCAAGCCGCTTACCATCATTTATCAACAGTCCTGGCTATCGGGGGAGATCCCAGTTGACTGGCGGCTAGCAAACGTGACGCCCATCTACAAGAAGGGCCGGAGGACTGACCCGGGAAACTACAGGCCTGTCAGTTTGATCTCAGTGCCAGGGAAGCTCATGGAGCAGATTATCTTGCACTTGCAGGGCAAGCAGGCGATCAGGCCCAGTCAACATGGGTTTATGAAGGGCAGGTCCTGCTTGACGAACCTGATCTCCTTCTATGACAAAGTGACGCGCTGGGTGGATGAGGGAAAGGCTGTGGATGTGGTCTACCTTGACTTCAGCAAGGTTTTGACACCGTTTCCCACAGCATTCTCCTCAGGAAACTGGCTGCTCTTGGCTTGGACTGGCGCACGCTTTGTTGGGTTAGAAACTGGCTGGATAGCCGGGCCCAAAGAGTCATGGTAAATGGAGTCAAACCCAGTTGGAGGCCGGTCGCTAGTGGCGTTCCCCAGGGCTCGGTACTGGGGCCGGTCCTCTTTAATATCTTCATCGATGATCTGGACGAGGGCATTGAGTGCACCCTCAGTAAGTTTGCAGATGACACCAAGTTAGGTGCGTGTGTCGATCTACTCGAGGGTAGGAAGGCTCTGCAGGAGGACCTGGATAGGCTGCACCGATGGGCTGAGGTCAACTGCATGAAGTTCAACAAGGCCAAGTGCCGGGTCCTCCACCTGGGGCGCAATAACCCCAAGCAGAGCTACAGGCTGGGAGATGAGTGGTTGGAGAGCTGCCAGGCAGAGAAGGAGCTGGGAGTGATGGTTGATAGTCGGCTGAATATGAGCCAGCAGTGTGCTCAGGTGGCCATGAAGGCCAACAGCATCCTGGCCTGTATAAGAAACAGTATGACCAGCAGGGCTAGGGAGGTGATTGTCCCCCTGTACTCGGCTCTGGTGAGGCCGCACCTCAAATACTGTGTTCAGTTTTGGGCCTCTCGCTACAAGAAGGACATGGAGGTGCTTGAGCGAATCCAGAGAAGGGCAACGAAGCTGGTGAGGGGCCTGGAGAACAAGTCTTATGAGGAGCGGCTGAGGGAGCTGGGATTGTTCAGCCTGGAGAAAAGGAGGCTCAGGGGCGACCTTATCGCACTCTACAGGTACCTCAAAGGAGGCTGTAGTGAGGTGGCGCTTGGTCTGTTCTCCCACACGCCTGGTGACAGGATGAGGGGGAATGGGCTTAAGTTGCGCCAGGGGAGTTTTAGGTTGGATCTTAGGAAGAACTTCTTTACTGAAAGGGTTGTTAGACATTGGAACGGGCTGCCCAGGGAAGTGGTGGAGTCACCGTCCCTGGAGGTCTTTAAAAGATGTTTAGATGTAGAGCTTAGGGATATGGTTTAGTGGGGACTATTAGTGTTAGGTCAGAGGTTGGACTCGATGATCTTGAGGTCTTTTCCAACCTAGAAATTCCGTGATTCTGTGATTCTGTGAAAATAATGCTATACCTTCTATCAGTGACTTGTTTTTCTTTTCTGCAGAGAACTTGAATTACATTTTAAGTGTTTTAAGCTGGGGTTAATGGGTCAGATTCACTGAAGTGAGAACTGGAGAACCCAACCTGTCAGGAAGTGCTGCTGCTACTATTGGTAGCAGAACCAGCTGCGCTGCTTGTAACGGTACTACTCAAGCAAAAAAAAAAAAAAAAAAAAAAAAAAAGAAAAAAGGGAACAAGCACTGCACAGTACCTAATAATGTTCACTAATTTTCATTCATATTATGTTACATTCTTATGTCTGGCTTTCATCTGTGTTAAGGCATGGGTTATTTAAATTGCCTTTACATGTCATCTAGATCACATTCTGCTCTGGAGCCAACTCATATGTATGTCAGTCAACTGTATTGCCTACATGTAATTAAACTACATTTACATGTAGCACAAATCCACATAGGATAGCCAGCCTTTAAAGAAGAGAGATTTCACATCCATTCTGTATATCTTGTTCCAGTGCTAATCTGTCATTATGGTCAGAAGTTTGCCTAACATCCTGTAACTCATTTATTAAATATTAACTCATTTGGATCATAGCCAGTTCTGATGGAAATAGGAACAGCTGATCATCTTTATAGTAGCCTTATACATTATTGTAAGGCTGCTATTCTGTACAGCTTCAAAGTACTCTTTCACTTCAGTAAAAATGCCTATTTTGAGTGCTTTTACTTGTGACTAGCTGTTCCTATCTGTATGCTTAGTGCTGACATACTGTTTGTGTGATTGTACTGCAAACCAGGTTAGGAGATGAAAGAACCAAAACAACAAAAAACAACAACAAAACAAACAAACAAACAAACAAAAAACCTCACAAAACTGGCACAAAGAATTAAGCAAACAGAGGAACGTACAAGTAAGACGAAACAAAGGATTTGATCTGGAAAACAGCACTTTTTTTAAGAAAAGACGTTTTTTTAAAAAATGTCTTTTAAAAGATTTTTTAAGAAAATTGGCACATATTATATACAGAAGGCTGAGAGAGCTGTTCATCCTCAAGGAGAGATGACTCCAGGGAGACCTCAATGTGGCCTTTCAGTACTTAAATAGGTCTTATTAAAAAGGTGGAGAATAACTCTTTACTCGGGTAGATAATGATAAGACAAGGGGAAATGGTCTTAAATTAGAAGGGGATAGATTTAGACTAGACATTAGAAGGCAATTCTTCACTGTAAGGGCAGTGACACACTGGAACAGGTTGCCCAGAGAAACTGTGGATCCTTGGAGGTGTTCAGTGCCAGAAGTGAACTATCTTTAAGGTCCCTTCCAACATGAGACATTCTATGATTCTATATTTTCTGGGCTATTTGGATTTTTTTTTTTTTTTTTTTTTTTTTTTTTTTTTTTTTTTTTTTTTCTGGGTTATCTCTGATTTTTATAGCTCTTACAATGTGGGAAGCTCAGATGATGACGGAGTTCTTTAGACGTGGCTCCACAAGCCAAGCGATGAATAAAATAACTTAGCTCCTGTTTCTTAAGTATCACATGCCAGTCAATACATCCAAGAATAACTTAATTATTGTAACAACACAAGCTGGTTGACTTGGTACTAAGTTCATAATATGCACATTCTTGTCCACAGTCTCTTGTCTACTTTGTCATTTACTTGGACGTTTCTCTCTCCTAAGAAAACATCTTGCACTTTGCATTATTTAATTTCATTTTACTGAACGCCATTCAGATATTCATGTTTGTCAAGATATAATTATAAACCTATTCTCCAGAGTGTTCACAACCCATCCAAACTTGGGTCATGTGCAACTTAGTATTGAATCTGAGTAAGAAGCTTCAATTCAGTATTTTCCTCCAGTTTCCTTCAGAAGTGAAGCACTGGCAGGAAAGGTTTGATTCTGTAGAGCATTTCAACTCTGACAAGGAGCTGACAGCTCTATTGAAACTTCTCTGACCAGTTTCCCCAATGAGTCATCTATCTCCAAGTGCAGAGATCTTGTAGAAGAGAATGCTCCCTCTTGCCTGCTTCCTTCAAAGTACATGTTTTATCGTCATTCTGTGAGCTCATTGGTTGACTTTTAAAAATCTGTAATTATCTCCACCAAGAATAGTATTAACTTTAGAAAGCCTCCTTCAGCCTATCCTTTATCTGCTGCCAGCTGCTATAGATCTGTCTGTCCCACTGAATTAAATTAGCACATCCAAAAACAATGTCTCTAAAGTGATTGACAAAAATTCTGCCATTGCTCATGAAGGAAATAGGAACAGGAAAAGTTCTCACAGCAGCCTTCAATGACTGTGTTTGCTAGACACAAAGACCTTATTAGATCCTCAGCTGTTATATACTGTTATAACTCACTGAATATAAACATAATGCTATGTTAATGTTAAAACAGTTGAAAGCCTGTCCTGAAACACAATTAAATATATCAAGGCTAGAGTAATTGGTCCACCACAAAGCATTAATATAGTGGTTTACTTTCCTCGTGAGCTGTTCAAACACACTAAACAAATATAATTGTGTTCTTATTTAACCCTCATATCTCTATTATCTACATAACTCTTCTTTCAGACACTGTTAGGCAATAAAAGCAGCTGGGTTCAATTTCTGGGGTTGCCTGCAAAAAGTCCAACAGAAAAAACAACCATTTTAAAATTTTAGTTGACACCAGCTTTAGCATCCACCTGCAGTCTTGGCAGGATCTATTAAACTGCCTGAATGATGTTGTGTTAACAGTTCTTTTTCAATTACAAGCTAAGATTTTAAACAGAAGGATTAAAACAGGGATATTTTTATTATGGAGGAAGGAAAACAGTAAAATATTATATTTAGAAACTTGAGAGGAAGAGGCATGAATTCTTTGGATGCGCTATCATCAGCAGATGTATCTGGGCTCTTCCTCTGCTTGCATGAGTTTATTGTCATGTGGTGTGGGGATGGTGGACTGAGAAGACCTCATCTTTGGGGCAGGGGGTGGGTGAGAAAGCTCTACTGACTGTCACAGTGTTCTTTTGTTGAATAGGTGTTGTTCCAAGGTGTTTTGGACTCAGTAATATATGTAGCCGTCAAAACAAGCACTGTTTGGACCCCAAATTGAAAAACCTCAGCCCAGATGAGTGCTGGCAATCATACCTTTCAGGTTTTATGATGCCTGGTGTAGTGTTCTGGAAAGGATATGAGGAAAAGAGAGCCCTCTCTGAACCTCTGCCCATTGCCTCCCTCACCATCATGTTTCTGAGGCAGACTGAAGTACTAACTCCATGTACCGTGGACCTATTTCCCTTGTCTATATCTTTGTACATGCAGATACAAACAGTATATTCACTCAGCTTTAGAAAAATGAAGATTTATTCTTTTACCAAATAGTCCCATGTTGAACCATAACTGGTAGATTAATGAAGTTCAGCCTCTATCATAAAGCTCACTTGATCCCCTAGTGTGTGCTTCCTTAAAGGGCTCCTGTCTGGAATTTCTGGGTCTCTGAAGGACCCAAGGTTTAGAGTTAAAATAATTTGAGTTTTCCTACAGGGTTAACTTTGTAAAACAACCAGCTGCTTGGCATGCAAGGGTTGACTCAAGCAGATCTAACTAGGGATTCCCCAGCTGTAGGGAAACATGCAGGGATTAGGAAATTAATAGCAAGCTGTCTGCTGTGGATGCAGGGACCCTAAAGGAACAGGAGCGTAACCCTCAGAAAAAGGAGAAGCAAGAGCTTAGGGCAAGCTGCAGGTGTTTTATGAGCAAGAAAACTTCCATCTGCTATTTATTTGTGTTTTATACAGAGAAACAATACTAAGTAAAGACTGTGCAAATAAGAAGACAGAATATATTTATCTCTGCTCACCAGATTCTTATTCCAAGAGATCCTGAATTTTGGCTAAAGGGAGTAAGATGATGAGTTACATTTCTTTGTTATTAGATTGTGTAAGTACCTCAACAGTTGTTTTGGGCGGAAAGGAGGATGCTCTGAAATAGAGTGCAGAGTGCGAGGTGGGTGTTTAACATTGCATGTATTATTTTCAGTTTATTTCAGACAGATTGCTTTTTTTTTTTTTTTTGTCATAGGACTGGGGGAGAAAAAACAACATCCAATTTTCATGTAACAATATATTTTCAATTTGAGAAAAGAGGTGAATTCCTTCTAAGCTGATCAAATAATATTTTTTGTTGCAGATGAGTGGGAGCAGAAGCTTTAGAAAGCAATGAGCTGTAATACATCCCCACTTTCAATCTCCTTTCTCAGGTGCTCCAAGAAAACATTATTGATAGTAAAAGAAAAGTAACAAGAATAATTTTATAGGATAGTGCAAACCTGCTTAGATCCTATTTGGATAATCCTTAATCTTTTCTTCTTGACAGTGTACCAGTGATGTACTGGTACTCCTCCTGTTCTAAATGTTATTCTAATCACTGTGGAAAGAACTTGTGAGAGCAATCTTCTCTCCTACCTCATGTGATCTTAGTCACCTGGAACAGTTTCTCTGGCTCATACCAGTAATGAAATCTCATTGTCAAAAAATGAGGAAAAAAGATAATGAAATAGAAATATAATAGGAATAGAAAATAGGACTATAATAGGAATAGAAAATTTCAAAATGCTGTCAGAAGGACAAGTTTAAGCTCTCATGTTTTCTTGTCATCGTCTGGAATTCCTTGAAAGCCAAAAGGCAGGTGCCAAGGGACAGTGATGTGATCACTTGAAACCTTCAAGCTCAACAGGAGTACAAGACTGGGGATGAGAGCCACACTGCTGGCCCCACCTCAGTCAGTTGTGTCTTGTGTGACCTGCAAATCCTGCTGGGTTAGGTTGCTAAATACCTGTGCAGTTGAGTTATACTTGCTGTTCCTTTGACAATTTGTAGATTTGAATATAAAGTGAGTGCACAGATATATATATATATATATATATATATATATATTTGGTAGTGTTTAGGAGTAAACTACTGTTATGACATTTTCTATATTTTATTTTTTTTCTGTAATTTAATAGATTTATTTACCCTGTCTCCAAATGGTGAAAAGTCTAATTTATCCAGATGCCATGGATTTTAGAAAGATGTAACGCCTCTTATTAGGTCACCTCACCTACCTGGAAAAAAATAGACATGTTTTCAGGCACACAAGTTCTTCTTCAAGGCAAGTTATGCTTGTATATATACATGCTTTACATCCGACAGTAAACTGAAAATATGACAAAGAACTAAATTAATATACATGCACACATGTATGCACAACTGAAATAGCTCTGTGAAGTGACCAAGAAAATGTCTACTTAGACAAAAATGTTATTTTAATTTTTAATTTCATGCAGATTTAATTCATTTTTATTTGATTTTAATAAAATATTTTATCTTTTCTCACAGCAGAAAAATATATTTTACAACTATATATATAATATATAGTAATTAAAAAAATAGAGGAAACATACACAGCCATCTTATTTATTTATTTATTTATTTATTTAATGTTAGTTTATTATCTTAACCACTCATTTATGGCTTTATTTTCAGAACCTTTTTATGGAAAATGAATTATTTATGTTTCTCCGGTGAAGAGATATAGGATAACTACATATCTTGTCCGTAGTCAGTTTTTTAATTTGAAATCTGTAAAATATCAGTGTACAGTCCTAACCAATGACTGTTTTGTAAGATGTTGAGATGAGTGACAGGAATTTTAATTGTGATGTGTTATAGAGGATTTACATATTCTAAGAAAGATGCTCTGCTGCTTCATTGCTTCAATGCATTGAAGCAGTGCTTTTCTGAGGGAATTGGTCTGAATTTCTTTGGTGAAAATAGTGTCCTTGGGAAATTACTTTTTGAGAAAATTAATTTATTTTATTCCCAACTGTATGAATTTTGTTGACATGTTATGTGTAAAGAATAATGTTTTCCAGTATTTCTTATGACAAATGATTTTAAAATGGTTTTAAAAGCAGGTATTTGAAGCAGCATTTTTCATTTTATAAATAAATGCTATTTTTACAGTATTTTGTTATCTTGCCACTTTTACATAACATGCCATTTAAAGTAGCAAAAGTATTTATTTTTTGTTTTGCATAAAAATGTTAAAGACATACTTAAACTTACTTTGCAGACTAGAGACACTGTAATACAACATCATTTTAAGTACCGATATCTGTCATTAAATTAAAACAAAACCAAATCAGCAACAGTCATAAAAACTTTAAAAGTAAACAGATTTTTTTTGCACCCAATAGTATTCTAAGGTCTCTCCAGAGCTGTTGAAGGAGACCATCAAACCCCAAGGAAATAAAGATGGAGTGTTCCTCTGACTTTACCCATGCTGTCTCAGGTAAACAGGAAGACACGACTACCCTGACAGTGGAAGCCATTCTTAACAAGTAAATAAGAAATGTGTGGACAAAACAGTTGTCCATTTCTTAGCTTTTGTTGAACCACGTGAGATACTTATCTCTCTGTGTTATTGTCTCACTTCAATATAAATGTGGGAAGGCATCTAGAAGGAAGGAATTGATAAACAATGAGGTAGGAAAAGAGACTTGAAGAAAGTCTAATAATAACAATATATATATATATTTTAAAGAATGCAATATATGGTATTTTGTCTATAGGCCACCCATCTGTGCCAGCCAATTTTTTAATGAGTAACACATGCTTCCTTTTAGCAAGTAGGAAAACATGTCTTTATTTTTAATTGAATTATACTGTGAGGATGTAAGAAAAAAGAGGAGTGAGCTGGGGGAAGGAACATGGCTTTAGGTTACAGGGGAAATATGTTCCGAAATGGAGCTTTATATATTCCCCCCACACACTCTGAAACAGTTTCAGACATTTGAGAAACCTCAAATGCTACTACATTCTCACATCTGTATCATAAACAGTTACTAAACACCTTATTGCCCCTAATATTACATTGTCATAGGCAACCACTTGTGCTCCCTGTGTTAAAGCATCAGCTCTGGCTACATTTGCAGCTGTTGCTCTGGGTAGGATCTGGGTTGTAAAAAAAGGAAGGTGGCAATCCACAAGTGTGGATTAAGGCTTTGCAAACCCATTAAGGCACTCCCAGTGGCCCACAGTATGGACTAGCATCTTTTATAATGGCTAGAAATCAGAATTGTTGACTTTTAAATATTTTTTAATGAAATTAAAAGTGTTTATTTGGACTGCTCCTGCTTCTATGTCCTTTCCTAGTAGACACAATCCAAATAGAAGTTGTGCTTTCAAAATTTACATTTGATGTACAATTTCATTGTATATCTCTTCCTCATTAGAAGCATTTTTCCCTCTCTTATTTCATGTATCTTTTCATCAATGTTACTGTTTATGGTGGTGAAACGTATCCCAGAAAGCATGTATCTCCCAATTTCAAAACAAAATCAAAATAAAACCTGCAAAATTTTATTCAAAAATTTCATGAGAAAATCAAATTTCTCTTCTGATAAAACTATAACATAGAAGCGCCATCATCATTGAAAAGATGTTTTTCAGCCTATACTAATGATTCTGTAGAGGGCACCATTTATATACCAGGAAACCCTGGTAAGAGAATAAAAAAACATCTGACTTAGAAAAAAAATCACTGAGCTTTATACTTTGAATCAACTAGCAGCTACATACAGAAAATAAACATAAAATATATACAGAATATATTCAGAAAATATATAGAAAATAAAACTAGTGTTACACAGAATTATATGGAATTAGTTGAAATTTTAAATAGTTTTTTATGAAATTCATTTATGTGTGACACATATTGCTTTTATGTTACAGTTGGAATAGAGGTGTTAGCTGGGTAGAAAGTAATTACAGAAATAGGAAGAGTCACAGAAAGAAAGGAAATGGAGCCAGCAGAACAGGACTAGGGTCAGGGAGACAGATGTGGCTGTGGCCAGAGTGAACATCTAGAGGGAGAGGCAGCAAGTAGCCAGCTGGCATAAGGACAAGAGCAGCCAGAAGAAACTGCAATCAAACTTTACTTTCAAGTTCTCTCTTCTCTTGTACCCTTACTTTTGCACTACATCATGATTCATGTGTTAATAACAAATGTAACTTTTTATATTTGTATTTTTTTTGTTAACTGAAAAAAAAAAAGAGAGAGAGAGAGAGAGATTTGGTATTATTAGCTGCATTTATTTATGAGGTGTGAGCTTTCTTAATGGACTGGGTGGGAGACGGGACTATTCCAACACTCAGCCAATACAGAGTCTCCTACTTTGTAGTAATAATAATTATTGTTAAGAAAAAGCAGACTCTAAGGGCAGTTTTTAGTTGTATTGTGACATAAAAACTGTATAAATCATGGTGAAATTGGAATGGTAAAACTACCTCCTTGCAATATAAACTGTTTAAACTTGCTGGTTTCATTCCACGTATTGTTTGGAATCAGAAACCTACTCATTTTTGTATGTTTCAGAAACCTGTGTCAGATTCCCTTGCACTTTTTTACAAAAATGCAATAGACATATCAAATTTGTGACAGAATGTATAAAATGTATTTTTTCACCTGGAAAGGATTTTAAATGGCTTTTAATTTAAATCCTAGAAATTATATTTTTAAAAAATGTCCCTTATGAGTATAATATATATATATATTTTTGCACAATGTCTTGAATTCTAGTAGGCCTTTATTATAAGCAGTCAATAATTTACTATGTGGTGTGACACTGGTTTAATTTATATTGATGATAATTGAATTTCAAGAAAGACCTGCAATGTATTTTTTTTTTTTTTTTTTTTTTTTTTCTTCATTCCTAAAATGGTGTTTGGTTCTGTTTTCTTGAGACTGGAAATTTTAGCTGTGGCAGACCAGCAGTTTTCATGTGAATGTTCAGCTGCACAGCTATGGTAAAGCTTAACTTCATGACATATAAATGGCACAGTGGTGAATGTCACAAGAGTCTGAAGAGAATAGAAAAGCAACTTTGTCTTCAAACACCATAGTGAAAAATACTATGCTGTTGGTGGAAACTTCAGCTTTGGTTACAGCCTCCAATTCCTTATCCTTGCTCTTTGGGTGATGCTTGCATTTTGTACTTATAAATTTTAAAAGCCAAAATTTGCATCTACTTCTTATCTAATTTAAATCAGTATCAAAACTCTTATCAATTTCAGTGATTCAAAAATTTCCTTGAACTTTATTGTGCAACTGTCTGATTTCACCTTGCAAAGGTTCATGTGAATCATTTTAACAGGCTCAAGTGGGTTTACGGCCCATCATTTGGATTTGAATAAACCTCAAAGCCCAATGGGAATTTCATCTCAAATCTTAAGAACTGGATCAAGAGTTTGCATAATCCATTGTAAACTATGTCAGCCTACTTTCCCTGCAAACCTCTCCTAGCAATGCTAGAGGGTTTGGAAAGCTCAGCAAAACTTGAGAAGAATCTGGTTTCTTGGCTTGTAACCAAACCCCAAACCTTAGAAATTGATTTTCTTTTCCTTGCAAAGGTTTCACAAAGTTCTCATCAAACCTGCAGTTTTGTTTAAGGCATCTCTTTGCTTTTCTGTGTATGTCCTCTGTGCTGCTTCTGCTAACTGCTGGAAGAATGTTTCTCATTTCAGAAGGTTACCTCCTTCCCCATGAGATATTTTCCCTAGCTCGGTCTCCACCAAAATAAATAAATAAATAAATAAATAAATAAGAGAAGAGAGAGAGAGAGAACAAACACATTTTTAAAGGTTTAATGTATATAATGCTCACTGTGAAGTTGCTTTCTTTTCATTTTTATATATTACTTTAGCTCTTCATATATCACTTTTTTTCTGATGACTGAAAGTGCCTTGAAGGTGGATTGTATCTTTGTGTTCGTGTAGTCCAAAACACAGCTGGGCCATGATCCTGTGTGGGGCCTCTGGGCACCTCTGCAATATAAATAAATGGCAATAACAATAATAGTCTCTCGTACAATTTATGTGAGCTATAGCTATGGAGTAAAGCTTTCATGAACAAAGTTTCTTGGTGCCAGACAAGTTTCAGTTAGTCAGGAGTCCCACTATTGACTTTAACAGCTCACAATTGTACTAGCAATTCCTCATGCCAGTCGCCCCCCTTGGGGTTGTAAATTTTCCTTGTTGAACCTTATAAATCCATTGACCTCTATAACTTGGCACTTTGCATCAGAATAAACAACCCACCTGCTAATGAATTTATTGAAACAAAGCATACGTTTTGCTGACATGACCCCACACTTTTCCAAATTCTAGCTTTTAGAAACCTTTAGGGAAAATCATCTGCTTAAAAAAGTGGTTTTCTAAACTAATTCCTTGGCTTTATTTAAACATTAAAAATATATGCTGAAATGCTGTATGAAATAGTGCCAAACCCGTGAATAATAGTGGATATTATTTTTAAATGTTCATCTGTAACTACATCTCTCTAAACTTAAAATTTATGTTTCATGAGGATTTTTTTTTTCAGGGAGGAATGTATTATATTTAAAAAATAAATTAATGACCTTCAGTAAATGTAGAGATGGCTGGCAAGTCTTCTTTGTGTTGTAATAAAAATAGTTTACTGTACTAATATAGTTAAACGTAGGAGCCAAATTGTACTCAGGCTTGACTTCATATCTTGTGTGACTCTGGGGCATCATTTGCTGACCTGGATTTCTCCTTTTCTCCAATTCCACTTCTTTTTCTGTTTGAAAGCAAGGCTTAGATGAACTAAAGTAAATATTTTTTCTTACATTTAGTGATATTTATTTTCCATTGGCTCCTTTAAAGCAGCACCACTAATGTCCCCAGAGCTCCTAAAGCCATTTATTTTCTATCTGCAACCTGCCAACCTGAAGCAGAAGCTAATTCACCCCAGAAAGTTTAACTCCCCTCAGCTTCAGCATCAGGGCAATATCACAGCCACTGTTTGTAGGTGAGGATTACTATGCTCAGGAGGAATAGAAAGGACACAGCTTCAGGAAAGCAGTGTTTGAAGGCTGTTTCATGAAGTATCCAGAGGGAAGTATCCAGTATCTGAATTTGGAAGGAAAACTTGTTTTGGAATAAAAAGGCCAAAAGGAATATAGGCCGCACCTCGAGTACTGTGTTCAGTTTTGGGCCCCTCGCTACAAGAAGGACATCGAGGTGCTCGAGAGAGTCCAGAGAAGGGCTACGAACCTGGTGAGGGGCCTGGAGAACAAGTCTTACGAAGAGCGGCTGAGGGAGCTGGGACTATTTAGCCTGGAGAAGAGGAGGCTTAGGGGCGACCTTATCACACCCTACAGGTACCTTAAAGGAGGCTGTAGTGAGGCGGTTGGTTGGTCTATTCTCCCACATGCCTGGTGACAGGAGGAGGGGGAATGGGCTAAAGTTGTGCGAGGGGAGGTTTAGGTTGGATATTAGGAAGAACTTCTTTACTGAAAGGGTTGTTAGTCACTGGAATAGGCTGCCCAGGGAAGTGGTTGAGTCCCCATCCCTGGAGGTCTTTAAAAGATGTTTAGATGTAGAGCTTAGGGATATGGTTTAGGGGATGATTTGTTAGCATTAGGTCAGAGGTTGGACTCGGTGATCTTGGAGGTCTCTTCCAACCTAGACTATTATGTGATTCTGTGATTCTGTGAAAAAGGGATATTCCACAAGGTTTTCCTGGTGGAAAGTCAAGCCTATTGTAAATAATGAGGTACAGACTAATAACTTTCTCTTTTGATTCACAACACTTTTAAGAAATAGATTGCATAATTAGGTTAGAGGATTTTTAAGGTTCTGAAACACTGTAATCCTAATTTTCAAAGTGTCTTAACATCTAGAAGCTTCCTTTTCTCAACTTAATCCATACATTCAGTCCCTTCGCCTTATTGACTCAAGACTGAACACCGACTTAATGTCAAAGGTGGTAGAAGTAAGTCAGAAAGATTGGGATTTATACAGGTTCTTCACAGAAGTGTAAAACTACCCCCAGCTGAATGATAACCTGAAACACTTGCCACAATTCTGAATAGTCATGTGAATTTTTATTATTATTATTATTATTTTTTCCCCTGGAATTTTTGTGTGGCCATCCCTGATTATTATTATTTTTTTTTTTTTCAAAGTTTTGAGGTGCAGTTTATATTTCTGAAGTCTCAAATTTGTAACATTTAGCAGTTCTCTTAATCTTGTCACTAAATGGTCCTCATTAAAACTCTCTCTATACTTTCATGATGTTAATTTCACAGGGATGGCTACCATCTGATCTTTTTGTGTGACACTATATTTTACTGATTTTAAAGCTATATATTTTACATAAATTAAAGCATTTCTGTGCCAGGAAAAATAAGCTGTACATTACAGACACAGAAGAAAATAATCCATGATGCTACTCATTTCTGAACTGCTACTCTGTTACGTAGGATACTAAATAAGAAAAAGTGTAAATAAGGGATCCCAACAGATGAACCACACTGAATGTGCAGGGTAACACAACTTCTATTTTCTCTGAAAACCTTAGATTTAACAGAAAATTCCTTCCTGATCCCAAATCAAGAAATCAGCATGGCCCTTGAAATCAGCATGGCACATGAGCAAGGCTCACACCAGCTGGCCATCTTCTAAACAGAATTCTCTCTGTTGTGAAAATATTGGAGAGTGTCCAGAGGAGGGCTACAAAGATGGTGAAGGGCTAGAGGGGAAGAAGTATGAGGAGTGGCTGAGGTCTCTTGACCTGTTTAGCCTGGAAAAGAGGTGGCTGAGGGGAGACCTCATCGCAGTCTACAAGCTTCCTCACAAGGGGGAGTGGAGGGGCAGGTGCTGATCTATTCTCTTTAGTGACCAGTGTCAGGACCTAAGGGAATGTTGTCAAGCTGCAACAGGGGAGATTCAGGCTGGATATAAGGAAGATGTTCTTCACTGAGAGTGTGGTCGCACACTGGAACAGGCTATCCAGGGACGTAGTTGTGGCACCAAGCCTGTTGGAGTTTAAGAAGCATTTGGACTGTGCACTTAGCCACATGGTCTGAATTTTTGGGTAGACCTGTGTGGTGCCAGGAGTTGGACTCGATGATCCTTGTGGGTCCCTTCCAACTTGGGATATTCTGTGATTCTATGACTTTATGATTCTATTATTTTTTCCTTTATCTGGATGGCTGTAATTTGTCCTGCATCTCCTCTTCAATTGTGAAGACTGTTTAAGGGAAGGTATTAAAAATACAGTCCCTTGAATGCAAGTCAGACTGTAGTAAGTTGAGAGAAAAAAAATATTTCTAACGATCTGAAATGACCCTTTGAGGCTTGAAAGATGATATTTCCATATACTATGAGTGCCAAGTACAAGGTTGGTATACCAATTCTCCCCAAGGGCAAGGAAAAAAAAGGATGAGTGAGAAGTATGTACATACTGCTAGATGGTGAGGCAGACAGACTACCCTGATCATCCAGGTCTATCCAAAAGTGTCTTGCTCAATATCCAGTCTTTAGCAATCATTACATTACATGTCATTTTGAGATAAACTGAAAAATCACTGAAATTAATTGTCAGATGTGTTTTCCTCCATGTGCTGTGGTCTAATCAACATCTCAGCTTCTCTTCAGTGATCTGAACATGTGGGTCCTATAAGCCTTACATCTAGCTGTTCAGTCAGCTTTCACCTAAATGTCCGTATTCTTAAAGTATGGACATTATTATTGACTTATTCCACCTAATTTTAGATACTTCAGTGAGGCATCCAAGCTAGGAAAGAAAATACACCAGAATTTTCTTCCTAGTATCAAAGAAAGAATATACTTTCTTTGCATGTGCCTACCTATCTGTATATTTCACAAGGTGTTTAAGTTACTTCATGCTTAGAACAACATATGTTGTGGTTTAACCCGGCCGGCAGCTAAACACCACACAGCCGTTCGCTCATCCTCCCCCCTCCCTCTCTGGGATGGGGGAGAGAAACAGAAAAGTGAAGCCTGTGAGTTGAGATAAAGACAGTTTATTAAGACAGGAAAATGATAATAATAATGATAATAATAGTACTACTAATAATAATGAGTATGAAACAAGTGATGCACAATGCAATTGCTCACCACCCGCTGACCAATGCCCAGTCTATCCCTGAGCAGCCACTCCCCCTCTCCCCCCCAGCTAGCCACCCCTATATACTGTTCAGCATGATGTCAGATGGCATGGAATACCCCTTTGGCCAGTTTGGGTCAGCTGTCCTGGGTCTGTCACCTCCCAGCTCTTGCTGCCCCCGCTGGCAGGACAGAGCGAGAAGCTGAAAAGTCCTTGGCTTAGTGTAAGCACTGCTCTGCAACAATTAAAACATCAGCATGTTATCAGCACTCTTCTCATCCTAATCCAAAACATAGCACCCTACCAGCTACTAGGAGGAAAATTAACTCTGTCTTGACTGAAACCGGGACAACATATAAAGCTAGAAGGGTTGAATCCAGATCAAGAACTGGACAAAGGTAGTCAAGAGGAAGTCTTACTCATGACATGCTGATGAGAAAGCTAACTTCCGTGTGTATGGTCCTTCCTCTCTTACATTTAAAGTAGTTTCCCATGGAAGCACAGCTTGTATAATCACACTATATATATGTCAACCTACTTCATTGTGCTTCCTCATTACCAGTCTCTCAAAAATTGTGAATCTCTCACATAGTTTCTGAATTTCACAAAAGGAAGAGATACAGTAACTTTTTAACCTAAGGGATGTCTCTCACTTTATTCAGTCCTCACAAATATTCTTTGAATGAAAACAGGTGAGCAGACAAAGGGAAGAGATACAGTAACTTTTTCACCTAAGGGATAGGTTACAATATGAACTTGTAACTTGTTTTGTTGTCTGATACCAGACAATCCATCCAAGTAAGGAATGTTATAATCAGCTTGGCAAATTCACAGATATTAAAATCAAGCAGCCATGAGTGAGCAGGCTGAAAACAGTCAACTCCTTATCTTTAAAAAATAGGCTACATGGAAATTTTATGGCAACATCTTATTTTATGACTATAATGTGTGTACAGTTTTAGTATACTTACCCAAAGGGTGAGAATGAAAAAAATACTTTTCTAAATATTAATAAAATTGCCACAGAAAACCTACAAAAAAATCAGTGGGAAGGGAAATTGTCTATATTACTGAAAAGATGAGGATCTAAACAAAAAATGCAGGAAATGTTTTTATGATATTTCATTCACCAACCAGAAACTGTTAACGGATTTTTTTATTATTATTATTATTTATTTTTTCCTTGAACATTTCAGCAACCACCCACTCACATGTACACATATCCCCTAATGTTTGGGTTCCTCTTACTCAAAAACTGAAAAGCTTGTCATAATTTTCCTTCTTTCATAACAGTCAGAAAAACATTTCTCTACTGTAAAACAACAAACAAAACCACATGAAAATAATGAAAACTTTTTACCAGCCATAATGTGGTCCAAAAGAAAATTTATTTAAATATTGGTAAAGTATGGAAAATAAATGGATATTCTTGATGTCAAACTCATGTTCCAAATAGAGAGGATGAGCAGTTTAACAGCTCAAGAATAGTGCTGCTGTCTTCTGTTCCAACCTGGAAGACATTCAAAATTATGTCTACAAACAGGGACTTGAGACTGACAAGACCAGGACCCTAAAGCTATGTAAACCTGGTGACGTTTGGGGATCTCTTGTAACCCTGCATGGGAGACAACTGGCTGATGGAAGATTTGGACCTTTTAAGGAAGTGGTTCTAAGCTACTTTAAAGCTGAAAGCTGCTGTGAATCCTTAAAGTAATTTGAAATATTGTGTGACATTAAACTCTATAAATGGTATAAGCATTTATACTGCTTTAAGGGTTTAACATATAGTTAGTAGAAAAGAAATAAAGTCCTAAAATAGGACGTGAAAGGGGAAGAGGTAGTAGTACAATGCAAAGTAGTTCACCCCATAATATTACAGCAAGAACATCCAAACTAGTGTCAGGACTGGGAGAAACCATTTTGTTTTTTCTTTATGTAAAAATAGCATGGAGATGGTCTGATCTGAGAGGCTCTTCACAAAGTCCCTTTATCCCCATTGAAATTGTTAGACTAGTGTATGACATTTGACGTGACTGATTACAGAAGCTTGCCGTGTTTCCTGGAGGATGTGCCTGGATGTGGCTTCAATTATTTCTCCAAATTGAATACAGAATTGGTCCTTACTTCTGCCTTCCTCCAGCAAAAATATATTACCATGAACTTAATGCTTTCATTCTCTGATAGAAATTTAGTAACTGGGTGGAAATCATGTGGTTCAGTCTGCATCTGATAAGGATGAAGAGTATGTAGAATGGAGGAAGGAACTTCTTTGAGGAATTCAGTGTTTGTTGAGTTTGACAATAAGTCCCAGAAGATGTCTTAAAGGAAAATGGTGAAGAACTCACTGAAACCAAAAGAGTTCATCACCAAAACAATAATTTGAATTCAGGATTTTACTAATTCCTGGTGAATATATAGATCTATTCTGTAGTAGATATTCTTAATCATTTTTATTTTTATTTTTTACAGCAAGAACAGCACAGATTATCTTCCAAATGCGTCTTACCTAAAATGGGCTCCGCAGTCAGAATCTTGCTTCAAGGGCAAGTCTCACACAGGCCTTTATAATCTGGGGTCCTGCACACGTGGATACATTTTACCTGGGTGGGAAGAGATTAAGTGATTCATATATTTTGTAAAGTACAATAGTTTCTTCTCCAAGGTAACAGGACGACACACAGAGCAAAATGTCAGATGCAGATGTCCTACTGAACACAAGTTAACAAGATCTTAAACAATTTTCTGCAGAGGATTGTGATGAACCCATTATAAGGAATGATGTAGGCCCTTTGGGAGCTCTCAGTATTTCAACTGTATCAGTATTTGTCATATTTACAGTATATGACAAATGGGCTAAGGGGAGAAAAACCTGGACTGGAAAGAGATTAGATCATCCAGGATGAAAAACTGCCAGCACTGAGGCTTTACACCAAAGGAAAAGTAATAATCATGCTTTACATAAAGCACATGCAAGCTCTGTAGATACCTTGAAAAAATGCCCCCCTTCAGGATATTTCTGACCCTTTCTTCTTCATATGTTTTTTTCCATTTCATTTATCTTCTTTGATGCAAAGATGTATTTTCCTTCTTCTTTTGTCCTCCCCTGCAGAAAACATCATATGCAGAAACATGAGCAAACTGTGGTTTAAATCCCATCCACCCTTTCAGAAATTATTAATCATCCAACCTACGAGAAGCCATGTTTCCAATCACTTTTATGTTCCATTGACCAAGCTCTCTTCCCAATATCTCTGTCATTTAACTTTGAATACTAATGAAGTCTGACTTTCTTAGAAGTGTTCCTCCTTCATCCTTTTTTACCCTCAAGGTGCATTTGTATATCACATTTGACATCCCTATAAGCAACCTCATACAAGTGCCACACATTTTAGAAAATTTTGTCCTTACATGGCTCTACTCAACTTTCCACATGCTGTTTTACAGATGCTCTGAGCAGATACAGAGGTTAGCTGGCCCTTTAAAATATGACCTGAACAAAAAGCATTTGTGAGAGCTCTATGGCATGGAGTGTAATGTACAATATATGTCTAAGTATTTAAAGTGTATACTTTAAAGTGTATACTACAGAATGAGACATTTTACTAGCTAGAATCACATCATTTAACTTGTGGCAATGACCTCCTGCTATGTAACATATTTTTTGTGTGTGTATAGACATTACATGGAAGGAAAAACCTTACTACAAGCAGCTCTAACAAGACCCAGGTATTCAATGAAATTCAATTCCTGTTCTCTGTAGAACTATTTTTACCACTGAATAGCTTTTTTCTTTTCTTTTTTCTTTTCTTTTCTTTTCTTTTCTTTTCTT
>CM021767.1:101580177-101635850 GCA_011076525.1 Nettapus auritus | reverse complement strand
TTTTTTTTTTTTTTTTTTTTTTTTTTTTTTTTTTTTTTTCATTGTTTAAATTTCATCCCTCATAGAAATTTGAAGAGGAGAGTTGAAATGCTACTACTTCTATCCACACCAGATTGGCATTTGCTGCAGCAGTGAGTAGTGCAAAGGCTGGGAATTTATTCAGCAAGAGACTTTCAGTGGTGTGCAGAAACATGCTGCAATAGACAAAGCTGAAAACAGAGGGCTTTGCATGTGGAAGAAATCATGATGGGTCAGAAGCTGAACATTCTGAGCTGACAACATGGTATCCTTTGAAAACCGACAAAACAAAATGTCACTTGGAGCAAATTAACAGGACTATTTAATGAAAGACTATGTAATGCAGTGCAATTATTTCTCTTCACTCAGCACTGTTCAGGCATTTACTGGAGAACACCAATGTGCTAAAGCATCACATTTGAAAAACGACGCAAAGAAACTGGAAAACATCTTAGTGGAAAGTAAGCATTATAAGACACTTTGAAAATGTGACCTATAAAGAAAGGTAGAATGAACCAGGCTCATTTAATTCATAAAGGAAAAGATTATGGCAGGGCATGATTACAATTTCCTAATATATAAAAGATTGGTCAGCTAATCATGTCAGCCAATGGCAGGGCAAGAAAAAAAACTTGAAAAAGTGTAGCACTGCAAATTTGGGTTACATTTTAGTAAAAATTGTCTCTGTAAAGGGATAATAAAATGTCTAAAATGGAACAGGTTACAGATGGAAATGATATACTTTCAGGAACAGGTTGTACAGACGTCTTCCATGAATGATTTGGGTAGTAATGGAGAACAAATTGGATAACTTAAGTCAAATAGGAAGACTGGGGTTCAGTGCTCCAAAGCACTGTGATTATGCTGGGGGGTTACCTGTGGAAAGGAGGTGGAAGAGAGAAAAAAAAAAAAAAAATGGAAAGCAGTAAGTCATCATACCATAGAATCATTTTTGTTGGAAAAGACATTTAAGGTAATCAAGTCCAACTGTCTAACACTACAAGTTCTAAATAGTTCTACACTAAACCATATGCCTAAGCACAACATCCACAGGTCTCTTAAATACCACCAGGGATGGCAATTCCACCACTTCCCTGGGCAACCTGTTCCAATGCTTAACCACCCTTTCCATGCAGAAATTCTTCCTGATATCTAATCCAGACCTCCCCTGGTGCAACTTGAAACTGTTCTCATATCCTATCACTTGTCCCCTGAGAAAAGAGACTGACACACTCCTTTCAGATAGTTGTAAAGACTGATGATGTCTCCCTTCAGCTTCCTTTTCTCTAGACTGCACACACCATTTCCTTCAGCCAAATTCTGCATCTCGTTAGGTGGTAACAGAAAAAAAAAAAAAAAAAAAAAAAAGTATTCTTCTTAACCTAGATGGTTGAACCAAGGCTCCTGCTCTGCCACGGCTTTGGCATGCATCTTGGTCCTGCTGTCTCTCCACAGTTTTTCCTATGGAGAAGGAAACAAGAGCACAAATTGGAAAATCGGAAGTTATTTATAACTTCCTTATCTACATTGGTATTATTTTAACTGAATTCTAATTTCTCTACATTTGGCAGCTCACATCCCATCCCCATTTTCCTTTCCCTTTTAGCCAATCAAGGAGATGTTTCCTACTGTAAATATATATGTATATATATATAGATATATATAAATATATAGGAAGCAGAAGTCTGAATTCATCTCTCTGCTCTACTTTATGTAAGGGTTAAACCACTGATGGAGGCTGTAGGTCTGGCCTTGAAGTCCGAGCTCCAGTTCAAAACTGCTATCAAATTTGCAGTGCATCGATTCTCCAGTAAAAAAAGAAATGCCTGACATCTGTGCTAAGATTATAAGCTGGTGACTGTGCTGTCAGCCCATCAGTTTTTAGGTACTAAATGAAATGCTAACCTGAAATGCTAAGCACCTTGAATGTGATACGGCATTACATCTACATGGAACCAAAGCAGTTAAAATAACAGACCAGGGTTCTAGCTTTGAACAAAACCTTAGTGTTGTGAATGAACTTGCATTTACATCACTATTAGAACTGTGGATCTGGTTATTCAGTGCTAATGTTTTTGCATGTTGTTTTTAAGACTCAAACCAGAAGAATTTTGCTACATTCATGAGCCACAGAGTGAGGCATAGACTACATCCCCACTAATCATATCAAATCCTTCCCCACCTCAAACATGACAGTTGCAGATCTATGACAGATGCATGTTTCTGCCTTAGATTTTGTAGTTTTACCATATTTCAGGGTAGGAATGCTGATTTTCTATATCACTGTACAATGAACTACTTTTTTTTTTTTTTTTTTTTTTTTTTTTTTTTTCCTGAAAATATAAATATCAAAGTGTGGTGATTTAACGAATCCTTCATAGAAAGAAAGTGCACATTGTATGAAATATATAACACTTGCTAAGTTTAGGAAGAACACCATTCCTCCTCAGTTTAGGTGTTAATCATTAAAAGAATGAAATTCTCTTCAGAAAGTGTATGGTTTGGTCTCTTCTTTATTAGATTTTTGACCTTTTAAGCAGTGTAAGTGAAAAAGCAGTTTTATAGAAGTTGTGAAGCTGGAGTTAAGTTCTGATAATGGCACTGCAAGTCAAAGGTTCCCAAACTACTATGCATCATTAGCGTGATTCTAGCTATGCGAAACCACTGTGGCAGAGAGCCAGAAACACCGGGTGCTGTTGGTGGTATTCCTAGCTGTTGCTGCTACTGCTGCTGCTGCTACCATCATTGCTGATGATGGTATTCACATTTAACACTACTGCTGATGAAAGTACCTGCAATTACTACAACTGCTGATGGCAGAAAGTGTTTGTTAGCCTGGCTGTAAATTACTTCCTGAGGCTTAGTTGCCAACTTATTTTGTATTGTGACCAAAATGCAGTCTCCTGGCACTTGGAAAAAGCTGTGTTAAGCAAAAGATATTAAAAAAGAGAGATATTATAAGATTAAACCATATTGGCTCCATAAACAGAAATTCAGTGTTTGTATTTCAGTGGCTGATACTGTGTGATCCAGCTTGAGCCTAGTAGCAGCATAGTTTGATGCGGTGCCCAAGCTAATCTGCCTCTTGGCAGAGTTGACAGCAAAAGTCTAGATTCAATTTGATTTATCTGAATGGCTCTTTTCTTCACCATGGGAAGTTATGAAGTTGGATTAGCATCAGGTTGGGGATTTCTGCGTCATATTCAGTACATTTTGTGATACAGAGTCGCAGGAAAATTTTCTTGACTTAAAGCAAACATGAAACCTGTGTTAAGAGCAAGGCCAGAACTTGGGTCTCCATACTCTGTTAAAGTCCTTCTCTACAATGTATGAAATGTTGCTTATTTCATAGATATTTCAATAATCAATATATTTTTATATTAAGCTTTCAGTAATTAACATGCAGATTAATGAAAACCTTCTCCAGAAACGCACAAGGCAAAATGGGATCCCCAGTTAGGCTGATCAAGCCAGCTTCCTTTAGTGAAGATAAGAACAGAAGAATGGCTATATCTGGTCAATACAAAGATTGATTTAAACCAGTGTCCTCTTTTCAACAGTAGATAACAGTGCATGTTTGTGAAAGAGTACATCGGTGCAGATCATAAAACATCTGCAGTAGCCCTTCTGCTACTATTTGTGAGATGCTTTAAAGGTCCAGATGAACAGAGTTTTCACAATACAATCTAGTATTTGGGCCCAGCACTTGTGTCAAAGCCAAGGAATAAGACATCATTTAGCTGCAAAGGGAAACCAGTGCAGCTCCTCTGTTAGCTGAATGGTTCATCTATGTCTTTGCCAAAATTTCATTGCCTGTTTATACTTCTCAAGATGTGGAGAACACTTTTTAACAAGACCATTTTTGCTGCTCCTACCAGTCACCTTGAGTGCAATCATGAAGCAGTGAAGGTCTTTATCAGAAAGCAGAGGTTGGAATTGCTGGGTTAAAGTAGGAAAGGTGAGACAGAGAGGTATATGATTGCTATGCTATAATCATCACACTTGGTTCTTCATGTCCTACTCAGAAACAGATCAAATAGATTAATGGATTTTTCATAGAAAACAATTACTTGCTTTCACATACATCCGTTTGCTTTGTGTTCCCTCCATGAATCCCTTTGAAAATGTCAAGGATATTAAAATTTCAAAACAAGATATAGCCACAAATTTTTGACAGATTATATAAAACAGAGTAAGAGAAACAGAAATGAAACTGTAATTCTTACTCCAATAATTAAAGTGAAAGGAACAGTCCAAGATATATTTATTTTATGGGGAAACAAGCTATTAAAAAGCAATTTACAAGTCAGAAAAAAACATCTACCTGACACTTCACAACAGAAACAGGGATCAGAAGTAGTTTTCCTAGTTAACCACTACAGACAAAAGCAAAAGATTTACAAAGAATAAATATATAGAATAACAAGAAGTGTTAGCCCACCAGCTGTCCTCTCACACTTTTTTTCTTTCTTTTTTTTTTTTTTTTTTTTAATTTATTTTTTATTTTTTTTATTTTTTTTCCATTTGACAGATCATCTGGAGCATAAAAGTAAACCAATAATTGTGACATATGGGTGCAAACTTGTTTGAGCCAGTGTGCAGTGAGCAGAAAACTGTGTGTTGTTAATGCAAGTGTACATTTTAATGTCTGTGTGAGTGGCCAGGCAAGTAATTTGTAGCTTTGTGTGTTTTCCTTAGCACATAAAGTCACACTTGAGACACCAGAGCAAAGCTAAATCCCTGTCAGCAGGTGCTGCCTTCTTGGGAGAAATACCATATACTGCTAAAAGATGCTTGCACTCTAAATATAATGTTTAAATGCAGGGAAATGGCTCCTTGTTGCATATCTTTGGTTATCATTCTTTTGTGTTTGGAGGCTGGCTAGGAACTGAAATTGCTGTTTGGATAATCATAGCTTACTTTTGATAGTAATTCAGGATTCATGCTATTAACCCCCTGCATCTCTTTGGATGTACAACATTAAAAGCTCCTTGCCAGATGCGGTTAACTATTGGACAAATGGGCTAACAAAATGAGTGCTTCCAAATAAATACTGAGATTAAACTGCACAGAAAGATAGGTTAAGATTTCATTTTCCTTCTATGTGTTCTTTTGAGTAGTTTATAACTTTTCCAAGTGATCACCTTTCAGCTTGAAGTTTTGCATATCTGAACTTAACCAGAAAAGAGAACAAAACAAAATACAGCTGTGGAAAATGTCAGGAAAACACTTCAGACAGGCATGCTAGGAAAGGAGCTGAGAAAGCATTTCTTCCATTATTGCTCTTGGGTTTTTATTTATTTAAACAATGTTATTTCCTAGGCAACTTCTGTTGGATGCCTGAAAATTGACAAGCGTATAAACACTAGTTCAGCAAAATGCATTTAATCCCACACTTATTCAGAAAACCACTTAGATGTGTTGAAGTCCCACTTTTGTTTCAATATATGTTTTAATTACCTATATCTACACACTTCTCTGAATAAAGACTGATTACTGTGTTGAGTTCCTAGAGTGACATGCACTCTGTTCTCCTTATAGATGCGTTAAGTATATTTAATTAATGTAATATTAATTATATTTTCTATGTCTTAGAATTTAATTCTCTTTCAGTTTTATTGGTTCTGGACTGCTAGACCATAAGTATGCTAGTTTCATACATTATCAATTGAGAGGAATAGTCATAAAGGCTAGATTAGGCACATAAAATGTCAGTCTGAATATAATACTTTGACTTTGGTGTACTTTTGATATTCTCTTTTGATATAGGTGAGTTTTGGGAATTTATAAACTTTTATTTTGCATGCATTTTTCTACTATATAACAATATTGAATAGTAGTTTTTGTTTTTGTTTTCTCTGTTTAACATGAATGCATCTGTGTAAATATCAAGTCGCAAGCATAGTGGAAGACTGAGAGCTAAAATCTTGAATCCGATCAAATGTAAATATACACATGGCAGAGGCCTCTATCTGAGCTAATAGTTCTAGACTTTCAAGGTATTGGGGAGAAACAAGCGATCTGAGGGTTATACATGAGAGGTTTTTTAGATATTTAGTTTATGAGGAGATGAAAATTTCCAACCTTGTGCCATTATACCTACAGGAGTTCAGTGAAGTAGCACAACATCTCTCAAACATTTTGTATACATGTGTGTGAAAAAGTTCAAAATATAATTTTATCTTAAATATATTGTAATCTGTAAATGTATGAGACGGAGTCCAGAGGAGCTGCCCCCATGGTCAAATTAAGCAGGACACGTTCCATGACTATCTGTGTGAGTTCCCATTGCTGACTCTATGCTTTGGTAGGTTATGCCCTTTATTATTGCACTGTGAGCTCTGCAGAATTTTCTTACAGAAACTAGCTTGTATATGTGTGTCTTGTCAGATTATTGTAGTTCTGTAGTTGCAACATGCAGGTTCAAGCCCAGTAGGCACATCCTTACAAGAGACTGCATCATTGACATGACTGCAACATTGAGGGATGTCTAAGCTAAATTTAAGACTTAAACTTTCTTTTATACTTATTCAAATCTTGTGCCTAATCATGTGTCTATGCCTCCCAAATAGAGATCTCTGGTGAATTTGGCCTCAAGAGCAGGTGGCTAACACGTGTCATCTAACAACAAAATGTTGAGTAGGTCATCCAATCTGTCTTCCCATAAATCAAAGTTACTGCATTTAACACATTTTTTTCTAACGTGATTTCAATTAATCTAGTTACATTAAATCCACTCAGTCTTTAAAGCTCTGAGTCTCAGGAATAGTATGAGCAACAATGCTGCCAACAGGTGAGAGGTGGCAAAATGCTGACCAGATGAGATATGCCATACCATACCAGATGGATGGCGTCCCACACTGCACAGACTGGCACAGATCCCTAGAGTCATGGCCAGTTTGAATGGAAAAGAAAATACCTTACTCTTCCCAAACATGAAGAAAGGTTTGACTACAAGTTTCTGAGCAAGAAATTCCCTTAGGCTTTTAAAGCATTTTATGCTCCAAAGTGCAGCTTGTTCAACTGCTTTGACCAATCTTTGATTCTTCAAAGGAAGACAAAACAAGCTATGCCCAAGCATGCCTAACCAGCTTGCACTGGAATTGAACTGGGAGCAGTGGAAATCTTTTTCTGCCACCATTGCTGGCAGACCTACTATCTGAAGCTAGAGATTTACTTAAAGTCACAGGATTTATAGAAAAAGAAATCTGTAAGAAGCATTTTAAGGCTATTAGACCATCTGTTCTCCTTCTGGCCTAAGAAAGAAGGTTTTGAACACAGAAATTCTAGTGGAATAGGGCAGTTTTATTCAGAAGGTTCAGTTAATATTAATATTTCAGACCTTGTCTTTCTATGTGTAAGCCAATGAGAAGAGACCTGGGACTTTAGGAAATCAGACTTTAATTGCCACCCATGCTATAACATTTCCACAATCTAACATTCATTCAGTCTCCCATATGTATAAGAGGGTGTTGCCTTCTTATTTCATTAGGGTTATGGAAAGATAGAATACATTAATATGTGTGAAATATTTAGGAATTACAATTTTGTAAGCCTCTGAAGTAACAGCTACAGAGAATCCAAAACAGAGGAACAAAATAGATGGCATGGCAAAAGCTCTTGCTGTTCCTACAATTCAGATTCCCAGCAGGGCATCTTTACCAGTGAATTTCCACTCCTTTGTCTCTGCAGGTGTTCACAACCATGCCATTTTCCTTCTGCTTTCACTTGCTTTCTTTTTCTTATATAGAAAGTATTAGAATTTAAGCCAAAAAGCATGACAAATGCACAATGGAATTGAGAGTAAAAGGAAGATAAAATAAAGTCAGGGCTTTACTCTTAATTATGTCTTGAAAGTTAGACTATGAACCATAAATGAATGAAGGGAAGTGGGGAGCACTGAATAGTCAAAATAGTCAGCTTTTCACAGCTGTTATCTGTGATGAAATCTGTATTTAAAATAAGGTCAAGGTTCATAAAACCTCAAAATTAGCATGCATTTGAAGATTATATCTGATAAAGCAGAAAAGGAAAACAAATAGACATTTACAGATTTTCTTTTGCATTTCTGACTGTGAGTTTTCCTGTGTAACTCTCAGTCCATAATGACATTATCCATGCACTCTCAGGTGAATAAAAAACAAGAGTGAATATCTACATCCACTGTAACCTCTGTCACAAGGAATTCCCTACTACAGGTACAAGAGTGTACATTAATTGTTGTGTCTGTCTTTTTTCTGTGGATACTTTATAAATGGCACTCAAAGAATCTGAGGTACTTTAAAAACAGCTGTTATCTGGTCATCTGACAGTCAAAGAAATTTAATAGAATATCAATTTTCCTTCTTTTTCTCTCTTAATTTCTCTCGCTTTTTCTGCTTTTTCATATATATATATATATATATATTGGTCTTGTTTTTCTTATTCTTCTGTTGGTTGTGTTTTTTTTTTTTTTTAATTTCTGTATTTCTTTTTTCAGGGTTTTTAAACAGCAGTTGTAAAGAAACTAAATGTGAAAGCACAACAGAACTCAAAGAACTGTATTTTGAAATCTGATAAATGAAAAATGGGCATGGTATCAAATTTAATCACATTTGTATTCACAAGTTGCTGAGAGCAGACACTGAGTTATGATCTATCAACAGTCACCAGATTCTGTGACTGCTTTATACACATGTGAATAAGATGGATAGATGGATGGATGGATGGATATATGGATAAACAGACAGTGAAATAATGTTGCAAATTATATGGCACAAGACCTATTTATAAATGATAGCTCATCCAATTCATTTAAAGAAAAACTGGAGATTTTTGTCAGAACAGATCTCTGGGAAATCTTTTACAATAAGGAAAGCTTTCAGACAAATAAATCCTGTTATTCCTTTATGTTCAAATGTTGTTTCTCCAAAACTACAGCCAAACAATCTCACTTTGAACACAGCGTGCTCTGTGCATAACAGACTGGAAGAAGGGGTTTTCATGTTAATATTGTGCACCAAAGTATCACACAAAAGCATTACATTAAAAATAATCCTTTCTTCTAATTCATACACAGAATTTGGCAGCACATATGCTCATGAGCATTAAGAAAACAAGTGATGCAAGAACATGAGCGATGGAGTGAGGAGGAACCTGAGCAAGTGGAGTAAAGATAAAAAGAGTAATTTAAATGACACTGAAAAGAACAGAACTTATCAGCGGATGGCCACAACTGACGATAAAAGAAAAGAGGATCTGCACAGTCTACCCTGCTTAGAGATAGTCAGTCCTTTTTATATTAATAGGCAAAAATCCATTTGGCCTCCTAGGGTATCATAGAAAAAAAGGCTGGTCAACTTGAAGTTTACATATTAGTAAAGAAGAATGGTATTCTTGATTACTGTTCTGGCCTTGTTTGCTCTGCAAAGCAGGGTCTTTCACGTGCACAGACAGGCTGGGTGTAAGCATTAACCATGCTAGCATCAGTGGAGGCACCAAACTGGCTGTGAGGCTGAACAGTCACCTATGGCCCCTTGAGAAAACCCAGCTTTATAGAGTTATAGATCCCCATAAGCAAGTCCAAGAAATGTGAGCAAAATCCCCAGAGGTTGTAGTGAGCTCCTGTGGAGCCACGTGGGACCGTGCTTTTAGGAGTCTGGCTAGAGGCTGAATTGTTTTATATCCATGCTGAGTCCAGATTTTCTGAGCATAGCACCTACTGCAGTGCTTTTGACCAAGTTTCAAAGTGCTGATCTCTTTTGGCACCTTACATTCAACTACCTAAGTTTCCCCATATGTTATAAGGTGATATCTAAACTTAATTTCCAGACTGAAGCCAATAATGACACTCACATACTGTGATAATAGTTCTCTATAATTTAATAATAGTTAATATTGCTTTTAATTCATCTTGTGATTAATATTCATTTCTGCTGCCATTGTGTGACCAGCCCTAGTGACTTCTTTACATAAATAATGTCAGATTTTCCTTCTAAGTGCTGCAGAATTCTATCTTAAAAGTGACTATAAATTTCAGTATATTTTCTTGATTTAGAGAAAGATTTTTATTATATATATATATATCTATATTAATTAGAGACATCAGATTATTGCAGTGGCCATCTATCTATCTATCTATCTATCTATCTATCTACTTATTTAGATTGATTTCACTGTTTGTTAGTTTTGTCAGCCTAGACAATATATCATTTAGTATAACTTAAAATCCTAGCTATTGTAGCTGATGTCTGGGCAAATATTACAAGCCAACCAATATAGTTTCTGTAAAATTTTAAAATGCATGTATTTGGCTCTGGTTTTGTAAATCACTACAGTCCCATTGAAATTGAGGGTTGCAGTAGCTTGCAGTTTTTGTTGCTATTTATGATTAAAATCCCAATCAAAAGCAAGCAACTCTTAAAAAAAAAAAAATTAACTTGACCTTTAAAAAGACTACGTTATAGAATTTATGTCTTAACCAACCTGGAAAATAAATTAATAGCATGATATGTCTACATATATATTATTCATAGTTTTTCAATTTAAACTGTCCTTAAGTTTACACAAGTAAGTAGAAAACATGTCTAAACAATCAGGAAAGAGCATTTCTCTGTCTTTTAAAAGGCAAAAACCTGACCTGTCTTCCCAGAGAGGAATATCAAGTCCCCTTATCATAGATTGACAGTCTGAATGGATCAAGTCCTGGTGGACAAAATACAGTACACCTTGGGCCACAAGCAAGTGTCACGAATTCTGAGTTTCATATGCATTTTATGGGTACTTTGTTACCAAACTGTAGTCAGTCTAAGCTGGCAGTCTGGAAAGGAAACCTAGGAGCCAGGCTGCCTAATGTTGCTATTAATCTCACATTGTAAATAACCTGTGAATATTACAAAATTTACAGACTTGGACATCTAAAGTACATCCTTCAAAGGTTTGTGATGAATGTGTATTGCCATTATCAATTTGATTTCATTTTGATTTTAGTCAGGTAAGGGTTTTTGTTTGTTTGTTTGTTTGTTTTGTTATAAGTTATGACTTCTCAATGTTTTGTTCCTTTTGCAATGTGATGATGATAAGGCTAGCTATATCATTTCTGACCTTTTCAGTAGAAACATTAAGTGCTCTGTCAATTAGTAAGGACAGGCTGCTGTTTAGTGTACCCTGAGAAGGAGAAATATATTTGGGTTGTACATGCAGAGAAACAGGAAACTTGCAAAACTTAATAGCAGCATTTGGGAGGAGGGGATGAGAAATATTAAGAACAAGCACTCTGTTACAGATGAGATCAAAAATGGAAAAAAAAAAAAAAAAAAACATTCTGTAATTTGATAAATCTCAAGATAGACAAAATTTGAGCACAAGAATATATTTTGAGACATAAAAAAAAATACTTCAGAGACAGTAAAAAGGAGTATAGATTTGAGGTTTTGTAGTGTCCCGCTGAATGCTGGGCACAAGAGGAGGAGGCATATACTTCTGGGTAGGTACTCATATTCACCTAGTATATTTTCCTCAGCATACTTCTTATTTATCCAAGCTAGGACCTCAACATCATGTCTCCTGCACCACCCCTCTCTCCCTTCACACATCTTCAGACCAGGACTCCAGCTTCACAAAGCTGCAGCTCCTGCTTTCGTCTATCTGTCTCTTCCTTACTTCTTTATTTCAACTTTTTCAAGCCAGGAAGTAAATCCTAATTCACTTGCATCTCCCAGCCACAGGCCACTGACTTCCCTCAACACCTCATCTCTGTTCCTCTGCCATCTTCAGGATGTTACCCTATGCAGGGACAGATTTCACCATATTCTCTTACAGATAACATAGTGCAAGGTAAGAATTGGTAGGTCATAATGGAAATTTTTGTTTAACACAGCAGTGATTTTGTGGTGTCTATTTGTTGTAACATGTTGTTGGATATGGTTGATCAAGAAAGAGACATGAGGTTCTGTTTGTTTTCACCTCTTCCACCCCCTCCTCATCTTCTCATGAAGCAAACAAAGCTTTGGACGGCATATGTCGGTAAAGGGAAAAGGAATCACTCACTAATTCCAGCTTAAAGGTCTGTCTGAACTAGATCTTTCTAAACATATGAGACCACCTTGATTGCCTTGGTGTACCTACCAAGGTCTTGGATATACCTTGCAATAACATTTTCAGTAATGTTTCTTATGGTACAAAGCACCTCACAATTCCTAAGTGAATGAGGGTCTAACCAGCAACCTCTGGTCATGTCACTGGAAAACAGTCCAAAATAACTGCAAAACAAAGCTAGCTGACATTTGTGAAATGCTTTGGCCAACAGTTCTACATTTTCCCATGCTTCATTGTTCTTTTACAAATAAAAACAAGAAATAGAAAACTTTCACAGTCAGAACTGCAATGTAGTTGTATGGCTGCTTATTTATTAATTTCCTTATTTTTTAAAGGCTTTGCAGTAACTGTAGACAGTTGTTCACAATGATCTTACAGGAGCCTGACGGAAAGCCAATTTATTTCTTCCATGTGATCTGCCCTGTGTCTGCATGTCAGCCATGTGATGTGCCAGTGAAAAAGAGCAGCTGGAGGCTTAGTAACATCTGAGGGATAGGGAAAAACACTTTTAGCAAACAATGGCATTTCAACATGCTTCAAACTTCTATAAAGGACCAGTATTCCAGAAATGGCAATACTGGTATATGGTATTTTGCCATCTCCTGTATTAAAAAGAGGTAATTTATAATCCCACCAGACATAGACTTTTACCTGTTAGCAAATTGTTTGTGGTGCAGGAACAGAGAATGATTTCTGAAAGCCTGGGTGACCTCCTGGCGTGTTATGAGAGGAATAAGAAATGGGAACACACCCATGGTCTGAAGAGTCTTCCCAAACCTCTGTATTAGAGGTGAATGAGGGCCAGCAATGAAGTTATCACGGGAGTAACAAAAACAACTACAGTAAGTGTGCAGCTTGCCTGGGTGCTGCCTGCCACTCCTGGTACCCAAATGCCTTCTGCCACTGACATCTTGTCAGGCCAACTATGACATTTTCATTTCTCTTTACCCTAAAGAAGGAGTCTGCTGCAAAAAGGTGTACTTTAAATGCACTGAACTCTTGATAAATTAAAGAGGTTATTAATTTTCTTGTGCTTTTTATATACTTTATATATATGTGTGTGTGCGTGTCTGTGTGCGAATATATATACATGCACACTGGTATGTTGTGTTATATTTCTCTTGAATGCAACCCTTCCTTGGCAAATTACTTTGGGAATGAAAAGTAAAACTTATTTAGTTGGTAATTTCAAACATATTACAAGAACAGTGGGGCTGTTTTGCAAAGGGAATTCTTAAAATGTATCCCCAGCCAAACATTTCACTGTGGTCAGTTTTTCCTTAATTTAGTGCTTATAAAAGTAAATGAAACTAGAAAAAGCAACAATTCAAACCCTTCACATTATTGAGCCCTGTTGGTTGCTGGTGCTGCAGGCTTGCCTAGCTCTACTCACGGGGACCTCCTGGCCTCATTGTGGTCTTTGTGGCAGTTTGGTCCTTCAAGGCTGAGATAGAAAAACACCCTAGAACAGTTATCTGTACCTCCTGGTGGAGAAAACAGGGTGGGAAGGAGTCTTGAGAAGGTCACCTCATCCTTGCTCCAGCCACATGACAGCGTCAGAAATACCCACCTCTTCCTCAGGCCTGCTGGGTTTCAACTGTTCATAAAACACGTTCCTTGGCAATCATCCACTCTCCTACAGTCACAAAGCATTTTTTTTTTTTAAATATATTTTGACCTAAATAAATCTTGATGTAATTCTATTCTCAATACTTCATCCTATGCACTTACTGTTTGAAGAGACATTATTCTCCCTCTTTTTTTTTTCCTCCATCAAGTTTTTTTTTTTTGTCCTCCCTTCCTCTTTTATTTAGGTTAAGTTTTTCTGTTCTTGAAATGCACAAGACAAAATGAGAAGATATTTTGCAAATACTTACAGGAGACAATAAGAACAAAAATAACAACAACAAAAATGAGAAAATATTACTGGTAATGAAAGACGTAATCCAATTGAGCAATGTCTGAAACACCCTATTTCAAGTCTAAAATTTGCCTTTTGGGTAAAACTCCTGTATAAGCTAGTATCCTGGAGTTAAACTATACACTGCAGAAGTGCAGAATCTGATAACCTTCTTTAATAATATAATCTAATGTAATCTTTAGAACAGAAAAAAAATGCATGCTAGAATTCAAAAAATACACCACATAAGCTAATATGTGGCTCTAACACTATCTGGAAAAAAAATATACTGACCAGAAATATTATTTTTATTGTGATTGAGCTCTAAATTCAAGGAGATTATTTCTGATAGCAGTTTCCCATACTGAACTTTCCCATTTTCCATTGGCATTTTGGCCACTGATTTTATCTTACAAATGCTCCTATTTAAATACAGTATGCTGATGAGACTTATTTTACACCGATATAGTGTGGTTTAGATGGAAGTGTCCTGGCTTGAAGCAGAGACATTATTTGCACAGATGCAGGAGCTTATAAATTACTTTAAAATTGAAAACAGCAATGTTAAAATCATCTTGTTAATGTGACATCACTGATTGGTAAAATCTTTGTAAAGTCAAGACCTGATTCACATGAAAGGATGAAATCTTGTTTCAGCTGGAGTCTTTGGGAAGAGATTAATTTTACTCCCAGAAGTCCTTTAGTTAATTTTTTTTTTTTTTTTTCTTTCTTTCTTTCTTTCTTTCTTACATCTTCAGGGCACCTTTACAGACAATGTTTATTTCCCATAATTTTATTTTTATTTTTTGAATGTTTGAGAACAATTATTTTCCTGCTGGATTTTCTCTTCAGAATGACTTTACAGAATGAGTAAGAATGTTCTCCTAGAACAAGGTTCTCCATTTGCCACAGTTGGTGTAAACAGCCATGCTGTCACAGGCTGATGAGCGGCAGCAGGGACCAATTTATGACAAGTGCTTCAAGCTGCAGGGATAGTTTATACCTATAAGATGCATTTTGTATTTTTTGTCCTTTTTGGGGAGAAAGAGGGGAGGAAACCAGACCCTGTATCTTATTGTCTTTTCAGCTGGTTAAAAATTATGTTTAATTTTGACAGAGTAGCAGAATCATAGACAGAAATGCCTGGATATGAGAGGAAAGAAAACAAACAAAGCTAGTAAAGAAACTAAGGCCAGTGTGGCTTTGAACTCTTGTGCAGTCATGTTGGTGAGCAGTAATGGTGTGGGTTACATCCTTCATTAAAGAAAATCAAGAAAAACTGAAATAAGAATCTAGATTTGGGCAGTGAAATGAACTGGGTTAGATTTCACTGGATAACCAACCAGCTATGTTTGACTGTATCTCCTCCTTTTAACAGGGACTTAACAGATGGTGCAGAGTGCTGCAAGAAGGAAAAGTGTTGCCTTCCCCCATGAAGTGCAGTTGCTGCTGAAGGATCGATTCCTCAGTGCAAGCACTGGGGGGATAATAAAGACTCCAGCCCTGGGAACAGGAGTGATTTACAATTGAACTTAATCTATCTGAAAATTTCTAGCAACCACATAAAAAAAAAAAAAAAAAAAAAAAAAAAAAAAAAAATCTCATCACGCACCACCTGAATTTCCTCAGTGCCATCTGTCTGCTGCATTAAACAAAGCCCCTGAGACCCTGAGAGAGAGAGGCAGAGCTTTAATGATTAACCTAACCTGGCTGTCAGAATGGATAGCTTGATATATAGGACCTCGGCTGGCAGTTTCTGCATACCCAGTCACAAATGCTGCAGAGATTTAAGCCAGCAGGAATTCCCCTTTGGTGTATAAACCAGAGCACATTCTTCAGGGATGCAAAGCAACATTGCCCTGGTGTTCACTGGCTTCAAAAGGGCTTGGTCATGGAGAAGAACCAGCCACTGCTTGCTTTTGTGCTTCCGTGCTGAACAGCTGGCAACAATCCATCAATAATGCGGAAATTCATCTGCTCCCAAGAATACCACATCTTCATGGGGATATAGCACTGAGTCCCTGACTTTACTTTTGTTAAAGTATTTACATGCTTAAATATCTGGAAATGGTTTAAGATGGATACCTGAGCATGGACCTTGGTGAACTGGGTTTGCTGAGCAGTGTGAAATTGCCAGCCTCAATATCACAGACTGAAATGAGATTTTTATGGAATTGTTGTGAAGATTCAGAATCAGACAAGGTATTTTGATCATTTCTATTTGATCAAGATAAGCAATACCTTCCTTGGCATCTGTCTCCAAATTGGCTTGATAGGAGATGGCAAAAGTGAAATTTTACAATTTTATGTGAGCAGCGTTGTTCTAACTTCTCAGTAAACATTTTTCCTCCAAGTAGAAAAGACAGTTTTCCACTATAAAAATAATTCAAAATTAAATGTTGTTTTTCACTCACTCACACTATTCATCTCATGTTGAGTTACTTGAAATATTTAAATTAAATTGTTCTGCTACTTTGAATTTGTGGAGAGGATGTAAACAATGCATCTTCTCCATTAGAAACTATTTAAGATTCATCAAGAGATTTGTAGGTATTATTTGGTGAATAATAATAAAAAGAAGGCTTTTATAGTGAAATTAATGGTTCCACTTTCCAGGTACAGGAAATGAAACCTAAGCCATCATTTAAAAATAGATTTAATAGATACCAGAGATAGCAATTTACATGTATGCAAGGTGAATATAAATGGTGAAAACATATTCATATATTATGTATGCCTGAAGGCTTAAGGGATGAAAATGTCAGCTGTTCAGAAGGAACAAGCACCTACCAAACTAATTCAATAAGATAATCATAATTAAAATAAAAATCCCCAAATTTAGGTGACTATGATATTCATCTATATGATTATGTGCAACTACTATTATCTAAATGATTAAAGTATCTGGGTTTTATGCTCACTGCTAGACTCCTTCGGTCTTTTCATGATATGAAACACCTTCCTGAATAAAATTAATAAAACACTATATCTTTAAAATATATGCAAATTTTGCATGGGTAATGAAAACAAGTAAATAATGTTGTTATCTATTATCTTGTTTTCTTTAATAAGAAGAATTATTTTTATTAATTAAAACTCAGTCCTGATGAAAATTAACTTTCTGAAATATAAAGCTCTTTGCTGTCTCCTTATAGCAAGTGTTCAGCCCCAGGAGCCATCCCCTTTGCACTTAAGGATGGGGAGACCCGATCTCCTGGTACTTATTGGACCCAGACTTGCACAGCCAGAGAGGGGAGCAGAGCCCCCTCTCAGTGTAATTTTTCATTGTGTGGGTTATATACATTTCTCATAGCTGGCCCAGCTCTAATCAATCCTCCTGAAATATGAGAATCCCATTGAGAACTTTTTAGTGCTTCTCTTTTCTGTGGTTAATGAATATGACAAAATAAGGCAGATCTTAATGCCAGTATCTCCAGGCAGCCCACCAGCCCTCTTTCTTCTCATTCAATACACTGCTACTGCTTATCAGTGCCCTTTAATGACTGCTGTAAAACATTCTTCACATCTGTGTGTCAGGGTCCATAACCACATTAATATGAACTAATTTGGGGGTATAAAGTTGTATGACCAACAGTTTCCAATGATTTATTAGAATTCCAGATACATATATAACATTTTATAAATCTCTCTTTGCAGGTAATAAAACAAACAAACAAAAACAAAAAACAAACAAAAACAACAACAAAAAAACAACAAGTTTCTGTTTTAGTAACTCAAACATACTCTTACAAATAGTTTCCATGTCCCAGAAGTGTTCAAAGAAGATGCCTACTGCACTCTGCTGAAACAACCACTGTGTTTCATCTTGGTTGTTGCTGAATTTGAAAAGATGAGCAGCATAATGTTTCTGTATCTTTTGGAGTAGAATATCAAGCATGCTGAGAAAATATTCTAGCAACAAGAAAAGTAGATTTCTGACACTTTTTCACAACTTTGTCCACAGGAACTCTTGAAATTTGTTCTGCTGTGACAGTGCTGTTAGGCTGATGTAAGATGCAGGAGTAGCACATGCTCTGTGTCTATCGTCGATGTGCTGGCCATAATCTGCTACAACTGAAGGGGAATGCTACTGTTGAAAAAATAGGTTTTTATTTTCCTAGTCTAGTACGTCTCTTGTTTTCTACTTATATTCGTTTCAACTCAAGGCATATTAGCATATTATGGATATGATGTACTTTTCTAATGAAAGTACCCAACTAATGGGTGACAGCAGTGGTTGGTAGGACTGATGGGACAGGGCAGTGTCTTTTGTACTTTCCCTTACTTTAATCTTGTTCTTTGTGAGTTATATCATGAATTTAGACCATCACTCTGACAAGAACTGAAATAGTACAGCATACCTTGGAAAAAAACAACAACAACAACAACAACAACAAAAAACAGATTGTTTTTCAGGTAAGTGTCTAGGGAAAAAAAAAAAAAAAGAGAGAGAGAGAGAGGAAGAAAAAAAGTTTATCATGAAGATGTCTTTGTGTATGCATTTCTTATCAAATAAACTTTTCAATGGAAGAAAAATTAAACAAAATTTATTGAGTTACAAGCAAAAGTAGCATGTGTATTCTTTTACCAAAACCTGTTTTACTGTGGCAAAGGATGGAGTTCTGTTCTCTGACTCAGGCAGCAATGTTGTCCACTTTGCTCAATATGCCTAGCAACCACCCTAGTCCAAAGACTAGAATGTGCAAGGGCAGAGAACATCAACTCCTTGTTGGTTTTATAAACAGATTCTATATTGCCCAAACTTTTTTTGATCAAAATAATTTTTAAAGGTATTCAGGTAGAATTGAAATGCATTTTGCCTTTGTCTATGTCATACATCTTCGGAAAAAACTGGCATAAATTATTTTTAAATCATCAGTTCCCAGGGATGGAGTTAATCTCACTAAATTATGGTTGCTGAAAGAAAATAACCTGAATTGTCTTTATTTGGTTAAAAACAAAGCAAAACAAATACAAAAAAGTGCACTGCACCCTACTGTCTCCTCGCAGTCAAGGGAGAGGAATAAGCATGCCCAAATACAATTCATTTTTTTCGCTGGTGGTTACGACTTGGGGAAAGGACTTGGTTTGGACTGGAAATTACTGAGTGTGGAGGGCTATTGGATCCGTTTTTTAAAAGCTTTTGTATATCCAAAACTGTCTGAAATGACCACTGCTCTGTCTGATCTCTGCAGAAGACTGGCTGTGCTCTGATCAACCAACCAGTTGCAGGATGATCGTCACCTGCTTCTTGTTGCTTATGTTCTGGTTTTAAACTTAATCCAGCGCTATGAAAATTAAATAAGTATTCTTTATTTCAAAGATACTTCTCTATTTGTCCTGTATATTACATGTTAAAAGTCTGTCTTCAAAGGGCATGCATGCCAAAGATTGCCTGCCTAAGGTGATTTTCTTTGACAACAAAGAAGCTGAAAAAAAACCTTTCTTAAATAAAAAGGATAGCAAGACTCAATGGTGGATACCAAGATAACAAGGTTGTCTATCCTCTCCTAAGATCACCTTTATATGTTCCAGTGTTTCATTTTAAATTATTTTGATCAAAAGGCAGCACACTGTGGGAAGAACTTATACCTAGCAATGAGGAAAGGGTGACAAGAGCCTGGCACAACCTTTAGGAACTCCAGAGAAGGGACAATGCCCTTTTAACCTCTTCTCCTTTTGATATTCAGTCAACATGCCTGAGCAGAAGAGCAGAATCCTTCATGTGTTTTCATCCCCCTTACTCTAAAATCTCTCTCTAGCAGTGACAGCAATTCTGGATCTGTGATGCTACAAAGAGCTCCAACACGTGTAAAAATTACTAAATCTAGTTGTGTTGGTCTGCAATGAACAGTCATTTCAGATCATGCTAGTTAAAACTGAGGCAATGCCAGCCATAAAATTACTCCTTTCTCTTCCTTCAGTTTTGGAAATATCTCATTTGTGAACTGCTTTCACAGCCCCTTGACTCAGATGATGGCTTGTTGAATTGTTTAGATGAGTTACCTGCAAACCATAAGTTGTTCGTTAATTTTCTCTCACTATCAGGTATTTGTCTTATGGATATTTACATAACATACAGGACCAATTGATATTGTTCTCTGAGCCAGATGATTAAAGAGCAAACTAAAGATATAATTTCAGTAGGAATTTTTGGACTAATTTTCATACCTGGAATGTCTGTGATTCCCGGTGCAGAGGTCTGAATACCAATGAGTTACAAAAAAATAAAAATAAAAAAATGTTTTGTGAATCTGAGCTCTTACAGTGCTGTGTTGTTATTCACAAAATATATATTCAGATGACTTTTTAAATGTTCATCATCTAAATTCAGTTCCAAATGATGCATTGATGCATTTAGTATCTCTTCTCTTTAAAGACTGTTTCTTTAATATATATCCTTGGAAATCCCTGATTTTACTTTTTTTTTTTTTTTTTTTTCCTTCTATTGATGTCTTTCTTACAACTCTTACATGAAACATTTTGGAATGGACTAATCCATTTAACTATTTCTCTGGTATGACATAAAAGGCATATCTCTGTACTTGTCAAGTATCCCTGTCTTAATGAATTTATTTAGACTTTTTTTTTTTTTTTTTTTTTTCCACCAAAACTACTAAAATATTTTTGTGTTTGAAGAATTTTCAGAATTAGATCTTTCCCATCACTTATCTGAAACTTTAGTGTTTTGGTTTATATCTAATGGTTAAAAAATCCAATATTTTATTTTCCCTCAGTTCCATTTCCCTCTCCTTAACTGCACGCTGACAGGGAGCATACTGAGAAAATAAAAATAAATAAATAAATAAATAAAAGCCATGCCATTTAGAACTGCTTCTCATTGACCTCTTTCTATCCTTGCATTTTCATCTTCAGTTTGCTTTTCTGTGTTAAAAGCTGCTTAAGAAGCTTTGAATGCTGTATATCAAGTATTAAGTCACATCAGCTGGGTTCCACTGAAATAGTGTAGGTTCAGAGGAGTGAAGTATATTCTTATTTTTGTTCTCAGCTGAATAGCATTGTTCTTTGAAATCACTGTTGACTCACTGTTTTCAATGAGAAGTAACTACATTTAAACATCCCTGGATAAGGGATTTTTTCAATACAATGAATCTTCTGAATTTGCAACATCATCTCTTGGTAGTTTTAAATGTGGATCATAGAATCAGAATATCCTGAGTTGGAGGAGAACCACAAGGATCACTGAGTGCAACTTCTGGCTCCACACAGGATCACCCCAAAATCAAACTCTATGTCTGAGAGCATTGTAAACGCTTCTTGAACTCTGACAGTCTTGGTGCCGTGACCAGTTCCCCTGGGAGCCTGTTCCAGTACAAGACTTTGGTTTGGTTAAAAAAAATCTTGCCACTGATCTAGGAGGGAATGGATTGAGGCATTTTGTGTCTTCCCCTTCCCCCCCCAAAAAACAACAAAAAAACAAGTAAACAGACCAAAACAACAACAACACACTGATTTGGAACCTGGACATATACTTATTTTTAAAGTGTAGGTGGTTAGGTGCAGTTCATTTAACCAACTGGAAAGATTTATCTGTAGACTTCCATGTGTGAGATGGCTATCTACAGTTCCTTTGCAAACAATTGAAAGAAAGAGGTACTTTTAGGGTGTAAGTCATCTCATCATGAACTAGAAATATGAAGTCAAGTAGGTAAATCATTCCCTAATATTTCTTATTTCTCTCCATTGACTACAAGAAGAACCTAAAGTGTTTAGCTCATGTACATGATCTACTTGCAAACACACAGAATCAGGTGATATGAAACCCACTTCGTAGGATTCAGAGCATAGATCCCTTCCCTTCCCTTCCCTTCCCTTCCCTTCCCTTCCCTTCCCTTCCCTTCCCTCTTCCCTTCCCTTCTTCCCTCTCTTTTTTTTTTTTTTTTTTCCAGAGAGATGGGTGTGCTTGATCCTACTTGCTAAGAAGTGGCTCCCTGTCACTTCTCTCTAGGATTCTCAAATACACATTAAGTGCAATTCCCTTCTTCATTCCAGAAGAGATGCATATGTGTTTAGGCCCTTTGGGGCAGTCTGTATTTGAGTGATGCTGATATGACACGGGACCCCTTGGAGACACGCTCTCTTCTGGACTGGAAGCCTTAGGCTGTGTGGAATATTCTAGGTTATCTCAAAGCTAATAAATGCCTGTGTATAGTCAGCTGACTTTCACTCCTCTGTGTTTCAGGGGACAAGAGGTGATAACCTGGGTGCATCAGACTCTCACATCAGTGTTGCATCTCTTGCAGAGCCTCATTGCTACAGCATTCCCCTGGCTTCTGAAGCTCTGGTCTCCAGTTCCTCTCTTCATTGACATCTGGGTACAAAAACAAAGAGCAGAGGTTTAGCAAGAAAAAGCCTTAATTGTGCAGAGTTTGCTCAGAACAAAGCAAGCTGCATTATAAGACTGGCCTCTGCCTCCAAAGTTTGAATTTACTTCTGCATCCATTGGATTTGGTCAGGGTTGCTCAGTCCAGTAAACCTTCTTGCTGCTGCTGGCTGGACAATCTCCATTCCATTTATCCCCATATATTTTTTACCTGAAGAAATTTTTATGCAACAAGCTCTTCAGAGTCCAATACATTTTACTTTATATATATATTTTTTTTCAAAGTCAAAATAGGAAGTTTGATTTTTATTTTTATTTATTTATTTATTTTCAGTTAGAATGAACCATTCAGTATTAACAACTCTGATAATTTCTTTATTTTACTAATACGTCACTCATATCTCTCCAACAAACAAGGTAAAAATTCCCAAAGAGTACATTGTTCAGAGCTCCACAGAGACAGTGATTTGTCAGAGAAGAAGGGACACCAGTCTTTTAACAGAAGTAGTCACATACATCATTTTAGGTAATTATAAACATTTCAAGCAAAATGTTATTAGCAAATTTACAGGAAGATACTCTGCCCTGAGAAATGATTCTGTTTAGAATGAAAGAACTCATTTAAGAAAAATACTCAAATCACAAAACTAACTGCAGTGTATAATTTCCTCCAAGAATGAATGACGCTTCTACCCTTAGGATTTATCTCCATGGGAAAATCATTATGAAATAAGCCAACATATGACTTTAAAGTGCAATAGCTATTCAACATGATCTTCCAGTGCTGTTCCTCACTGAAACTACCCATCTCAGGGCTTGGTCTGTGTCCACTCTAGGCACCTTCAGGAGACATGGCTGACAAACTCTGGCCTATGTGTGACCTTCAATATCTGCACAGACATGGCCCTGTCATAAAACAGAAGTAACCCTGCAGAGACTTTTTTATTTTTATTTATTATTATTATTATTATTATTATTTTAATGTCTGTTCTAGACTACCCTTTCAAGTTAACAAGTCCTTAGAAAAAGAACTTGCATGAAGCATATTGGAGTGACACCTGGTAACTCCCGTCAGAACTGTGCTCATCACTTCTTGCCAGGGAAACAAATTTCATTAGAGATGAGGTTGGGATTGTCACTCAGCAAGTTTGTTAATTCTCAAATACCAAGAGTGAAAAACGCACCAGCTGGTGATAATCACTGAACATGTATAAACAAGCCCCATGCTTAGCTAATCTTCACATCGATGCTAGTTACAGGCCCCAAGCTTTTAAAAATACCGTTCAATAGATCAAATTGTTCCTGTAGGTAAACAGCGGTATGAAAGTGCTCTCAGTACCAAACCCTTTGCAATACAGACCAAGGAAGTAAAAGATTGTTCTTCTGGAGCTCTTCAGGGGTAGCCCCTGTGGGCCATTCAGATATGTGACTCCCCCTATTTGTGTGTTCCTGAACATGAAGACCACCTGAGAAAGGTGATCTTTTGGGTTCAGGAGACCCTTGAAAAAGTAGGATGTGCACAGCCTTGTGCAGAGCAAATCCATCACATCAGCACCTGTGCCAAGCAGCTCTGCATCTCACCCATGTATACTGAGAGGATATTCACCACAATATAGAGAGCCGTCTCATTGCACAGCAGATGTATTACTGCCTTGTAATGAGTCCGGTTAATTCTGTAAATTAACAGGATAGAGTAGGAGCAGCAAGTCACAGTGATCTGTGCTAGACATATACTGAGCAATCAAACAACATTTTCAGGGTGGTGGCTGGCACCTGTACCAAAGAGGGGACTCTCAATAGAAAAATAGCACTGGTTACAAGAAAGAGGTGAATTGTTTTGCTGGAGTGGGGCAGGACTTTTGTGGCCAACAGTGACACAAATGGGAACTTTCCCTTTGAATTCAGCTCGGGCACACAACTAAGTCCTATTTGCAGCAGTCCTCTTCCAGTTGCTGTGTTCTGCTAGACACACTGAGCTGCCTATATGTATCAGCCGTGTGCAGTTCAGTGTGTTATGCTATTAATAATTACTTGGTTCCTCCATGCTCAACAATTTCTAGTAATCCTTTTATCTTTTTTTTTTTTTTTTTTTTTCTCCCTTGTTAGATTCAGCTATATCAAAGGCTCTTTGCCTGTAGCAAGGCCACAGTGAAAGAGACACCACTCCGTAGTCACCATTGACCCACCATCACTAGCTCTGAACAGGTTTTTCAAACTTACTGCTGGATAAACCATCAGGATTTTTAACATGCAAGCGTCCAGCAGCAGGACACCATCTCATTAACTCTTATAGCTCCATTTTCTGAATAATGCTGTGCAGCTCATTTATATTCATGTATTCTTCCTCCTGCTGTTCTGAGCATACAAGGACCGAGAACCCTCACAAGGGATGTTTGCATTAAAGCAGCACATTAGTTTCCAATGCCCCAAGGATCCTTTATGTTTTAAGGTAGATACAGCATTTTGTCTTTTACAAAAGGTTCTGCTTGAAAGGTTCAGGGTGGGAAACCTAGCTTTGTCTTGGGCCTGACAGATGTACTAGCCAATTTAACAAAAATATTAGCTGCCAAGGGGCTTAGCAAAATGCATATAGTATCCCAGCTTGATTAAATAAAAATAAGATATACATTGCATATCTGAGGAAAGCTTGTTAGTGAGGGCTCATTGAAAGAGTTTAGACAAAATGTCATTTTGTCAAAACGCCCTGCTACACTAAAGACAAAGTGTTTTGTACAAACCTAACAGTTTTGATGAATTTTTAACCTGAAAGGTTTCTATGAGAATCACTCTTTCTCTGGTTACTTCTAAAATGACAGAAACAGGTGAGAGTAAAGGGCAGAGGGGAGTAGAATGATTTTCACAAATCACAACATAAATTGTCTCAACACTACTCTATTTTTACAAAACTTCCCAAAAAGCCTTTTTTTCTTGAAGCAGAATTTGAACCTCAAGATTCCTTACCAAAAGGCACTGCCATCATTTAGTGACGTTTAATGCCAATGACACACATCACTTTGCCTGGAACACTACTCAAAGAGACAGATTTCAAACAAAATGATGATCCCAAAACATTGCAGCAGTACTAAAATCAATAACATGATAGGCAAAAGACTGGTAGCAGGTGAATATATATATATATATTTGAGTAGTAGGTCTGAATTCCTTATGTGAGTTTCTGCCCTACACAAGGGAGAAGAGGGAGAGCTTCTAAGGACTGAAGCCCTCCACAAGCTTGGCCTTGGCCCTTGATGTAGAAAAGCTCTCCCCATGGCTGCTCCAACCCCACGATGCAGCCCCCCTAACAAACCCTTGAACATCCATCCAGAGCTGTGCCAAAGTAGGAAAGCACAGTTGCTGAGGAAGAGTGAGAGTAACCAGCTTCTGTCTGAGCACTCAGCTGCAGCACCTCTTCTCCCTACTTCCATTAGCATCAGTTGAATTGCTCTGCTACCGGCGGTTTTATAAGAATATATTACACTGAACTTCTCCTCCATGCTATTCTGTGCACTAACAGGAATGTACCAGTTTGTATTTCCTCTAATTTCCATATAATGTCTCCTTAATATTTTAATATAATTCTTTTTACAAAACATACTTGTATGTACTGCAGGGCTCTGAGCACCAGTGACACAAGGAATGGAATTCAGATAATTTCAATGCACCTGAAGCCTGCAAAATACTTTAATAAACTTTAATATCAAGGCAGAACTTAGTTTCAGTGGAAATGAGAAAGAGAGAAAAAAAGGAGAAATGTTCAAAATTCATAGGGTGGCCAGAGTCTGGTAATAAAACACTTAAGCAGCAGACAGGAACATGGATTAGACTTTGTCAGTGGTGCATATGGCCTAAACCCAGAGCCAGTTAGTCATAACAGCGCACAGACATGTTCCAGATATTGTTACAAGGCAGAACTGTCTATAAACCCTCTTCTAAAACATCAATCTTTTGCCTTCAAAACTGCTTATTAACTGAGCTGAGAAACACATCAAATATGCTAATAACATAGTAACCAGAAGCTAAGGAAAAAAAATAAATAAACCACCAAATGTTCATTTACATTAGGATCACAGTGGCAACAACATACTGATAATTTAACCCCCTCTGCTCTGGATAACAGCCTCAATGTGACGTTAACCACGGAGAGAATGCTGTAATTGAATGACCTCATTGTCAGTTTTAAACAATTAATGATATCGAGATAATTCAAAAGGACAAGTGGAAGCCTGTTTGCTTCATCAAAGACTACTTAATAATCAGTTTTATGCACTGAGATAATGAGACATATTAGCCCCAGAGTCTACAGGGGGAGGGTCAATGAAATATCTCAAACTCTCTTGGAGCATAAGGTCAGAGAGAACACATGGTTTCCATGCTTACAAGGGAAAATATCATACTGGAAGAAAATTTAGAAAAATAAAAAATAAAAAGAGGCAATGATTTGCATGAATGTAATTAAAGGAGGTGACAGGTTTTTTTCAATCCTCACTTGACATTTTGGAAAAGACTGGTAGTCATTCACAAATGTTCTCATACTTCGCTTTGTACCAGGTTTGGCAACACCTGCTATGTACTTCTCTGTTTTCTTCTATATATTTCTTCATTCGCCTTGTGAGAATGCATGCGTAATTTCAAAATCTTTATTATCAACAGAAACAGCTGCTCATTACAACAAGATTATTGTTTTGAGATATATGCTGCATTTGTTCTGAAGAAGCAAGTTAACCCCTTCAGTACATGAGGGTGTACAAATAGCTGGATAAGAGCTCTGAGAACAGGGTATGCACATAATATTTCTGCAGGGGTAGCTGTGCAGCCCCATTACTTTTTAACCTTTTGGTTAATTTTCTAGCCAGGATCACACCTCAAAGTGATCATGCCCCTTCTCCCAAACTTACCAAATTTACCTTTCTGTTAGAGAAAATATGAATGTCTCACTGCCCATCTGAATGTACCTGTTAGGGCTGGATGGATAAGAGAGGGGGACTCCCCTGGATTTAAAATCACTGTAGCCCCCATCTTTCACAGAATTGGAGTGAAACAATAGATCATTTATATAGAAACCACATTACTAAATCATCAAAATGTCAGGCATTTTGAACAGAAAACTGTTGTTTTCATCTATTTAACCTATTTCATCTACTCTTGGGTCTACTTTTAATCATAAATTAAGGCATTTTACAGAAAAGTTTATGCATGATATGAAGCATTCAGTGTTCTGCAAGCAGCATGAGTAAAGTCTCTGCTACTTTCACAAGTTTTCATTTGTACTCAGGCATTTATGACACAGGATTCGGTAGCAATGGGTTGTACTTTACTAGGTACAGATGCATATCCAAAATAACCCCATATCCCACAGACTTATGTGGTACACAGCTAATTAAGAAGAAGAGACCAAAATAATCTGTAGAGTTACTTTTCTTTTTAAGACAAAACCATATATGATACCTTTCCAGTTTTGTAGTTTGGACCAAATATACTGGACTCTTTTTGAAAGCTTCAGCCTGGTACAGCATGGGTGTTAAACCTCATTAATGTTAACTGGTGATTATATCCCTTGTTGAAGAGGAAAAATATTATTTCACCTACTTAAATGCCTTAATGTATTGACAAGAATTTTAGGGATCATTGGTAGATAACAGTGAAATCTTCCTGACAATCCTGGGAAAGGCATAAATGTAATTATTATTGCTTTGAAGAAAAATGCAGGGGGACAGACATTGCTTAACCTTACATGATGAATCGGGAGCAGAGAAGTGTCCTGATTCAGTTCCTCTCATCCCAGCCCTCACTAGGTGTTGTGGATGCTCTCCATAAACCCACTCTTCACACTCAGGTTCTTTTTACCAGACCAAAATATATCAAATAAAAGGGCTTCCACAGAGGGTTAATGAGAAACTAACATTTCTGAAGAAAATTTCTAGATTTGGAGGAGTGAAGCTCAACATGCAACTGCAGATGAAGGAAGTGATACTCCCAAACTCTTGACATATTACAGTATGAAACTAGATCCTCTAGGGTATTTGGAGCTGGCTTTAATTTTGAATCTGCCCCAATGCTCTGAATTATGACAGATCATTACAGAGTCCATATCTTCCTTCCCCTCACACATTCATCCAACCAAGCAAGATGCTACAGTGTGGCAGAGCTCCAGAACATTGACATCTTTTTTTGGCAAATAATTAATTTCAAAGTATTTTCTCAAATACATGTAGGCTTCTAGTCAATGAAAATATGAGTTTGCCACTTATTCAAACCATCTGTCTTTACTTTTTAAATGATAATTGTGCAATATGTCCATTTTCTAGGTTTATTCCTTTTTTTTTTTTTTTTTTTTTTTTTTTTTTATATAAGAATTACTTTTAGGCTGCTGATGGTTTTATCTGTAATTTAAAAGTGTATACACAGTTTGGGTAAAGGTACTCTATTCAAGTTAAAATGCAAGAACTGATTTTCTAACAGAGGAAAAAAAAAACACACAACAACAACAAAACCAACACTGCAGTGCACAAAGGGCATGGCTTACAAACTGTAGTGCAACAGTAAGTTAGATTTAAGATCTTGGTGTATCATGGAGTTGAAAGAAGTTCATTAAAATGTGTTAGAATGGAAAGATGTTCACATTTAATACCCGATTTATATTATAATTTCCTTAATATATACCAGTGGGAAAATGCAATGTATTTATACATATAGCAAATAACAGAGGTCACGCCTTCTATATTCTAATTAGCAAAATATGTTTTATATAAAATTTTAATAATTTATTACATTTGAAGCAAAATGTAATTTGGGAAAAACATAAAATGATGAGTCCTTTGACCTCTGGAAAAGATCTGGAAAAACACATCTTGCCTTTCAAATGATTTATCATTCATATGATCTTTTCTTTCCTGAATACAAGACTAACTGACTTTTCAATGCAAGCTGGTGATTTCTGAATGCAAAGCTAAGTGTTCTGTTTATGGTACAGCTGGGCCATTCTCACCACGCTGCAAAAAAAAATCAGCTGAAAGACTTCTTTTCAGACATGGAAAAATGAAAATGGAATGATTATTTTTCCTCTCTAAGCTAAGACAAAGGCAAGCACACATTTTAAGTCAAGGGTTTTACTGAATACATTATCATTACTTTTTCATCAATGAAATATAAAATATTTAACAAAAAATTTAAATATTTAACTTTTCTTTTTGGAAGTGTTGAACTTTTTTCAGGCAACAATAGTTACGTGTCATGCTGAATAGGTCAAAAATCTCTGCAAGAATAGTCAAATAGAAAAAGTGCACCAATAAGAGAAACTGCATAGGCTTGTTCCAGTGTCTGCTTAAAGACAGAACTAGCCAACAAGCTATGAAAAGTATGTTTGTTGTTGTTGTTGTTGTTTTGTGAGAAACTGCTGATTAACAGAAAAATGTGGTGATTTCTCTCTCTCTCTCTCTCTCTCTTTTTTTTTTTTTTTTTTTTTTTTTTTTTTTTTTTAATAGCATATCAAATTCAGCAGCATATTTTTCATGCAATTATTGAATTATTTAATCACGATAAGGTCAAATGCAAAACATATCATTCTCACTCTAACATTTAGACTTTTGCATTAGTAGTCAAAACAATCAAATTAAAACAATCTACTAACATGATGAAAATGATACCTTTACTTCATTAAAAAAATTAAGGGTTATGGAATACTTTTAATTTCAAAAGGAAAAAATATATATATATATTTTACCTTTCTCAAAACCTTATTGTTTTTTACATAATGGAATTTCAGTTTGAAATGTAGCTTATCGCCCAGGGAGTCCCCTCTACTGACCCATGTGCCACTTAACCAAGAATTAGATGACCAAAGAAACAGAAACCTGCTGCCCAGCCTCAGCTGACTGCAAATGCTTGGTCAGCTCATGGTCTCTTGTGGCCTCTGGGCTTGGTTGATGGGCATGCTGAGGTGTGCCCGTGGTCATGTGCCATGGTGATTTGTAGGTTAAGACTCAAGGCACCCCTGGCATCCCTAGAAAGTGGCTGAGTGGAGGATGTCAGTGACAGCCCAGCCGAGGACGTGACAAAGACACCACCACCTTCAGGCAGGGAGAGGCCTGGTCTCTAGGCCCTTCCTGGCTTTAATGATCTGAAGGGACTGCAGATTTTACAAGCACTGATTTAGAAATGAAATGTGAATGGTACAGCACTGCATGGAGGCTTGCCTCTGCAGCAATGCCTAACTCTGTGGCTAGTGGGGCCTTTAATCTGAAGCCTAACTCAGACCACAGAGCCTGTTGCTGCAGGCATTGAAGTGGGCATATATACTCCTACAGCTTAGGGCAAGCACCTGGTTGGTGTGCCTAAACACCAGCAGTAGGACCTCTGAAAACGCCAGGTACTCTGGAAATAACTCATTTTCTCATTTTCACAGACAGAATTTCATCATTTTGTGTCCCTTATGAAGCACGAAAGCATTTCATTTGACACGCAACAGAAGCCCTTGTATATCAAGATTGTCTGCCAAGCTTGTTGCAAATGAAGTCCTTTTTTAAGAACTAAGGATCCAGATCTGAGATGAACAAGTGGAAATGTGTGGAATAACAGATCCATTTATATCTAGGAGCTCTGCTTGCCCACCCACTCATCCAGCAAGCAGCAGAAACATGTCTCTGCCTCTCAGGCCTGAGCATTTTGTTGAAGTGGTCAGAGGGAGCTAGATTTGCTTCAGGAAGAAAGAATGGATAGGGACATCTTTTCTACTTGCTACAGTCTGTTTTTTTTTTTTTTTTTTTTTTTTTTTTTTTTTTTTTTTTTTTTTTTTGGGGGGGGGATGTCTTCAAGTAACAGCGTTTTTATACAATTTGCAGTTTCAGATAGTAAACAGAAGCATTACAGAGAACGGGAAATTAATAAATTAATATATTGTTTTACACAAGATGTGTTCTGCTATAAAAGCTTAGGCAAAGATGCAAGAAAAGGGAGAAACAAATTCTTTTTGGGTTCAGCTTATCAGAAAGCAGTTTGTGTTTGCATGTGTATCTGGAGTGAGCTGATATACATGGATCATCAAGTATTAAGTGTTACACATGCATACAGATGCATGCACACAGGCACAATCACATGAAGCACCAATAATTAATCAAATTATAAAAAAAAAAAAAGAAAGAAAGAGGGAACAAATCCTAGAAAATAAAATAATAATAATAATAAATGCCTGAGAAGCTCACGATTTTTCAGTTTCTCTGAAGAGTTGGGATTTAACGCTGCCATGGGTCCTACAAAAGAGCACAATGGAAAAAAAAAAATGATCTCCTCCGCATGCAGGCATTACAGCCCTTTGTGAAGCCCTGTGTGTAGGTCTGTAGTCCTTCTGTGGCATGTATGAGAGAAATGCGAGTGCACTAGCCTACAGCCAGGGTGTAGTAGGGGACCAGAGGCTTGAGAGCATTGTATTGTGCATGGCACGTATTCTACATGGAAGATTGTCATGCAAACAAATGCTGACAGATTCACTTTATACTCCCTCCCAGCTTCTTCATTCCCCTCTAGAGTTCGAGCCAGATGTGCTGGCAGTGCTTATGGGAGAGAGGAGACTGAGATGCTTCATGCTGGTGCTGTCTGTGGGTTTGGGGCCTGCCTTTCCCAAGAATCTTAATAAAAGCTCCAGAATGCTTCATCTCTAGACGTGTGACAGGCTAGTGCCTGTCCAGAAGCAACGGGGGAGCATGCTGTGCATACTCGCATGCAGCAGCCCTGCTGGGTTTTCACTATTAATTGTCCTCTTACGTGCCTTCATATTCTACAGGGGAAAAAAAATCATCTCTCCGTACTGAGGAGAGACGCCTTGGATGAAGCAGAATTGGCAATGTTCTCTTCTGCAAAGATTTGCTCCTTTGGAGTGTCTACTTTGAGAAATGTATTAGACATAAGACTGAATCTGATATGCTGTAAATCACCTGGCAAACACCACTAATTTCTGCTGTTCCTGGTTGGCGGGAACTATCAACATTATCCATTTCTCATTTCTTTGATCATATTTATGTATATGACACTTGTGCTGCAGCAGAAGAGTTTTCTTCTTCCCCACATATGCCGGCTGCTTGGACCATGATCCTCCCCTCACATATACTGCTTAGGGGCATCACTAGCATTGCACTGGTGTCAAGAACATGGAATTTAAAGATGCTTCTTTCCTGCTTCTCTTGTACACTTCATTGACTTGTCAGCTCTGCCTGCGTGCACTACAGCTATCTGCAGAGCGATTTGCAGGAGATGCTGCTGAAATTGCTGACTTTGCATGGCTGGAAAAGAAGGCCAGAAAAGGGGGCATATAAAGGCAGCTTAAATACTGTTACAACAACAACAACAGTAATAATTAAAAAAGCAATCAGGCATGTTGAAGCACCATTCTGCCCCTTCTTGGAGCTGCCTCAGCTTTCATGGCCAGCACACTGAATTACTGTTCTGAGGCTTTAAAAATTCAGACAGAAAATCAAATTTATTTTTTCCTGGTTTACATGACTTTGCTCCTTTTCTTGGAAAAAAAAAAAAAAAAATTTTTAAAAACCAATTTTCCAAAAATCTTTAAAAATTTTAGCTTTTTTAAACCTTTTTAGGAAATCCAAATTTTTAAATTTTTAAAATTAAAAAGGAAATAATTTTTTTTTATTTTTTTTTTTTTTTTTTTCCAAACATGTATTGATCTTAGTATTAGGAATCTGGGATTTAAAATTATTTTTCAATAAATACAAGAATCTTAGCCTTTCAAATTCAGATTGTGAAAAGTTCTTGTCAGTTTCAAGCTAGAAGCCTGATCTTCCCTTCTGCTATGGTCTGTGGAAAGAGGGACAGTCATGGCATGTTTGTTGTGGGAAGAGTTGTGGCTCCAGGAAACTCTTTCATTTTACTGTTCTCATTAGAATAAGGTTGGTTAAATTCATAAAGGCTGCAAAGAAATGTAGAAATAATTATCTTTTCCAAGGCCAAACTCTTTCTTTTCAAATAACATATGGATTATGAAATCTGAAAAAATTATATCATCTTTACAGTAAAGCTCCTCAGGTGGCATTTTAGTCATGGGTCCCATACGCGGGGCACTGCCATACAAAATTAGCTCTGAATGAACAAGAATGACAGTGGAAATAAAATGATTAGTTTGGCAACTGGCTCCTCAAAATAAAATAGATATTGAAGATAATTTGTGAATATATTGGAATGCAACTGTATAGAGCCAAGTGCCTTATAACACTGGTTTGGATTTCTCATTGCAAACCTGTGAGTTGGGTTTAAAAGTAAAGTGTGTCTTCACTAGGCAATCCTGTGTAGTAAGGATGACAGTGGATTAGAAGTTGAGGATGGTAGAAGAATTTGCTTAGTGACATTGCCAAAAATTTTGAAGTACCTTGAGCGTCCTCATTGGTTTTGGATAGCTGAACTACACAGAACAGAGTATGCGTGTTTGGGTTTTGCAGTCAATAAATAAAGCAGAGAGTTCCCATGTGGTTCCTTTCTGCCACGTCCATTTTGTAAAGGGCAAAGGGTTGCAAGAGAAGTTGTAAGCTGCTGTAAGAGCAGTTTTAAGCATGCACTGAATGCACACGGAGATGGAGAGGCAGCAGCAGACCTTTTGGGAGCCAGGCTGAATTTTGTACCTTGTGCCATTGGAGACTACAGGCCTCTCCAAATAAATCACAACAAACCTAGTTGTGAAACCAGGCATGTTTGCAGAGGCAATGGATTTGCTGAGCTGCTTGATCACTCTTAAGCCTTCAAAGGCAATAATGTATTTGTGAAGGCTGCCATTTCCATGGGTATGACAACAGGTCCTCTTCTGGCTGCGCAGGTGTACTGGGTCTGGCTGGGATGCTTACTTTCCCTGCAGTAGCCCGTACAGTGCTGTGTTCTGCACTTGTAGCTAGCACAGCAGTGGTATCACACCATTGCTGTGTCTGCTGCTGAGCAGTGCTGACACAGCATCAGGACTCTCTCTAATTCTCCTAGGGGATGGCCATTAAAGGGAGAAAGAAACATCACCAGGGCAGCTGACCTAAACCAACCAAAGGGATATTCCATACCATATGATGTCACACTCAGCAATCAAAGGTGGGAAAAGGAAGAAGAGGGGAGGAGTGGGGTCTCGTTGAGAAAACCTCTGTCCTCCTCCTGAACACCGGCTATGTGCGTTGAGGCCCTGCTTCAAGGACGTGATCAAGCATTGCTCATTTGTGGGAAGCAGAGACTAATTTATTTCCTCTGCACTTCCACATAGCTGTTACTTGTTCTGTTTTGTTTTTCCCTTTTCCCCTTTCCCTTTTTCCCTTTAGTTAAATTATTTAATTAATGATAATAATTCCTTAATAATTATTATTTTTTTTCCTTTAATTAAATTATCCTTATCTCAGCCTGTGAGTTGTTCTTTCCTTTACTACTTCCCCTCTTTATCTAAGTAGGGGGAGTGAGAGAGCAGTTGTGTTGTTCAGCTGCCTAGCATGGTAAAACCACCACAGCAGGCACAAAGAAAAGGAGGCACCTATGTGAGAAGGTTATAAAAACACTGATAACTTTATCGCTAGCTTTTTTTCCTTATTCTTTTAGACCACAATAAAGGTTTATGTCTAATTCATGTAAACAGCAGACTGCTAAATGACTTTTTTTTTTTTTTTTTTTTCCTGCAAATTTAAATTGTTATGTTAAGGGGGAAGGAAGAGAAGGGATCTATTGTGTTCCCAAAGATGTGATGGAAATGTCTTTCTCTAAATAACTTTATACTGTTTCATAGATGTAGAGCTGGAAAGTGCAAATTTGAACTTTGATGAGAAACTACAAGGCAGTCCTTTACTTCTCTCCACTGTTACTGTAAATTGTAGGCATGTTGACAGAATTAAATAGGTTTACAAACAGAAAATGCCAACGATTAAATGCCTACCTACCTGTCACCCTGGTTTTATTTGTTTGGGAAAAGGGTCATTGCTAGGGTGAAATCAATTTACAATTTCTTTTGTACAACTTGGATAATATTTTTGTTGAAATTAGGGTCTTTTGTCATTACAGAAAATTAAGAATTGCCATATGAGGATTGATGCAACATCCTTAAACTTGTTTGTTTGTTTGTTTTTCCTGATTTCCACATTCTTGAGACCAGTTCATATTGAGTAAAACCCATATAGTGGGTTTTAGTTATAGTGGTTACCAGAGTCACACACTTCAGAAAATGGGAAAATCATATGTCACTGGGCAGCTGTAACAGAATCTGCTCACAGAGATTTAGTCTGACTTCTTCCTAGGGTTATGAAATCATTTAGGTGCCCATTGTGAGCTAAAGTTAGAAAGATTTCTGGATGACTGTAGGTATACATTAATTTATTAATTCTGGTCCTCCTTTTTGGTGTTTTAACAAATATATGGCTGTTTGCAGGCTGTAATGGACTGAGACCAAGATGGACAGCACTCGAGCTGGCTTGGTGTGCCTGTATCCAAGTTTTAAAGGTGAGCATACCAAAAACACCACCAGAGCTTTTTCTAACCTGAATAAAATGACTGTGAAATAAATAAAACTTAAAAGTCCTGTTTGGACAAGTTTATATAATAGCTTGAAAATAAACTTACTAATGCTCCCTGGTCCCTGTAGAATGGCTCCTTTTTTCCAGGTTTGTTTTAGATCAAGCAGCTCTCAAGCAGGGCTTTCTGGTTTGGAGTAAAATCCACACAGTCTCCTCTGCACCCAGAAGTGTCCTTTCTGTCCTTTTACCTTTGAAGTCTGGCCATTTTTGCCTGCTTTAGATTCTCCTGGGGAGTACAGCCGAGTAAAACATCTGAGTCAATCTGAAAAATGCTCCTCCTTGTCCTCCCAGTTTTCCCATAGTAAATAATTCCAGTGAACTAAAACAGCAGAAAACTGACACAACAGCAGAAAAAGTTGTTGTTGTTGTTGTTGTTATTGTTGTTGTTGTTTTGGTTTGGTTTAGTTTGGTTTGGTTTATGGGTTGGCTTTTGTTTTTTCAGCAAATTTAGATTGCTGATCCAACCCTGAAGGTCAGGCCATCTGAATGGATATATGGATTCGTTGTGGGGTGGGAATGCCAGTCCCTATCACAAATCTACACCCTCCAGCTGAAGGCTGGCTGATGAAGGTCTGTCCTTACCTGTCCATCGGAACCTCCCTTCAACCCCTGATGAGACCCTGGGGTGCTCAGCCTTGCCCCAATTACAGCAGCCAGCATATGCCATACCAGCAGCCATCCTCCTGGTTCCAGCACAGACAGTGAACAAATAAAACAGTTTTGCCATCCATCAGGGGAGAATCTCTCCACTATACTGTAACCTCTTCCTTGCGGTCATCATTGTTTCTTCCACTGCAGCCAGCACATAGCAGGATGGCACTGTGATTAGAAGGATGTACACTAGAAATTGTCAACAAAATGAAATCAGCAGTCAGCTTTAGTTGCAGTGTGTGCATTCAGGGTATCTATTCTTTCCTATCTTTGTTTTTTGAATGTTTAACCACAATCCTTAGTGATTAATACAATTTTCTGTTAAAATAGGAAAAAACTGCTGCTTGGTGTAAAATTCTTCTTTCAATGAATTACTATTATGTTGTACACAGCAGTAATAGCAAGTAAACGATTCAGTATTATTGTAATGCTGATGATTATTGTTCATTTCTGCTTACCAAAACAAAGAAAATCAAAAAATTGCTGTCTGTCTTCAAATTTGCCTTGGTTCAAATCCCCCGGGCTTCGTTCCCAACCTGCACCTGCCTTATATCAGTGCAGGCCATTGATTTCAACAAGGCAACAATCAATTTGCACCAATGCCTGTGGATGAAAAAACAGGTCCTGGCTTTTTGTGAGGTTCTGCGTACTGTCTTGAAACTGGACAAAATTAGCCAAAATTTGTGATTCGGTTATTTGCCTGCTGAAACGAGGTAATGTCTGCATGCGCTGCTTTGAGAATCTGTTCTTTTTGTTTCAGAACAGATGTCTGGGAGGGATTTTGGCAAGACCCACTCTGTCAAACAGTCCAGCTTTGACAGTTACTTGCTTGAGGGGCGGCTGAAATGCAAAGCATTTCTGATCAGAATATCATATTCATCTGGAAGTTAATTACTGTGTCTGCCTTGGTATAAATAATTAATTATGCAAAACTCACACAGCTGTGGCTGGACAGTGTTAAGTGACTTGCTGTCAATGTCTCATGGTTCTAGAAAGGATGAAGGGATTTAAAAATAAGCTCTTTAGCTCTTGGGCCACACTATTGAGGTAGCCCCTTCCCACTCAGATGAGAATATGATTACCACTGTGCATGCTTTTTTAACAAAAGAACGTTTCCTGGTTCAGCCTGGTTGGGCCCCAGTAATAATCTCTTCCTAATGTTGTAGTTGTGTCAAGCTAAGAAGCCAAACGCATCAGCTTGTTTTAGGGAAATGCATTTGCAAAGCCTCTTTGACTGCACAATCACGTTCAGAGCAATCATCAACCAAAATAACGTCTGCATTTGACTGTGTGTGTGCATGAGAGTGAGAGAAGAGTGAAGGCACATGGGTGCAATAATCAACCTGTTTCATTTTATAGCTGGTAGAGGTAAGAAGAAGGCCAAGTTTACAGGAATTCTGAATATTGTTGACGGCAGCCATCGATATTCTGACAAATAATGGATGGGCTCATAGGTTCACTCATTAACAAATAAACAGCTTTTCTGGAAGGTAAGGACAGAGAGACGTGACTTGCTATTTGTTCCTTTATGGTGTCATCTCCAGTAGTTCATGGATTTTGAGAGTGCAACTAGAAACATCATCCCAAGCTAATTTATGATAAGTGGTTTTCTGCATGTAACTCTGATTTGCCAAAATGTTTTTGCCTACAGCACTGGTAAAACATAAAAAGAAAAGCTTGGTAAATGTATCAAATACCTTGGTGTAGGCAAACACTGTTGAGTTTACTGCAGTGAAATAAAATAAACTGCTACAACCCAGAAGACATATTTTGTACCTACAAAAGATCACATCACACTACAATTCATCAAGATTAGTATAGATCTTAAAATATATTTTAGTCTTTTCATTAAGTAATGCAAAGCTGCGTAAGCATCTAGCTACTCAAATGAGCAGGGAGAAAAAAAAAAAAAAAAAAAAGTCTGTGAAAGCATTAATTTAGAAATGTAATTTCTCTATTTCTGTATATTACAGAAAGAATCTGTAAATCTTCCCCGGCCTTTGAGTACTGTGAATCTCCCGCTAAGAACTTTGATCACCTTGTTTCCTAACTTCCTAACTTCATTATTAAAGGGAATTTAGTTTTATATATAACCTTTCACATCCCAAAGATGCCAAAATATGTACGAAGCCACGAATAGCAGAGTTGAGGGTGTAAGAAAATGCAGAAGAAATTATGCACTTAGCTGTAATTCACATCTAACCTTGGATATTGTAACATGTACAAAGTAAAGGATAGTATGGAATTGTCTTACCCTTTTAACTGTTAAGTGTCACAAGCCTTCTACCCAACACCTGGCAGGACTCTTAGATGAAACCAAGTGCTTTTTCTAGTGTGTTTGCCCTTGTATTGGATACAATATAAGCCACAGAAATTTAAACTATAGCCTACTCTGCACTAGGATGCTGCCAAATGAGTGACAGTAATATTTGGGCTGTCTCTCCAGGAAGAAGCAAGGCTCTAGCTGAAGGTCACACCGGCTTTTGATCGATCCCCCATACATTTCAATTGTTAACATGTGTTCTGGCATAGACTTGGACCTGCCAAATAATGGTCCTCCTGTTCATTTTATCACACTGAATAAGGAACTTCATTATTCAGTAGGAAGTATTCATGAGATCACCCAGGTTTTTGGGAGAAACCTGTCTAGATGCATAGTATTTGTCTTTAGGGCCAGAGGATGGGTCAGGCATGAGACCAGGCCTGATTCTACTGAAGCCAGTGGAAGTTCAGCTGACTTCAGTGTAAATTTAAGTGTTTATCAGTAAATTAGCTCAATCACTTAACCCAAACTCTTGTATGTACATTGTCTTTAGTTTAAAAATTCAAATACAAGCATTATCAAAAGTTGTGACAGAGTTTAGAAGAGGCATGTGACCTCTGCTGAAGGTTGCAAGCCTGAAGAAAAAGTGTTAACATTAATGTTGCCAAAATTGGCACTTGAAAAGCACAAATCATATTTTACACTGAAGAGCTCCCTTTCTGAGCAAACTTGATGTGTCTGCATGCTGTCATTTCTGAAAATGGCAACGCCTCAAATCCCTGGAAGCATTGTTCAGCAGTCATCTCCTAATTTATTTTAAATGTCACTGGAAATTACTAGTAAGGGGGCAGGAAAACAACAAAAACACCTGAAGTTTTAGTATCCCAAATTGTAATCATGTAATGTTTCTTCTGGTTTCAAAAAGATAACCTGTAAATACCTGGGGAAGGAGGAAGAAAAGAAAAAGAAAATAATAAAAAAGAAAAAAGGCAGAAGGAAATAAATAAATAAATAAATGGATAAAGTGGAGAACTAGAAGAAGTCCTTTAATTGACTACCAAAACATGGGAAGAGGCCTTGTTGGTCCCAGGTTGGCACTGGTGATGAGCAGTGCTAACAAAAGATCTCAGCACAAGATTATCTTGGAAAGCAATTTTTACCCACAGTCTTCCTGACTCCTAGTAACCTGGATGCTACTGTCACTCTGTGAGATTCTCATACGCTAGGCAGATTCCACAAGTTTTGTCACCCTGTGCTGTGGTACATTACTAGGACATCCAACTTTGCTGGCACCACTCAGCCCACTCATCTTTCTCCCTCTCCCCCATACAGTCTGTTCACATCTTTCTTCATCTGTGCTCTCATGCTCATTTATCTTCTTTCACCCGTCTGTAGTCATATTTCCCCCACTATTCCTATATCTCAATGCAGCTCCATAGCAGTCTCTGTGTCCTCTCATCCTCTTCCCCAGATAATCCTTTCCTCTCTGGCAGGCCAGACATCATCCATGTGCACTCTGCAATGCTAGACTTACCTCACTATTTAAATTACAGTATTCCAATATCCTCCTAAATGGGTCAGCACTTCTCCCCTGCTCCCACATCTCACCCAGATATATTCATAACAAAGACTAGATAAATATATATGAATAAAGAAAGGGTTATGGCTGCAGGTTCTGCTATGGAGTTCTTTGTTCTCATACTATATAATTGTTTGGAAAACAACAACAACAAAACTATATATCTATGTTAAACATATCTGTCTATAAATGCATATAGGTAGACAGAGAGATACATTTATATGCATGTATAATACATATATATATGTATGTAAGTACGTATATATATATATATATATAGGTTTTCAGTATTCCCAGAAAGGAATTAATGTAGTCTACATCGTGTCTTTTCTGTTTTACTTATTTAAAGAATTTTAATAAAAGAAATCGAGAAACTAGACTCTTGGGAGACTTATGTTACTGATGAATTGGCATTTCTATAGTTTCCAAATTCAGCACTTAAATCCTCTCAATCCCATGCAGTAGACATCTTAGGTGTTTTGTGAAACTAAGCTTTAATTTTAGTTCCCCATTTGGACATGATTTAAATAATGAGGTTGTGAGGCCAAACTAATTCTTGTGAATAACTGAAATGCATTGACAATATAATTATGTAAGCACCTAGCTAAATAAAAATTAACAGGCAAATGGGCAATTACATTTTTACATCCTCTCAAATTTGGGGTATGATTTTAACAGTTTATCCAGAGTAATTCATCCATTTCTCAAACTACATTCCATTTTAATCCTTCCTTTCTGCTGTGTGTTTAGGCATAAGGTCAAAGTGTATTTTCAATGTCTAGGGATGGTGCTTATGTATTTGCACCAGGAATACCTGCAAGTCTTATTAAGGCAATAGACTTGTCTTACTGCTTAGTGAGATCTTCACTTGCTGACAAAACCGTGTAAAAACACTGCTGGTTTGCTACAGGACTTGTGCCAAGGATGCTTTCTCTTTATGTATTTTAAATGCCTGAATGTTTTTTAGAATACTCTCGTGTTCCTTGGGATAATAAAATCTAGCAACTAACATTCAGTCCCCACGGGTCTTCAGTATGCTGTTCATGTTCTTGCCTCAGGCCTTAACTGGTAGAGAATTTTACCTTACCTACCTCTGACTCTAAGAGAAATTTTCTTAAATTTACAGCCATCCTCTGTCATAATGACGTAAATCAGTAGGGTCACTGGGATGATATTTGCTACGCGTTCAGGCAGATGTATGCTAGAGACAAGCATCTTCCCTAGAATTACATGAGGGATGAATCTGACTCAGTGTCCTTAAGACTGATCCCTAGGAGATCCTTTTGGGTCGGTCACCTTACCCTAGTGCATTGTCTGAAGCTTGCACATAGCAGGATCTTACCAATATCTGTTTATTTCACTAATATTACCAAGACCTTCTGATAAACTGACTTCAGCATGTAATACATTACTGGCAGAGAAGAAAAACTGTGCTTTCCACATTATAAACCTCTGCTCACAAGGCAGGTCACTGAGTCACTATTAACCAATAGCTGACAGCTAATTGATTTTACACTTGTGTATTAGTACTTGCAAACCATAATTTAAAAGCTAATTTGCTTCGTACTTTTAATATCATAGGCAGCCTTGTATCCTATCTTACAAAGCCTGAGCTCATCACAGTCCATCATTTTAACTGCTGCTGGCCCCCAAACTGGTCTTTTACAAATTCACAGTCTATAACACTCTTATCTTGTAACCCAAATGCAAGAAAGAACCCTCCAGTACCAGTTGTGTCATAGAGACATGAATGGAAAGTTTTCAAAATTGAAGCCACTTTAGGGTAGTTTTGATGAAGTAGTGTTTGCTAAAGCATGACCGACAGAAATAATAAGTTAGCATTTATGAGGGAACCCTCAGAAATTGAACTACAGCAGGCAAAAAGCCAGCAGAAATTGTTGTGCTATTGAAATACCTCCTAAAATAGCTCTCCTAGCTCAGCCTAATGCAATTAAAGTTACTGATGTACATAATATGAAAACTGTGAGCTCTTCCTGTTAATAACCACTGTGTAACTGAGGTAATCCATTTCATTAATTTAAAATACACTTTCATATCCCGCGATAATAGACACATAATTAAAGTGATAGGATTTGCATTCCAAAATGAAAGTTTGCAAAGGGCAATTCCATAAAAACAAGACATTTTGCTTAATTATTGATCATTGTTATTTTGGCTTACACCTTTATTTTAATAACATAATAGTGAAATTCAGAACAAATTGATATTTGTGTTGATAAACTTTATCAGTAAATAAGCATGTTGTCCAGTGAAGACAAATTTTCAAGAAAACAGTGAGTGATTTTAAGAGTAGTGGCTTCTGTTGATATAGATTCACATTGCAGTTCGAGAAGGTCCATATACAAAGTGTTATTTAATGCTATGCTGATATAAATATACTAATAAGGATGATTTTTTTTTTTCCAAATTATGAAATTGTGGGATTGTCATTATTTTGCCTTTCTCAAAGCTCTTGACCAGAACTTAAAATCATAAAGACAAGAAGGTAGGTTTTAATTAGAGATATGAAAGATATCTAAAGCAACAGCAAAGCTGAAAAAAAATGGTGTCTGAGATTTCAGGAGGTCAGTGGCTGATGAGAAAATGATAAAATCCAGTGATAGTACTGTTAGGCTTTAGGGAAAGAGGAAAGATACAATAACTATTTATCTAAAATGCAAAATGTTTTATATTTTTCTATATATGCGCATATATAATTTACAGAGAGCTGTAAGACTTTGTGAAATTACATGGAAAAATGTGTGATACATGAACATATTGATAGATGAAAGTGATCACGTTAAATGTGTAATTGTTACAAAATAAAAAGGAAAATGGACATTCAAGAAAGCTAAATATTCATTAAACTAAATGAGTCAAAGAGTTAATAATTAGAAAATTAATAGATATGCTAACATTCAGAAGCTGTGGTAGTGGTGGACTGTTTAGGTTTTAGTTTGTGATGATATGATGTGACAATATTAAGTGTAACAAGATCTTATGTTGCTCATTAGGTAATATTCTCTTATAAAGATAAGTGTACCTGAAAGTTAAGCTCATCCCTAAGGCATTTTTGCAAATGAATGGGGTCTTCATATATATATATATATATCTTCCCCAAACTGTGTTGTGAAATTAAAAGGCAATTAATCCTTGTGGTTTTTCACTAGCAACAAGTCTTATCAACAGCTTCTGAATAGCTTTGTGGAAAGGTCAGTTGGGAAAAAATGGGCATTAATGGAATTATTAAGATGTGTAATATATTAAAAGGTAAACTGATATGAGTTTTCCTATCATACCAATCATTTTAGGATGCAGAAGCAGGGAAATGCCTACACAGTGTTTGTGGCCTTCTGCTTTGTGTTCAGAACAAATAAAATTCTACAGCCCAAGGCCAGGCTTTGTTCACCCAGTACTTAGAATACTTTGCCTCACCTGAGTGATATGGTAGACCCTTTTCTAATCCCTCTACCTCCTTCAGAGGTAGACAATATAATTGCAAATTATATTTTGGCATAAGCGAGGTAAGAGGAATAAGTACTTCATTTCTTCCCTAAGATTCCCTCTATTTATTCATTTATTTAGTTAGTTGTATTTAAAAAAGACATGGATGCCTTGTGTTTGGTTGTCCATGCACCTGAGGAGTGGGGAACCACTATGGAGCTGTTATTGACAGGCAGGGGGTAAGTACCACAGTGATGCACCTCAGGAGATTGATTTTATTAAATCTCCTGATTCCTCATAATTTTTCAAGTGCTTTAGCTTCAGCAAAATCAAGATTCATTTTGGGTTCTTAGGACAACCTGTTACCTTTGCCAATTAGTGCATAAAAGGGTAAAAAATTTATGAGGTGGGATCTGGATTCATTCAGCTCATTAACTGATATCATTATCAAACTGATACAGGAATCATTAAAAATGTATTGGATGTAAATAGCTTCCAATCTATATTCAGCTGGCTGGATTTACACTAGTAGTGCTAATATATACTCTAAGCCATTCGTTCCTTTAATGAATGCTAGTAACTATCTGCACAATTGTTACTTTCAGGACCACAAATTTGGCATAATAATAAAAGATGTGTAAAGTGCAGAAAAGCAAAAGCATAAAAATGAAAAGTTAAGGTACCTAGACATGAACACACATTTGCTATCTCTTAGAGAGTTATCACCAAGAGAAAAGTCCTCATGGATCATAAACTACATGTTAAACTCTACCCTGGAGAGGCCAGCTTTGCACTATTCTCCATCTTAAAGCACAAGACACCAAAGAGCTATTTACTTCAATCAGAGTCCTACTGCCAGCCACTGTGGCTGTAGTCTGTGTTGGGATATGTGAGGTGACCTGAAAAAGGAGGAGGGATTGAACCTTCCTAAATGAGCAATTTCTCACCCAGGTCCCCTGCACCAGCAGGAATAGCAAACCAACTCCTCACCTAGCTGCTGTCCCAGCTCCATCTCTCTGACTTCCCAGTGCTGCTCGTAGCTGGGACTCACACTCTCAAGACAGAAAATAATCTAGTTGGTCTAAACCTCTAACAGGGACTAACCTTTTTCCATGTTTCTTTCCCCACATTTACACTACAACCTTAAGCGATGTCTTCTCCTTATCTCACTCAGTCTGTACAAGAAAGAAATAAAATAATAAAAATGAAGAAATATGAAAAACCAAACCCAAACCAGAAAATCTCACATTTGGTGAAAAAGAAGCACCAGGAATGACCACAAGCACTCAGAGTTTGGCATACTTATTTAAATACAGGCTGTATGATATATTTTATGTGGGTGAAAATGATCATTGTTTTATTTCAAGCAGCTGGCTGTCTTCCACTTCCGCTGGCAGAGAGCATTCCAAACTCGCCCATGTGACTCTTTGCAACTCCTGAACAGTGTTGTTACTGTGAACCAAAATTATTTTGTTTCACTTGAATGAAAATAATTTACTTCCGCAAGGTTTTTCTATTATTGTTGCTTTAAAGGACACGTGCTGTTTGACTGTCAGGTGTTGTTTTTCCACACAGTGGTGTTTTCTGTGTAGCATGAAACAGATGCAGCCTTAGGGGTGGACAAGCTGGCAGTATACATGGGAATTTATTCATTTTGTAGGGAAAAGTACAAAGAGCTGTATTTTTCATGTCCAAGTAAGGAATCAATAAAATGACTGCTTGTAAACTCTGTAGTTTCAATGGATGTAGATAAAGATGAGAAAAAAAATAAGTTTCTGAAAAATTGTGTTTTAGATATTTTGGCACAGTTAATGCCTAACTTTCCATCCTTCTACAGCTCAGATGTGAACTTTCCCTATGGTGATGTGAGATACATCAATAAGCTGGGCCTAGGATACTGCTAGATTTATCAGTATTAAAATAAATATTGCTGTTGTAGCTGTAGGAGTTGCCTGTAGGAAAAGATCTGGCTGTCAGTGTGCACAGGAACAATATTCCGTGTCAGACCTATGGTCCTTTGAAGCAACCAGTGATAAGTAGCAGAGAAATCCTGCAGCTGGGAAATATGGGATAATCCTTCTCACTTAGCTTTTCCCTCACCTTCTTGAATAACTAAAGGGTGACTTAAATTCTGAAAAAGGAAAATTCTTCCTTGTAAAATATATGTTTGAAACTGCTATTTCTCTATATTTTCTTAGATTCTTCGTTTCAGTATTTTTTATTTATTTATTTATTTATTTTTTGTGAGTTCTATTGCTTGATTACCTGATAATAATTAACAATTATAACTGAGAGATGGTATGGAAAAGCATTAGAAAACACATAAAAATAGAACGGAAAAAATGCCCCCAAAATCTTCAGAATTTCTAATAAGAAAAAATATAGATCAGGCACGATCCATTGCATTTATCATCTCACAATCTGTCCCAAGCAATGACAAGTCTTAAGTCTATCCAAAATGGTTTTAGGTATTACACATCACAAAACTTCCACACATGAAAAACATGTCTGTCTGAGTCATGCAGGAGCTACACACGATTTGTGCAGCTCAACCTCAGAAGCAGATGAGTGTCTGAAGGAGGTCTGGTACACAGTTTAGACCTCCAGTTCGTCTAAGCAGGATAAGTAAGAGAAGACTACAGGTAGAGATGAGGAATGGAGTGAGCTCCTGAGTGTCAAGACAGAACAGATTATCTTGTGTTGTCTTGTCTTGCCTTGTCTTGATTTGCTGTGTTTTTTTGTTTGTTTGTTTGTTTGTTTTGTTTTGTTTGTTTGTTTGTTTGTTTTTCAAATGAGGGCCTTTGCTCTAAATCACAAGTGGCTCAAAGGCTGACTTTTGCTCAGAACTAAGCCTTGGCAATTTCAACTCTGGAAAGAGATTTTAGAGTCAATGTTTAATATTTCTTTACAATTACCAGTGTGCAGCTGCAGCCAAAAAAAAAAAAAAAAAGAAAAAAAATGCAAAAAAAAAATGGCAATGTTGGTTCTTGTTAAGTTGGATATTGAGAATGAATTTTGAATTTTGAACTCTTATCACACATCAGATGCCAACAAAGGCAACAAAGGCAGGTTAAATTGTACCCAGAGTTTTAGTGTTTGTCAGTTATGGCATTATATTCAAAGCTACTTTAGAGAGGGGAAAACATCATTTGAGAGAAATAACTTGAAATTCCATAGGCAGAAGTACAAAAAGTCCTGTGTCTGGGGAAGAATAACCTCATGCACTAGTAAGCACTGGGTTCTGACTGACTGGAAAGAAGCTCTGCAGAGAACAGAGGTAGCTTAAGCTACCTTGGGGTCCTTGTGGATAACAAGCTGAGAATGAGCCTGTAATATGCCTTCACATCAGAGGAGACCAACAGCATTCTGGGCTGCATCAGGCAAAGCATCCTCAGCAGGTTGGTGGAGGTGGTCTTTCCCCTCTACTAAGCACCAGTGAGGCCACTGGAGTTCTGTGTCCAGTTCTGGGCTTCCCTGTACCACAGAGACATGGATATAATGGAAGGCTACCAAGATGATCAAGAGACTGGGACACCTCTTCTATGAGGAAAAGCAGAGAGATCTGGGATTGTTCAGTATGGAGAAGAGAAGGCTCAGGGAAAGATCATACTGATATGTATGAACACCAGGTGGGAAGGAATGAAGATGAGGGAACAATACTGAGTAGTGCTCGCTGAAAGGACAAGAGGCAATGGACACAAATTAAAGCACTTGATATTCTATCTGAACACAATAAAACTTTATTTATTTATATTATTATTTTATTTTTACTCTAAGGGTAGTAAAACACTGGAAAAGATTGTCCAGAGGTTACAGAGTCTCCATCTGTGGAGATATATGTTAAAACCTGACTAGGCATGGACCTGGGCAACCTGTTCCAGGTGACCCTGCTCAAGCTTTGGGATATAGATTAGATTTCACCAGAGGCTGCTTCGAGCCTCAGTCATTTTGTGATTCTATGAATATATAGCAGTTACATATTTTTCTGCAATCTGTTCTGTATTTAGACATTTTGGATTTATTTCCGTTTTTAAGAGAAAAAGTTTTCAAGACTTCAGTGAAAACTGGTTATGAAGAGAAGGAATATGAGTAAGGAGAAAGGTGTGACTGAATCTTTCCTGTCAATAAGAAATTAAAGCCTTAGGAAAGCAACCTTGGAGAAGTAACTGATGTTAGGTGTGTTAGGAGACACACTGGGCAGGAGGATGGCCTGTTCACTATATGGTTCATGGGAAGAAGGTCCATAATTTGATGATATTCAGACACTTTTCTTCCCTATACTGTTTCTTTTCCAGGTGGTGCTTGTGGTAAAGTTCTCATCACACTCAGAGTGAAGGATATAGAAAGGGATGGATGACAGAAAAATGAAGTTCAAATGACTCTTGTTTCAGAACTGTAGCAGTACTCTAATTCAATATGACAAATAATTATGGAGTCCCAGCAGATGGATTGTTCTAGTCACATCTGATCACCAGGGAATCCATTGCATAATAAAAGACTCTATTCATTTTCTCTGGCTTTTAACCAAAGCCATCCACTGGACTCACACTATGCAACCCGTCAGGAAATGCATAGACACAACTGTGTATTACTGATACATGAGCTTATGTATCTCCAGTGTTTCAGACTGTTCTAAGAGCACATTCTTTAAATGCATTTTCCTTAAAAATGCAAGGATCAATATCTGGAGTTTTATGTGATATCTTATTTTGATCTTCAAATGGCTGTGGTTCAAGAGGGAACAAACTTTGGAATTATCTATAGCTAATCCTGTCCTCAGCTGTCTGCCCTATATCATTCTTGGATGTCTGTGCTCATATGCCAAAAGGACGGCTCCTGAGTCAGCAGTTCTGAATTGCCATTGTTTTCAGACTGGAACATTAATATTAAATTTAAAAAAAAAGAAAAAAAAAAAAAAAAAAGGCAACACAAGTTTTTATTTAGCTTGTGGAAGTTACAGTTTTGTGGCTACAGGCAGCTGAGCTTGAGGAGAAATGTGGTGGGTGTCTGGAAATAGGATACGATAAGGTCTTCCCAAGGTATTACCCTCACTGCTTGTAAATCTGAGACTGAAGTCAATATTGAATGAAAGCTAGCAGGAGGACAAAGTGAACAGCATGTCAAAAACATCAAGCTTTACTCTGAATAAACAGATATATTTATAGTTTGGCTGCAGTGCAAGAGACATGTTTTGGAGAAGGCAGATCCCTATTAGAAATAGGTGCTATGTCAAATGACGTTCTGTACTGAGCAAAAAGGATGAGCAAAGAGTGAAAACAAATGATCCACAAAGCTTTATCACATTACTGTTAATTGGAGGAGATGAGCTTGGAAGAATTTGATGATTCTTTTTCTACCTAGGCAAAGCTTATTATTGTTTGCAGTCACTGCATAATGGATTCTGTTTTCCGATGTCGTCTCAAGAATTGTTTTGATTTGATGTACACTTGCATGATTTAAACCCTGGACTGTGTCAGGCTATGATAAAAGCTGCCATCACCTCACCAGGAATTTCCTGTAATGTATAAACACTTGACTTCACGCTAACCTTCCCTCCTGCCTCTCCCACATCCTTGCTGCCTCTCCCACATCCTTGCATGCATATCAATGACTGCTGAAAAGGGCACTGCTGTGTACCAAGGCCTAGTCAACAGCCCAGATTGATCAAGGCACAAGGATTACTTCAGCACTGACTACTAATCAATAGATATTGAGTGCAATCCCCTGCTCTAAATTCAACAAGGTTAATAAGTGTCTATAGAAAACAATGGTCTGAAACACAATCTCCCATTCAGTGAGGGAGAGATGGTAGAAATGTTTGCTTCAGCAGCTGTAGATAAAACCTGTGGGAGGCAAAGCTTTAGCTTTTACCCAAATTTGGCCTGAAGCATTCTTGATTTGCTAAGTGTGCTGTGCATTAGAGACAGTTTTGCTGCTGACAAGAGAAATACCACATATGATGACATGTTTCTGAGTTCCTGAAAGCCTTTGTTTGATCTCTTTTACTCAGAGATGGTATATGAAGCTCCTTATGGTCCCATCTATTAGACCTTTGGTTTCATCTTTTATGCTTCGTAAGCAAGACTAAGCACATGCAGGATGGAGGAAAGGAATTCAATTTAATAGCTGGCCAAATGCCCTTTTCTCTTTTAAATAGGCAGTGATGTTATCTTGGGATGAAAGGTGAGACTCAAACAGAGAAGCAAGACTGCTTGTAAAAGGTCTGACTTTCTAATAACTTTGCTTGATGGCAAAAATGAAGCCAGTCCCATCCCCCATTTGATTTACATGATTTACAGAGTGAACTTTTAGTACAATTTAAGAGCCTGAGTGAAAAACCTAGTGCTGAGATACAGTTTGCCAAACTATCTGACTAAGCTGGGGTAGTCAGCCAAGTTCAGTATCTGCTAGCTGATGATGAATGGTGACTTCTCAGTGCTTGCTCAACATCTGTCTGCCTGCTTCACTTCTAATTGCATACCCATGGATAACTGGTAAGAAGGGCACACTAGATTCCATTGGAATAATATAACATGGCCTACACATGAGAGTGAAAGATTAGGTAGGTATGCCTATGCTGTGTATTTAAATAGTCCTTCAACAGATGTCTGGTTTACTGCATGTGGGCACACCCCACTCAGGATTATTGGCTGTCCAAACCTCTTTGTCGTAATACAGGAGGATGTGCTTTTGCTTGTCACTGTGGTTTTATTGAGTTAGTGAGAGGAGTCAGCAGAAATGTTTCTTCTTATCAACTAGAAGAGCTATACTTGCTAATAGATTATGGAATATGAAGATAGGATCACTATGACGTCTTCCTCAGCCACCTCTCATCCACAGATTAAGACAAATATATCACACTATCTGCTGATGTATGTAGCTGTCACCCGACACTTTAAAGCAGAGAAACAATTTTTTGAGTTGTCTGTCATTTTCCTTTTCTGTAATTTTGCATGTTCTTTGTTTGTTTTTATATAATTTTTACAGGGATTCAATTAATATTTTTTGTTTGTTTTGTTGGTTTTTTTTGTTTGTTTGTTTTTACAACTTATTTTATTTTTATAAATTACAACCCATTCCCCTGTGTTGGTCTAAAACTAGAGAACTCATTTGCTATTCCCTTATTTTTTCTGTGCCATACTTTTTCCATCAGTATGGTAACATTAACAGACTTAAAATACAGGCAAGGGAAATGTGTAATATGAAATGGGATTTGCTAAAACAAGACCCTCTATTATTTATTACAGAATCAAAGAAATGAGGTAAAGGGACTCCAGGAGGTCATATAGTCCCCTCTACTCTGCCTCTTATGCCTTTTATCAAGTCCCTTTCCTTCAGCCTTCTAACCCTTCCCTTGTTACCTGTTACTTCTTCCTTTCTCTTCTTTGGCTGTTCCTCTGCTGTGTCTTACCTAGGTGTTGATCTGTATGTATTAAAACAGGAACACATGAAATCCTGACTCACAATGATAGCTCATCTGACTGCAATGGTAGCAGACAAATGTGTCTCTAGTTTTTAAATTAATGGAGAAACAGATTTCATCTATGCTTTCTTCCCAATGCACAGTGTTAGCTGTGGAGTTATAGCAACATGAAGTAACAATAAAACAATGATGACAGATTTATAATAACAACTTTAAGACTTCTGGTTTGCCAATGTAGCTTTGAGTCTGCAAGTATGCTGTTTTGTGCTATGGGGAATCTGGGCTTTTGTGTACCGAGACAAATGACTTCCAAATTGGAATACAGCTATGGACTCAGGCTCCATTGTGAAGGTTAATTTTGTTTCACTCAGAAATAATTATTGCTGGCTTATCTAGACTAGCAGAAGCTTGGAACAGGAGAGTACTTCACTCTTCCTGGCACAAAGACTGTTGTGATAATATAAGTTATATAAAAGGTGCCAAGCTAAAGCAGAGGGGAAATAAAACCATCAACAGAAGTGACTTTAGCCACCTTTCCACTGCCCAGATAACTTTCCCTAATTTATTACATTTACATTGACAACTTTCTATTCTGACTGGTAGCTTGCAGGAAGTCTTACTTGTCAGCCTCCCACCAGAGTAGGAACCAGTGACCCAAAAGTGTGGTATATTTTTTATGACACTAATTAAAATTGCATGAGTTGTGTTAGTCCTTGAACAGCAGAAATGGCCTGCAGCAAAGAAGCCTCTTTCAGGGAACCCTGCCCAAAAACTAACAACCAGCTCCCAGTCAGCTTTAACACAGATTCTTCCCACTTGCCCCAGAAATTCTGAGCTTAAAATTACATGAAAACACCACACACCTAAAGAACATGGAAACACTTAGTCAAGGAGTAACAGTTGAGTAATAGAGGTGTGACTAAGCTTGCTTACTTAGGGATGAGCTTGGAACAAGCCTGTTAGTGAAGCTTGTGGTCTTGGGCTCTCAGCAACCTGCTGACACACTGCTGCTCCATCTTATGGGCACATGCTGCAGTGGACAGTGCCTCTATACACTGAACAAATGGTTGACATACTCTCCGGTGTGTGATCGTGCCACTTGTCATTTCATCCTTTGCTACAGGTGCCTCCAAATCCCACGTGAAGCTCAGCCTGGCACTGTCTGATTAACAGACAGGGGTAAGCTGGGGTAAGAAGTAAGTAAAGAAGTAAGTAAAGAAGTGAGTAAAGAGATTAAGTTATAGAGCAGGATTAAATATTCAGGAGGAGTGCAAATCACTCTTGTGAGTTTTGGTGAAGGCCCAGAGTGATTTATCTGTGTATCAGGAAGCAAGGGAAGAGGATGATAATAGAAATAAAGGAGGGCTCATCAGCAGTCAGTTTAGTCCTAAGCTTCTTGCCCAGGAATGCAAATGGTTGACCATGTGTGGAGGAATGAAAAATAAGTTCCAATAAGAAAATATTGAACAGTATGGAAGACCAACCAGAATCTGAAGGATAATATCTGGTCTTTCCCAGCCAGTTTTACCTCAACTAGCCACTCACAGTCTCTTTGCAAAACATCTGCAACCAAATCAATCAATCAATGCCACCTCTCTCTCCTGGCCCTCTCCCACTCCCTACCCCCAAAATATAAACAACAAAACCTCAAGCCTCCTGTACCTCTTGTGGTTTGCTCTTATCTTTCCACTTTGGAAAGACTGGAAGCTATTGTGTGGATAATTACATTTCCATTTCACATTAAAGCATTGGCTCAGTATGATTGCCCCCCAGGATTTGCTCTTTTTTTTGTTTAACCCCTTTACTACCTTTCTGATACACTTGTGCTCATGAATCCAGGGTTTTCGAGTTTTACCAGGTGGTGTCAGTGATGAACTGATGTTACCTAGCTCTCCAAACCCTACTGATATAACAATAATAATAAAGAATGTAGGCAAACAGGTTAGTCCTTTAGGGCTCAATTTTTAACACTGGGGCAGGGGAGGATTTAGTAAGATATTAATTAGAACTGCTTGGTCAAATCCCTCAGCAAAACTTTGACAGTTTATCCTGAACTGGTGACTCCAGTCCTGAACTTTGAAGAATTTTTAGATAGGGTATAGCAAAAGAAGATTGGAATATATTCTGAATATATTATGAGTATTTACTGGTCATGGTGAAAGCTGCTTTAGTGTATTTCTGAGTCACTTCCCTCAAGATGTGAAAACAGTTTCAAAATAAAGTAACACTAAAATAACCATATAAAAGAACAACTTGGTTTATGTTCTGCATATAAAACACATATATTGTAATTACATATAGAATATTTTGTCATTATTTTCATTCCAGAAATTAATTTCTCACCTCAGCTGGAGAATAATAGCTCCATTTAAATAATGGATACTTTCAATTTTCTTTGAATACTCTATCTTGTAACTAAGGTACTAAAGGTGTAGAATAGGAGTGTCAGTGTAGAAGACATGGTTCCCCAGAACCTTCATGTAATATATTACACTTTTCTGAATCTAAGAAGAATTTTAAATCTTTGGTTTAATTTATAATAATCAGTAAGATTATTTCAAGAGCTCTCAATACCCATGTGTAAGAAAACAAGCAGGGAAGGCAGGTATCCAGCATGACTGAGCAAAGACTTGCTGGGTACACTGAGGTGTAAGAAGGAAATGCACATGCAGTGGAAGCAGGGACATGTGGCCTGGGAATGGCCACATGGATGCTGTCCGAGCTTATAGGGATGGGATCAGGAAGGCCAAGGCACAGATGGAACTAAACTTGGCAAGGGATGCAAAGAATAATAAGAAAGGACACTATAGAGACATTGGTCATAAAAGAAAGGCCAAGGAGGGAGTGTCATCTCTGATAAAGGAGAAAAGAGAACAGGTAACAGCAGACATGGAGAAGGCTGAAGCACTCAGCAAGTTCTTTGCCTCAGACTTCACTGCTAGTCAGGCTTTCTATGCCTCTTTTTTTCCTTGTAACTTTCAGTTGAGAGCTGGGGGAGCAAAGTCCCTCCCACTGTAAGCAGAGATCAGGTTCAAGGACACCTGATGAAACTGAACAGGTACAAGTCTAGGGGGCCCAATGACATACATCCCAGGGTACTTAGGGAACTGGCTGATGGAGTTGCCAAGATTCTCTTCATCACACTTGAAAAATCATGGCAGTCAAAGTCCCTGGTGACTGGAAAAGTAGAAACATCACTCCCATTTTTTAAAAGGGTAGAAAGGAAGGGCCAGGGCACTATAGACTGGTGAACTTCACATCTCTGCCTGGGAATATCATGGAACAGGTCCTCCTGGAAGCAATGTCAAGGCACATGCAGGACAAGGAGGAGATGTGAGACAGACAGCATGGCTTCACAAAGGGCTAATTGTGCCTGCACAATCTGGTGGCCTTCTGTGATGGAGTGACTGCATCAGTTGACTAGGGAAGACTGACAAATGTAATTTACCTGACTTCTACAAGGCCTTTGACACAGTCCCACATGACATCCTGGTCTCCAAATTGGAAAGAGATTAAAGGGTGGACCAGTCAGTGGATAAGGAACTGACTGGATGACCGTAGTCAGAGAGTTGTAGTCAACAGCTCTATGTCCAGGTGGAGGCTAGTGATTAGCAGTGGCCCTCAGAGGTCCATCTCTGGACTGGTGTTGTTTGATATCTTTATCAATGATATAGACATAGGGATCAAGTGCACTCTTTTTTTGTTTGCAATTTGCAGATGACACCAAGCTGAGTGGTGTAGTCAGTACAACTGAAGGAAGGGATAGCATCCAAATGGACCTGGACAAGCTTGAGAATTGGGCCCATGTGAACCACATGAGTTTCAACAAGTCCAAGTGCAAGGTGCTGCACCTGGGTCAAGGCATTTGTGCTGGTTTTACCTTGCTAGGCAGCTGAACTCCACCAAAACTGCTCTCTCTTCCCTCTCCTCAGAAGAGGGGAAGAAGAAAAGATTTGTTGCTGAGTGTGACACCATATAGTATGGAATATCCTGTTGGTTGGTTTAGGTCAGCTGCCCTGGTTATGTCCCCTCCCCATCACTTGCCCACCCCCAGCCTGCTGGCTCTGGGGGGGTTGAAGGGAGTCCTGATGTGGTGCCAGCACTGCTCAGCAGCAGACACAACACAGGTGTGCAACCTCTGCTGTTCTAGCTACAAGTGCAGAGCACAGCACTGTATGGGCTGCTGCAGGGAAAGTTAACATCCCTGCCAGACTCAGTACAGCACTCTCAGACAGGATCACAGACTGGGAGAAGAACTCATTGAGAGCAGCCCTGTGGAGAGAGACTTGGGGATTCTGGTAGATGAAAGGTTTGACAAGAGCCAGCTTTGTGTGCTTGCAGCCCAGAAGCCCAGCACACAATCCTCAGTAGGGCAGCTTGTTGGACTGCTACCAGCTCCCCTTCCAGCTGTTAGAGGCCTGGGACAGCATCATCTATCCCTCTGAAG
>CM021767.1:101546635-101580077 GCA_011076525.1 Nettapus auritus | reverse complement strand
CCCCCACACGGACTGCAGTGTTGTAGGCCTTTTGAATAAGTTCATAGGAAATGTATGAGTAATAATTTTAGTCTCCTGCAAGAGCAAAGTCACAAAGCATTTTTATTACTGCTGCCTCCAACCCAACATATTTGCCCTTCTCAGCTCAACATCTCTGGCATGCTCTGAGCTAAAATCCTGCTTTCAGTTCTCTTGGAGCTTCACTATTTTATGTAAGTGTGGCCTTCCCATATTCACATATGGATAACAACCAGAGAGACACTTCCCTCAGAGTACAGAAGGAAGATGTGCAGGAACCACAAGAAAACCAGTCTTTAGAAAGTTCTTGACAAGTAGAGCTTGAAACATAAATGTATTTCCCTCTGGAAAAAGTCAATTATTATCAGTCTTTTTTCTTTTTCTTTTTTTTTTTTTTTTTCTTCTTTTTTTCCCCTTTGATTTTAAGAGGAAGAGTATTTCATACCCCAAATAAAAATAAAATAAAAAAGAAATACAATAAAATACAATAAAAAGAGCCAACTTCCCCCATTCCTCCCCATCCCCTCTGCCCCATTCATCTCCCCCCCCCCCCCCCCCTCAAATAAACAGAAGTAATGTTTAGGGAGGTGCTACATAGTTTTGCAGCTTTTCTCTTCCAGCCACCCAGGCAGAACGCCTCCCACCCCCATTTTCTTCTTTTATTTATTTATTTATTTTTTCCCAGCAGGAAAAAAACACAAAAGCAAAGTGCAATGTTACTTAAAAGACGAAATGCCTGTCTTCCTCTCCAACCCGTCATTTTGGTAGTAGTTGACTAACTGGTAGCATAACCACTGTAATCACACTGTAGTTTGCACAGTTCTGCTGAGACAGAATATTGCTGGACTTTGAGCCAAGAATTGATTTTTATGTCCCAAGAGTCTTCAAGTATTGAACACAAACTGCTGATACCAAGACTCTTTCCATGTGTGGAAACATAAAAAGGGAAAGCTCTTTCAGGCCTATATATGACCACAGAGGAGAAGAGGTAGGGTACGTGTCCACCAGGGCTAGCAGAGACTCTGGGTTCCTTCAACAGCTCACTTTAAAAGTGATGCTTAAAAAGGTACAAGGGTGTTTGAACTGCATGGTGCTTACATTCATCTGCTCTTTGTACAGGTAAATCCTGTCATCATGCTGTTAATCCATATTTTGAGAAAGACAAGTTTCTCAGTTAGTGTGAAATGCTAAGGACTTTCTCAAAATCCTAACCCACCCAAGGTGCACCCACAGCCATAGCAGGTGACTTCAAGGCAGGACTCTGCTCTAGCCCCTGTGAGACACAAGAATTAGTCTCCTAAAACCACCAGGAGGAGTTTTGTGACTTTTACTGCTGCAGGGGGAAATGTGATCCCCTGACCCTTCCCAGAGATTTGGTGCAAATTCACAAAAGGCTGACTGGATCTACCTGGCTGTTTAGCACTTTACTCATTTTTTCACAGTGCTGTTGATTCAAAATTGATTTACCGAAAACAACCTTTCACACAGCATGGCTGTGAATAACTTCACAAAGAGTAAATCATTGCATCCACCTGCCTTGATCAGGTTGACACATGTCATTCACATGAAAATCCAAGGCAGATATGTCAGGGTGTGTTTGTATGTTTGCCTACTTAATGCCTTTTAAGCTGTCACTTGCTAGTTATCTGGTTCAAATATCTGGACAAATGTAAAGAAAACACTAAACCAAGTCCAAAGTGCAAAATTATTAATCAAGTTGAGCAAACAAATAAATCTCAGCTTACTGGCTGCCTACAGATGTATTTCTGGGACTTGTGCAAATGAAGTCAAGGAGATATATAGGCTGTGCTCCTTATCAGCTCAGTTTATCTCAGTTTATTCTTCATTACCTCTCAGCAAAAGATGAAATTGGATTGTACAAGATCCCTTAGTCCAATTGTGTGCTTTGGTTTTAATTGCTAACATCATTTATTAATTAAAAGATAGCTAGGCTTGGGGGTATTGCTGGAGAGCTAGCAGGTTTAGGCCTACCTAGCTGAGTATGCTAATGTCAAGAATGCCTTCCAAGTATCTAATCCAAATCTACCTTTTTTTTTTTTTTTTTTTTTACTTTATAGCCATTACCCTTTGTCCTATCACTACATCCCCTGACAAAGAATCCCTCCTCAGCTTTCCTGTAGGCCCTCTTTAGGTTCTGGAAGGCCTTAATAAGGTCTCCATGGACACTTCTCTTCAGGCTGAGCAAGCTCAGCTCTCTCAAAAAGTATTCATAGGAGAGGTGCTCTAATTGCCTTTGTGGCCCTTTTCTGGACTTGTTCTAATATGTCCATGTCCTTCATGTGCTGGGGGCCCAGAGCTGTACTCCAAGTGGGATCTTACTAGAAATAAATACAATTAATATGTATTCTCAGCAGCACAGAAAAAAAAAAAAAAAAAAAAAAAAAAGAAAAAGAAAAAGAAAAAATCTATTTGGGTGTCACAAGAGCACGAAATAATCTTTGTTATGACTTAATATGCAAAATGAACAAATTAAAAGTTTTATGCACAATCTTTAGAAACAGGGAAATAATGTACACTGAAAATATGCATTATTATTTAAGTTCAGTTTTGTCATAGTTCCCTTAGCACCCACCACAAATTATTCCAGGAACCTTCTAGAAAGAGTACAATTTCTTAAGTGGGCTCATAATTTCTGTAACATTGGTATTTGGTATCTTTGTACATAATGCTCATTAGTGCTAATAGAAGGTGTGGAACATTTTCAGTAGTGTAAAACTCAAGCTGCGGCTAACCTATGATCTCAGCTTGCTGGCTCTAGGGATATCCAAGGTTAGCTTACCCTGCTGAAAAATACTCCCTTCATAAGGTCTTCCTTAGGTAGAGCATTGCTCTTCTGGCATACCTGCAGTGCTACAAGAGTGTACTGCACTACAAATGAAAGATGCAGGAGAAGGCTACAAAATGACTCATGTAGCTTGGTCCACTCCAGTTGCTGATAGGAGCCAGGGCTAGAAGTGTATTATATTCTTATGACATGACAGTCTGTAGGTTACACTAGGGATAATGTTGAAACACAGCATCTCCAGGATTTTGACCCTCTCCAAACAGAACAGGAACATTTTAAACAAGTTCTGTGGACATTCCTACTCTAAAAGCTTTGCAAATACATGAGTTAATGTATTTGAACATTAGCTGATGTGTTGTGTGGGGTTTCTGCATTCTGAGCTGCCTGAACTGCCATCCTAGAAACAGCCTCAGCCTATGGATTGCTAGGAAAGGTCATTTATTAACAGATCCTTGGTTGAAAACATGTCAGTCCTCTTGAGGCGGGGTAGGATCAGAATCAACTTAAGGGATTCATTTTTTTTCTTTAGTTATCCCTAGTTACCCTGAAGAAAATAATAATAATAATAATAATAATAATAATAATAATAATAATAATAAAGTTACTTCTTCAGTTCATCAAATAAATATTTCTGAAATACAGAGAATAAATGGTTGAAATTACTGCACATTACATTATAAAAGCTGAGTTCTATCACATGATCCATTGTGGAAAACTGTCAATGCCTTTATAAGAGAGGATGGAAGGAATAAAGGCTTTCCTTATTCTTTTCCTATGTAGTCTGGTATTCCAGAAAACTCCAGGGGAAATGGGTTCAACCTGCATGCAAGAAATAGAATTAAAAATTACAGTTTGTCAACATTAAGATTGAGATGTTTACTGTATGCTCTTCTACCTCCCTGCTTCCATTGTAAATTAGGTTTATAATCCATATAGCAATCATACATACTTCATCTCTTCTCTGACATACTAGTATTGACCTGGTACCTGAGGCAGTGCCTGTATTGTTAACATATGTCTTATTTGTTGTGACATTAGTTTTCTGTCTTCTAGATTGGTCTGAAGTAAAGGAAAAGAAAATTTGGAAAACAAAACCATAATTTTATTTTTAGCTCACATTTTGTAGGAACAGAGTCAGACTTAACATTTTTAAAATTTTCCCACCTGTAAAACCAGTATCTTAAGCTGTTTACAGAACTTCTTATGACCTTTCAAGGTCTAGACTCATTTTTACGTAGCAGCCTTCCTACGCAATGCCTGGGAGCACTGGCTTTTCAAAAGGCAGCTGGTGGTAATTTGTTGGGTATCAGAGCAATAGCTGGCCTGGAAATCTTGGTTGGCAAGTGATATTTGTCACGAACAAACGAACCTGCTACAATGGCAATGGGCTACCAGTAGTATGTTTTACAGTGTCATTCCTGCAACTCTCAGTAACACAGTAGGTTTTTTGCTGTAATGGGTGATCATCTTCTTTGGAAGCTTGTCAACTGCAGAGGCTGTGACCATCAATCTGTAAAATAAAGTTGCTTGGTGCTCTTTTACCTTTTCCACGAGGTGTCACTTGCCTTATCCTGGTGGAAGCTGCCTTTTCTTTCCTGCTTCCATTGTGAGCTCTTAGAAAGCTGGGAACCTAAGCTGATAAAGGCAGATATGATCAGGCTGCCTGATGCCTGAATACATCCTGTGACATTTGTTACCTCATGCTCTTGAAGGAAGGTCCCAGTGTGCTGGATGTTCAACTATCCCCATTTTCCCCAGGCTGGAGTACTCCCCGTCGATGCACGCTGGCATTGGGGTACCCATGGGTGGCATCCTATGAAGCCCTCAAGTCACAGCCAAGCAGAGAAGTGATGGCCAACCTAAGTGAAGGAGACTGACTGTAGGTGCCTGTGTAGCCTCACAAAATGCCTTGGAGATCAGGTGACGTCCAAGCAAGGAGCAGGCAGCTCGTTGCCCAGATGCAGAAAGCTGGAAGCCTTCAAACTATCATCCTGTCACCATAGTTGGGTCTGCATAATTTCTTTCTTACTTCTGTCTGCCAACCTATCTCTTGCTGTCTTGGTGGTGCCTGTTGCCTTGTTACTGCTGTTGGCACTGATGTTTTATTTCTTATCAGTGCTAGGAGCTGCCTGTTTTCTTTCTGTTTTATACAGATCTAAATCCTACGTTTATCTTCCTTTTATCAGGAGCAAAGCTTGCAAATATTTCTGCCATCAACCTACACTGTGTTTGGCTCCATATTCACTTGTCCTCCATTTTTAACCCATTTTTAACTAGGTTTAGTATTTTAAAACATCAACATTGAGAACATTGACTTTTGAAGTTTTTACAATACAGTTAGTCTTTTATTACAAATTCTGCCTGCTTTTTTCTTTGAGGAAAAAATATCATTAATGGAGAAAGTATGAAAAAAAATAATTTTGCTAAAGTGATATAGTAAAAATGATATACTATGATAGCCAATGACTGCTGAAAACATTTTTTTTCTAAAAATAGCCAAGACAGAAGAAAAATGTCAAAAATTATCATTATACAAATGTGCAATCACTGTTTTAGGAAAAAATGAAATTAAAAGTCATGTTTATAGTGCTAGTATTTTTCAATTTCAGTACAAAATCTTTGTCATTTTTTGCTTCGAATCTTTGACTTGGGAAAAGAACTTGGAAGATTGTCTCTCAGTATCAGGGGAGGATTTATTTATTTATTTATTTATTTATTTATTTATTTTTTTTCTGAGATGTTTGCAGAACAAGAAACTTACCTTTGGCAGCTGCCTGAAAACAGATTGAATATTGAGGGAAGCTTACATAAAGAGAAAGCAAGCCCTTGCACTGTGACTGATAGATCCACTCCTGCCTTCTAAAAAACTGCTGAGATGAGGGAAAAGCCACCATCAAACTTCAGTCCTTGAGAAGGAAAGACAAGTCCTAGACATCTAAGGTTGTTTTTCTTTCAACCATCCCTAACTTTGGACTCCAGAATGCATATGACAGCTGATATTAGTAACTTTTCTTTAGCTCATTTCACTAATTTCACTTCACTTTTCATAATCATTTGCCAGTCCTCTCTGTTTTCTGTAGGAAAAAAAAATAAAAAAAAAAAAATCTCTTATTTAACCCGGTTCTGTAGTCCCTGCCACATTGCTATGTCCACATTAGTTTCAACAACAGATGTGATTCTAACATGAAAACTATGACTCTCATCCTCATTTTAGTATCACTGCGTTATCATTTAGTATAAGTGTTTTATTATAATGGATACACATTTTCTGGAACCTTGATATAAGTAAGCAAAGAAAAATATTTTAAAACGCTTGCATGGCTCAAAACAAACTCTTTTCCTACTAAGCCATTACTTTCCTACAAAGGACAAGATTGAGTGAATATTTGATGGAGGCCTCCATCTACCATTTTGCAAATGGAGGAATCTCTCTCCACTGACAGATTCTACAATAAGATGTCCAACTCTTTATTCCCTATTCAAAGTTGGTTCATTCTTAGAAAAACATCCTAGAAACATCTCACTCTTCCATAAGTGAGTCAAGGAGCTGAGTTTGATGTAGCATTCCTTGGGGATGTGTACCTTCTTGTCTTGTAAGAACTGTAGAAGAATTGTGTTTTAAAATCCTGATATGTAAAATGAACAATATGTTCTGTTTCCTTTCAATGATTTGTTAGCTAAGGATTTCTTATTTCTTGTAGATAATTGTAATCTGAATTCCAGCTTTAATCTTTCAGACATCTTTTAGATTTTCTTTTTTAAAATAATCTGTTCTTCTTACTTACTGTGGTTATTAGAGTGTATTTTATAGTGCTTAATTTATTTTTTCTTGAAACTGTCTAGAAAAGGAGTTGGGGTTTCAATTTCACCAGCAGATCTAAGGTTAAATGATTAACTGATAATGTCAGTAATGGAACTTTAAATCCAGCCAGAGGCAGTCCAGCCAGGAAATTTTTGATGTTTTTTATTTAGTTTTGTATTTATTTTGTCTTTGATTTTTTATTTTTTTTTTTCTTCCTTCTTTTTAAGAGGGTCATCAATGAAATGGTAACTAGAAAGAAGAACTGGTTCAAAGCATCACTGATGTGCTTAAAGAAGCACAATATTCTCAATAAATTCTCTGTATAAGGGAACAAGTGTCTGGAGTTCATCAGCATATGGGTGTTCAGTGTTACTGCCAAGATTAGCACCCACACACATACAAGCTATGTCTACTCTTGTCAAGATATGTCTATTCAAAGAGGCAGCATATAGTAACTCCAGCAAAATTTCATGAGGATGTGTCAAAACAGCTTCTGTATTGATTTACTTCTTGTTGACTTAGAGCAGAGACAGCATGAACTCATACTGCTCAGCACCTAAGCAGGTACGTGTGTTTATAGACAGCCTGGTCATCAGCACGGAATGAATGTAACTCTGTCATCACCAGACATATGAACTTTTTAATGAGTTTTAACATAAGGTTAATAATCTGGACAGTAACAAAATGAAGAGAGAATTATAGGAGCAGTCTCTAGATAATAATTTTATCAATATTTCCATAATATTCAATATGCTTTTCAGTAGAAATCTAGGGATTTCTAATTTCTTTAACACTGCCCCAATTCAGGAAAGTGCTAAAACACACTGAAATTAAAATCAGCTGTTTCATGATTAACTTCTTTAGAGCTTGGTACTGAACTACAACACTAACCTGAATGGGATAGAGGAGCCTCAGTTTATCTTGCAACATCTATTACATTTTAAACTCATACTTAATTTTAAATGCTGTTTTCCTTGACAATAGAGCAAAATAGTGACAAATCAGTCCCCTGCATAGTTCTTTTGTTTGATTCAGCAAAGAAATAAAATATGGCTAAAGGTGATGTTTTACAAGTGACCACATATCATCTGTCATATACTGGTAAAGTGATGTGGATGGATCTGCTTGAAATATAAAATTCCTGTTACATTATTTTCCCCTTTCATACCCAAGCTTTCATGAAACAAAAACATATAAAGTCATGTTACACATATACTACAACATAGACACTGGTTGGAGCTGATAATTTATTGATCAGTTCTGTACAGTTGGCAAAATCTCTTTCTTAGGGTATTAGTTGAAGCTCCAGTTTGGCAGATGCTTGTGTTGTTGTGGTATTATAAGCCCAATTCTGGGTTGAGTCTTCTCCCTTTTGTACTAGCCCAACACTGAAAAGGTAAAAGTTTGCCTTCAGTGCACCATTGGTGCAATATTTAGTCACAAGAGACCACAGCACTTATATGTGGAGTGTGGTGTTCATTTCTCCTGTGTAGATAGAGGCCATCAGGAGAAGGAAAGGCATGTGGTGAAGCCAGAGTGCCAAGTTCTGACTGAGTCAGTGGCATGTAGAGGAGCCCTCAAGATAAAGATAAAACATAAAAATAAATAACAACAATAATAAAAAGTTCAGCTTTTGACCTTTTTTTTTTTTTTTTTTTTTTTTTAAGAAAACAAAAAGAGATGGGATGTCATCAACATAATGTTTTTAGGATTTTTCTTTTAACAAATGAATTAAACTAACAAATTAGACACACTTGGGGGAATGTCTATTGACTTTTTAATCAAAAAGGACACCTAATCTGAAGAAGTAACACAAAGTCTAATCTGATAACCAAATGCCAGTTCTGACTTTAAAACGTTTTTTCAGACTAAAGATATCAATATTTCCACTGTTAATGCAAATAACAATGTCTAAATCTTCAAAGTGTCCTGGGAGGTTTGGAAGGTTGATCTTGTTAAAGGTCATATGAGTTGCACAGAGAAAATCCTGGACCAGACTTTGAAAATGTGATTTGCTCAAAGGAGAATAGTGAAGATAAAGGCAACACTTATACTGAGCTGTTCCTTTTAAATGTCGATAGAATTATTTTTTTTACACCCCCACCTCTTGTCTTCCTACTTTGTTTCACTCCCTCGTATACTTCTCCCTCCCAAATAGTAAACATCTTGAAAGTCCTGACAAGAAAATTTGAGACAGATAAACTATCCATTAAAATTATGAGGAATGCTTTGATTTTTGCCTAGAGGGAAGAGAAATCAAGCTTTCTTCTGTATCAGAAAAAGGCTTATAGGTAAAAAAAAATAAAATGTTAAGGGATGCCTCTGGCTACCCAGCCTGTCATTTCAGGTACCTTCCAACACCCACACATTTTGATCCTTGCAAGAGAAGGAGACAGAAGTCCACACCTTTCTAACACACAGTTGTCTGGCTGAAGTTACAGAGAAGCACAATTAGCCCTCCTCCTGGGCCCCAGCTATATTTTACAGGCATGCACTTAGGCTAGAAACAGTCCAGCAGGCCCACATGATATCAGTGTTGGTCCTTGTGTTCGCCTTGTAAATGTAAAAAGCAATTACTCATAAACAAATATGAAATGAAATCTCAGAGCTTAGAGGAAAGAATGAAAGTAGACTTAAAAAAATTCTTTCCATGTTCTGTGACAGGCTCCGGCAAAAATGTTTCCAGTCTATATCTATGCTTTGCATCAGCTATGTGTTTTTGTTTACTTGGATGCCATAATTATGGTTGGTCTGCTGATTTATGTTCAGGATTAATTTGATCAGTTTGTGCTATTGATCAGGAAAGTGGGAATATCTCACACAATAAAATATAAATCATTTTTACATTGTGAGTATTTTTAAATTATTTTGCATATTAGTATATGCATGTGTGTTTATATATATGCAAATATATATATAATATTGAAAACAACACTCTAAATGGAGGAAAGAAAACAACACTATAAACTCATCTCTTGATAAAGTCATCTTTCCAGAAATTGCCTAGATTGCAATTGTGAACATAGCTCACATTTATAACAACAGCAAATTGCAATCGTCTGATTATTCTCAGATCCTCTTTAGGGATTGATTGCATTTGGAGTTCTTGGGACTAGTGCCAGTGGATATATGACATATCCAGGAGCCTAAAAAAATATAAGCTACAGAAATAGATTGTTGGTTCACTGGTTGACCCAAGGGATAAGCCCAAGGGAAAATCAAGACATGCTTAGTTAACTATTTGATCACAAGACTGTAGGTGCCTGTGAACTTAAAGCCTTCTCTGAAGGCCATTAACATCAAAACTGAAGTGTCTAGGCTTTGCATAACTAAATAATGACACACCCTGAGTGGCCAGAAAGGGGTGTGGGGTGTGTGTAGCAGTGGAATTTTTTTCTCAGAGCAGGAAAAGGGGCTCCCCAAGGATCTGCTGACAGCCCTGAGCCAAGTGTGAGCTGCACCTGGAATGGCTGGAGTCTGAAATCAGGTGCTGTTTATTAGCTTTGCCTCATCAAAAATGCTTACAGGAGAGCCATATATTTTGTTTATATTAAACAGTCAACAAGGAAAATAAGAAAACGTGTTGTTCTGCAGATCAAAATAATAAATATTACTTATTGCTCTAATAAGCACTTAACTCTTTTTAAGAGAGCAGCATGGGCAGACAAGGGATTTATTTATTTATTTATTTATTTATTTATTTTCTGCAGTGCTTTAAGTCATTGACTTGATTTGTTGCCATTTACTGCAGTTGTGTAATGGCTATAAAACTGGAAAAAACATAAAACATAAAAGAAAGGTGTTGAAGTCAGCCTTAAGGTACTAAATTCCTGACAGCAGCTTGTAAAGCAGTGGAGATTTAGGTGCTGGAAGATGATGCTGGGGGTTGTGGTAGGTGACAGAAGGTGCTGAAGTGATGAGGCCATGACATACTGGAATTATGCAACTCTGAAAAAAAGATATGGGCACCTTCTGACCCCTCCTCATTCCTGGGAGCACCAATACTCCACAGAAGCTTTTCATGTGACATGAGTGGTCTTCAAGGTAGAAGCTCATGGTTTGGTTATGTCCAGCACTTCTCTTAAATTCAGGGTGAGTTTTGGTCTGATAGGACTTTACAGATCACTTCTATCAGGGACTGAAAACTTTCAATATATAAAAATACAGATTGTTTCTTTAAAAATAAAAATAAAAAAGTTGGTGATTTCCTTTCACACAGTTTTTTTTCAGAACAGTCTTAATGTTTCAGCCCCAGAGGCTGAATCTCAGATCTGTTGTGTACACAGCAAGGAGCTGAGCACTGCATCAAGAAAGGTCTTAAAAGGACTCTGCATCACATACGTTTTAAAATGCCTGGTACCTCCCATGTTCAGTAGTCTCATTCTAGTGAAGCATATGTTGAGGAAGGAGGAAACCTTAGTTCAGTCCCGCTCCCACAGAATAAAGAGACTGAAAGTTTTTTATGTAATCTTTCAGGAAGATTTCCCACCTGCTTCTCTAGAGACCACCATGCAAAAAACAAACAAACAAACAAACAAACAAACAAACAAAACCTTATTATTGGATCCAATCCACCATAAAAATAAAAATAAATAAATAAATAAAATGAAAAAAATAAATAAAGTGCATGAATCCGAAGAATGGAATTCACTTTCAGTGTTGGTATATATCCAAGTGTTTCCAGAGTGATGCTCATTTTGTGTTCCCAAGGGTCCTTGCTCCATGGATCACTTTATTTTGAAACACCTAAAATCTTGTGCATGAGGATACAACCTAGAGTACAAGCCACATCAGCTGAAGTCCCTCATTACCGGATTCCAGCAACTTAAAGTATGTTTTTTGCCACCATGAGAGTCTGGATGCTAGGCTAGGTAGGCCTGCAATTATAATGCAGGGTGGTCATGCCTCTACTACATTAAAATTCCATCTATTGGTATTATTGCAATTCACTTGTGGACTGTAGATTTATATACTGTACATATTTATACATATATATATATACATATAAATGGAATAGATTAGTTTTATTGTGTCTTGATACTTGATTTCATGAATAGCACAAGGCAGGCTGTGGTCAGATGCCAGGAATGAGGGGAGGAGGAATTAATAACCAGTATATGAAGTGGACTAAGAAGGATATAAACTTTCCCCTTCCTCTATTAGCATAGTTGAATGGAGTTAGTGATTTCTATCCCACTACCATGAACTACTATGCAATAAACTACTATGCAAACTTGGCTTTAATTTGTTTTCTCAGACTCACTCCTTGCACAAGTTACTCCCTTTCCCACTGCATCAGAGCTTGAGGCAATGCTACACTCTTTGATCCTGTATGGCTCCTTCTTGGTTAAGTCAAAAAGGGTTGGACAGGTATAGAACTATAACTGTAACCCCTAGCTAATGGGGGTTAATACATCTGCGATATCTTTTGTAAACGTAAGTAGATGTATCTTAACACTGTTTTAACTCTCAGCTCATCCTCCCAAACAGAATTCCATGTCATGTAGGCAGAGATTAGATTCAGAAGCTTTGCATTATGCAACCTCCCATTTTGGTCATTGAGGTTAGAATGAATTCCCTCAGTCCCACTTACTGGATATCTCTCATAATCCTTGGTTGTCCTAACTTTCTGCATTTATTTACAATGTCACTGTAAATATATCTGCTTATAACTGACAATCCAGTATTCACAATACCTCTCAATAGGCTTGTTCAGATCAAAGGACATGATGCTATTTCTCTGCCTGAAAAAACATGGGAACTTCAGGGCAGTTTCTTTTTGTAGGACCTGATCCATCTACCATTAAATTCAGTTCTAGAGCAAATGCATATGACCAAGAATAAGAAACTAATGCACACAGCTCTACTTAAGCGTCTACTCTAAAGCCTACCAAAGTCAGTGACAGTCTCTCCTGTGTGCTGTGGATTGGGTTTCAAGTGCCAGCAGTTACTCATGTTACATATAAGCACCAGAGCAGGGTCTTTAGTGATGTGAATGTTGATTACTAAGGCCAGTGTTAAGTCTTAGGCTGCCTCCAGAAAAAATGAGGTAGGAAAATGAACTGAAGTCCAGGAACAAACTTCTATTTAAAAGGCACTACAGTAGGAGAATGGGAGGGTGAAGGTGGAAGTCTGCAGAATATTTTCACTAGTAGTGAAAACTAGATGTTTGGCTGTCCATACTCTTTTCAGGCAGTTAGTCATGTACTAGCTTATAACCTCTACATGTCCCTGAGGAGGCAAAATGAAGAGAATGTGTCAGTCTCTTCTCCCTGGTAACCAATGATAGGAAACACAGGAAAGGCACAAAACTGTGCTAGGGGAGGTTTAGACTAGATGTTAGGAAACATTTCTTTACCATGAGGATGGTCAAACACTGGAACCAGATTTCTATTGAGGTGGTTGATGCTCCATGCTTGTCAGTATTCAAGAAGCATTTGAACAATGCCTTGAATAATACGCTTTATCTTGTAGGTAGCCCTGAAGTGGTCAGGCTGTTGAACTTGATGATCTTTGTAGGTACCTCCCAACTGAACTACTCTAATAATTCTAATTCTAATTCTAATTCTAATTCTAAATTCTAATTCTAATTCTAAATTATATTTCTAATTCTAAATTCTAAAATTCTAATTCTATTTCTAAATCTATTTGAAATCAAATCTTCTTTCCACAGAATAAGTAAAATGAGATATTCAGCAATGCATTGTATCCATTAGTGCTACTCATTGTGCTCAGTTTACTAAAACTTCTAGCTAAACTTGCTTAAAAATATCCAGACTGTAACAATGACTCTTTTGAAATATTACATTTACTGCATAGCAGTATCAGGAGAATAATTTAATAATAAAAAATATACTGAGAACGATGGGCAGTTTTAGCCGATATCTCTAAAGCCAAGGACATTTTATCACCATTTTAATTTATGATTATGGGATGTTTTAAGAAACTAAACCTAATTCATGATCTGGGTGAGATGAATTACTGTGGATATATTCCATTACCCTCTATCACCTGTGGTCATAATGGCATTCATAATAAGTCATTTGAAACAAAACAAAACAAAACAAAACAAAACAAAACAAAACAAAAAAGAGAAAAAATCCTTCCCGTGCTGAAGTACTATAGTGGTTCAGCTAAAAGCCAGAATATCCTAGAAGCGCAGAATTAAGATAAACATAACAGGATGACCTCAGTATTTCAAATGAAGATAAGAAAAGAAAATTTTGTATAATAATATCAGAACATAGAGTAAAACAGTAAATCATTCTTTGGGTAGATAAGCTTACACACAAGAGAGGGTCTTTGTTACTATTTTTTCTTTTAAATTAGTACCTGCCTCCTTTGGCTTTTGCAGTGATGTGTACAGTACTTAGAAAACTGTATCCATCCACATTCATAATCTCTTTAGGTTTGGTCAATTGAAGCAATATTGAAGCAATAAAAGAAGTAGGGAATAGGAAGGATCAATTCCAAAGCCAGGAAGGCTTGGAGAGAAAAGTGTACCTAAGTTACTTATCCTGGCTAGAGTAAATTAGCCCAGACAAAGAGATTCACACTGTATTGAAGAGGGCAGTGTGCCTCTTGCTGAAATTGTGCAATGGTGGGACCAGCAGGGAACATTTTTAAGCCTCCATCCTGCCAGCTGCTTTACATGGGTGGTCCCTAAGCATGCCTGGTATGTAATTAACCTGAATCCCTGGGTAGCATCTGTGGCATACACACTGGTATTGCATGCTACCCTAGCTTCCCTGCAGGTCTGACAAATGAATGTTGTGTTACAATTACAGTACAAGAAGTAGCAGTCTGAAGCCAGCCCTACATTTTCCTTCCTCCCTTTAAAAATAAGGAACATGCTTTTCCATTAGCTGCCAATTACAACAAAATTCACTTTAGAATTAAAAAAAAAAAAAAAAAAAAAAAAAAAAAGACCCAAAAGACCCAGCTGTAAAAAACTTGCTTCTGTCCTTGAAAATCAATGCCTACAGTGGAAAGTGCACAGATTTGCACCCAGCCATGCTTGTTATGTAGAACATATTTTCATCACATTCTTTGAAATCTATTAGGCCTTTGATCTGGCAGATTTCTTAACTGATGATCAGTTTTTGCTATGTAACTAGTATTACTCTACTCAGGTGCTTCTATTTAAGTGCTTAACTAGATCAGGATGCTAGTCTTGCCACACATGGTGCAGAAATATATTTGTTTCTGCATGCAGTTCCAATGACTACAGTTAGTAGGGAGACTGAACAGAACCTAACGTTACACACAGACAATTATTTGAAAACAACATCAACAACAACAACAAAAACAAATCCCTTGCCTTTCAAGATGAAACAGATTTTCTAAGCCAGAAGGGTTATTTTACTGGTCATTAGCTGCGATAAGACATTCTCTCCAACAGCAACTACGCTATATATACCATACAATGTTGACTTTATTATATTCTGGCTCTACGGGTTATATTATCATTTTAACTACATTTACCATCTTTTCTTAATTTAAAAAGAATCTGTTTCTCATAGTGATGCTGACAGATTGGTTGGCATCATTAAGGTGTTTGATATGTTATCATAAAATCCTGTGACTTGTGAAATGATGTGATTTAACCTACAGTCATGTATGCCAATTTCAGTGAGGTCTGATTGACAAGAGACACTTATACAAAAAGTGAGATTCTCTTCCTAATTAGAAACTGTGAAAGCAGCAAAACAGTGACAGTGGACACTGTGCTATTACCTTCGCTGTATTGGCTTGGTCTTCCGAATACCTAAGTTACTGGGAAGTTACTGCTTTGTCAGGGTAGACTCATGAGGCATATCATGTCGGCAAACTCCTCTTCTTCCAAAACATGCTTTGAAATGGAATTAATGTGTTTAGGCTGTGCATTATGGGATAATGGGATTTTCTTGCTGGGAATTCAGGAGGAATGTTCCTGGAAGACTCTAAGTCTACACAGGGAAGAGTTCAGCTCCGCAGACAATGCTTGTTGTCTAGTAATATTGTGTCCAATGTTGGCTTTGATTTTATCGGCTGGAACCAGACTCAGAGAGACAATTTCCAGATGCTGAGCCAAATCCTTTTTTTCTATTACACCAAAGACAGGAGAAAGGAGAATCTACCTATCTACCTCACATCCCACTGATTGCTTAAGCCAAACACTGAGATACAAAGATCAGCCCTCTGCATCTTCCCAAGTTTCATTAGGGACTTAAGCATGTGATTTGGCACAGGAAGGGCTGGGACTGTTTGCCCATGGCCTCAGAGATTTTATACCTGACTGAAGTTGAAGGCTGCAGCTGCATAGGAGAGAAAAAAAAAAAAAAAAAAAAAAAGAAAGAAAGAAAAAAACTCAAAGCATGAGCTTGCTTACACTGCTTTTACTCACCCTTTCCAAACTGGGAGGGTGTGCCAGCTATTATGCACATATTTCTGTAATTCTCCGGTCAGCATGTGGATTTACATACTGCAGTATGTGTGTTGAATGCTGCTTGCTGATGCTGGCATAGATCACAGCTTTGCCACCAGAGGCACAGATCATGCTGCAGCACAGACACAAAGTGCCTGCCTGCATGTGTCGCCTGTTGGCCCTGATGAAGGTATGTCGAAGTGATAGCACAACAAGCAGTTTTCTCCCATGACTGACTTTTCTTCTTAGAGATGATTGTGGGATATCTCCGTGGGGGTGACAGTGAAGTGTAAGGATGCTGGAGCTAGCTTTGGATGAGTTCACTTGGTACTGACAATAGCACTGTATGACACTTCTCTCCTGGGGAAATTATGTAGCTGTCTGCAACACAAACATACTCCATAGAGTTGGGGCTGCCTCTATGCCTTGTTTTCTCTGATTAATTTTCATTCTGCAATAATTGTGATTTTTTTTCCCTTGTCCCCTTTCCCCTTCCCTTCCCTTCCCTTCCCTTCCCTTCCCTTCCCTTCCCTTCCCTTCCCTTCCCTTCCCTTCCCTTCCCTTCCCTTCCCCTTTCCCCTTCCCCTTCCCTTTTTCATTTCCTTTTCATTTTTTCCTTCCATGTTTCCTTTCCTCTTTCCTAAAGGAAGGAACATTTTGTCTAACTTTCTACAGCTAGAGGAAGGAGAGGGCTTCTTTGTCCAAAACCTCTTATTTTTCTCTTCCTCTCCCAGAATTTTCAGTTCACACTTTAAAAAAGATTCATGTCTTCTGAGAAAGAAATGACTGGAGTTTGATTTATTTATTTTTTTCCTAATTTTTTTAATTTCCTTTTTCAAGGTGAGAGAAGGCAGTTCTATAAAATAAGCATATCCCATTATGGCTGGAATGTATCTTTGTTTTCTAGTGGTTTAAGAAGCTCAAATAAAAGCTTCAAGGATCCTTGTCTGGGTTTTACTGCAATATCCTTTTTCTTATTACTCTGTCTTGAATTGTGTCTCTAATGGAAGAGAAGATATCAAGTACAACTTTATGTACTTTTGTAGAATCGGCACATCAAAACAAATACTGCCTTTTTTTATCATAAATTGCTGCTTCTCTTTTTTTGCTTTTCTGTTTTTAACTCCTCCTGCCATAGCTATTTGCTGTTATGATGTGACAATTTCTGTGGCTGTTTTGCATGTTGATTTAGTTTAGAGTTGAGTTGTTCTCTTGGATGCTATCCGCATAATTAATGCCTCCTATCAGTCTCTAGCAGAAGGAAGAAAATCTTTTCTATCTCTGATGGAAATGCTTGAATAGCCCTCTGGGGCCAATTAGATCACCAAATGGCAGTGACATCCTGGAAGAAAACACTATGGTGCATTTTCATCATTCTTTTCAGCAAAGCAGGTTGGAGGATAGGTGGAGGGAGAGGGAAGGAAAATGTCAGGGTCTCTGATCAGAGCAATAAACTGGCATATAGACCACATCTTATTTCCCAGTTGGAGGTCCTGACATGACATCTCTCACTTTTTCAACCTCATTTATTTCTGGCTAAGTAAATATATTTCACCACTGTTTTGAAAGTGCAGTGTCTTGATGACAGTCTGAATCTATAGCATTTAATTCTAGCATTTCTTGTGTCTCTTGACAGCAAGTAGGCAGAAAATACAGCTTGGGTTAAATTACATTTCTGGTCAATTCCAGTTGTAGTGCTTTTTAATCAGAACATTTAAGGCAGCATCCAGGCCTTTAGTCAAATTGGTTAGGGCTTTCTATTCTTATTCTAAAATTTAATATCGTGTAAGAGTATGATGCTTATTATAGCATTACTGTTATTCCTGGCTTTAGTGATAGGATGGTTAGTAGAATTATTAGTTGTTTCAACAAAGCCCTAAAATTTGAAACCATTTAAAATTTTAAGTTGAATCCTGAAACCATCTGTGTAGAATTGTGGTAATAATCCTTAAGTGCAATAAGTTTATAAGTGATATGCATGTCATGCTGTTAAAATGAATGTCTGTGTTGCCTTGACATTTATAAATGCTAAAACCTTTACTTTACCTTGCTATTCAATTAACAGCAGGAGACATTATTTAAAACTGTAACCTTCTCATGCTTATGGATTATTGCTTAATTTTATTAGTCTTTTTATAAAAAGAACCATTCAGTCATCACTATTTCTCCAGTGTCAAGGAGCACAATTGTAAGTTGATGTATGATAGTAAATTACAAGGAGAGCTAGAAAGAAGAGATTAAGTTTATAAACACACGTTTCTGATGCCATTCTTAAACATCAGGTTAGGAAGAGTGTCAGTAGAAGAGAGGTGACTTTTCATTAAAAAGACAATCCCGTTTTGTAAGTAACAATCATTTGATTAATTTCATATGAATACAACTTAATTAGCATGACTTAGAAAGCTGTATTGCTTTCAAGTTTTTCTCAACAGGTAGGCCAAAAATGATCTTCCACATGGCCACTGTACATGATGAAGAACAGACCGTCTTTGTACATAAAGTGCTACCTCTCACACATGCTGCTCACATGTGTGTTCATCACACAAGGAACCATTATAATGAAAGTTAACAGTACTTTGTGGGATATGTGCTGATCCTTCACCTCAGGAGGCATGGGCTCACTGGAAAACCCCAAACAGTCCTTGTGGATGAGTCAATACTGAGGTCACCAGTGCAGCTTGAATTTACAGAAATGAGAAAAGTGAGCATATGACAGACCCCATATGGTCATGAGATGGGAGACTACAGGAACCTTAACATGCCTTGCTCTTGTCACTCCATCTTTACTCCATTTCCTACCCGTCAAGCTTTCAGGTATCTGCCTGTCAAGCTTGCAGTCTTACATCACAAATCCAATGTGGTGCCACCTTGTTGTTCTCCCACCCCTGACCCTCTTTATCATTCACTTCACAAGCTATCAATAAATCAGCAAAATCTAAGATGTTCTGTTGTTGTTGTTGTTGTTGTTGTTTTCCTTGGGAAACATTTAAAATGTGGCAGAACGTGCTACAGCTTACAGAAAGAAAAAGATATTGTGGATAGTAGGCAAGACTACCTTAAATTGTAGAGCTTACCTTGTAGAGCTTAGGGATATGGTTTAGGGGATGATTTGTTAGTGTTAGGTCAGAGGTTGGACTCGGCGATCTTGTAGGTCTCTTCCAACCCAGACATTCTGTGATTCTGTGATTCTGTGATAAATATTGAACTAAAGTATTTATTGCATCCTGATTGCACCTCACTGTGTGGGAGTTCCTCAGGCTCTCTGCCCCCAGTTGCACAAACCAAGGAACTAGTAGGAGCACACCTACTCCTTTCTCGATGAGTCCCCTCAGAGGGGCTGCATGTGGCCAGCTCCCATCCCTGTCCAAAGCCACATCAGCCAGGATGCATGTGAAGGGTCCAGGGCTGCAGGATGCACAGCAGAACACAATCACAGCTCTAGGTATTTTATTCCAGACTAGGACTCCAAATAAGACAACCTCTGCAAGTTAAGACTATCTCTGTAACTTCCAACATTTGCAGGTGTCTGTTGACAGGAATTAAAAAGTTGAGAAGTAAAAACTAGAAGAGAAATCTTAAAAAGATTCTTTGACACAGATGCAGCTCTTATAAGCCATGGGGTCTTGATGACCCTCAGTAAAATCCCTCATTGTTTCCTCCCACACTGAACATGAACACCACGTGTACTAGTTCCTCACCCAGCATCACAACAAATTGGGACAAAAAAGTGTTCTGTGCCTTTGCAGTTGCCCACATTTGGGATCTCACTGACCATCCTCAAAGCTGCAGAGATGTGCTTGTGGCAAGTCTGCCTAAGCACAGAAAGCACCACACAGGAGAAAATTAGATGGTCCTGACACTCCAGCTGTCCTGTCATGTCACAGCACTTATTACTATTTTTTCTGACTGTCTCCAAGCTTACAAGCAGGTGCCTAGGAACTTGGGATGTGTGCAAAATGGACAGAGTGGAGAAAATTACAAGATCAGTGAAGGTAATGGCTATTGTTTCTATTTTCTAACAGGCAACAACTACATATTCTCACCTCATTATTATTTTCTAGGTAATGAATAACCAATACTGCTCTTGCCTCGCTAAATATCGTTCTTTCAAACGTCTGTCATGTTACACAGGTATGCACAAAACCACATTCCTACAACAGAATTTTCACTATGGATCTCCCCAAAACCAAAATGCTTAGGTAATTTGCTCTGGATATAAACATTAAGAATAATCACCCTCAAAAGTGAAATCTGTTTCATTAAAAAGTTTTCTTCTATGTTGGCTGCTCTTTAAACAGATAGAAATATCACTTAAATAGTTAATATTTGCATGATTTTTTTTTCACAGCATAGTAGTTTTGGGGTCACTTAAAAATCACTGGAAATGTAACCCCTTGCACTTCCTGTAAAACACTGAACTCTGGATGATAATCAAGACCTCTAGAAAATTGTGGGCTGCATAAAAATTGCAGATTTTGCAATTTTCTGACTGCTGTGTAATTTTCTGGCACACTTAAATATGTGTTTGGTTTAGTGCCAGGCTTCTCCCTCCCCCAGACACCCTAAAATTAACAAGGAGCTTTGGGAATTTCATCCATCAAACAGAGACAGAAGTGTCCAATCAGCCTGGAGGAAGCATGGCTGACCAGTGCTGACCCAAATCCCTTTTGAGAGCAGTAAGGAAGGAGACAGAGACAGATGAGGAAAAGTAAGTCTAACTGAGAAAAGAGAGGGAGGACAAGATCAGAAAGGGAGAATGAAAAACTAGGAGAAAGGTTGTAAGAGAGACAGAGATGCAGAGACATAGGAAGAATGGCCTGTAGTTCCCTTGTAAAGTTTATTTGGTGCAATTTCATCTGGGGATTGGGAATGGGAAATTTATATACTAAAAAAAAAAAAAAAAAATAGTTTATCCTCAGAAAGCTAAAGAAGCATCTGCACTTTTTGTGATTTGGTTAAGGTAGTGCTGAGGTGATTCAGAAATTCATTAAGCACTGAATTTGCACAGGGAATTTTAAAGTTACAGTGGATTTGTAACTTCACTCAACAAAGTTGATGAAAGGTGGGGGAAGATGCCTGTACCAGGGACTGCCTTGACACTACATCACATAATGGGAAGAGAAGCCTGGGCATCCCATGCCAGTGCAACACCTTAATCACTGAGACATCCACACTCCACAGTTTATTGTCTTTCTATTCTAGTTTTCTTGCCTTTTTCTAAAACCTTTAGTCAATTACTAGAGGTAGTTTTTTTAGTGAAGCAGCACAAAATAGTTTATACAGCCTGCTTTGTCCTGTTTATCAGCTTACTTCCTCCCATTTGTTATGTCATAATGCCCAGCAACTGTACCTCACTGAGAAACAAAAAATCATCAGCCCTTGAAGCTCAATGCTCACTGCAGAAAATAACACCTCATGGGACATATTACTATGACTAATCAGTACTACTGTTAAAAGGCGTCTGCTCTTCAGAAGAAGCTTTTTGAAAGTTCTGAGGAATAGGGAAATATTTTAAATGAAGAAGCAAAAGAGTTAAAAAGTATGAGGCATATTTGAAACAATCAAGGAATAAGTTTACAGACATATTGCCCAATTCTGTATGTATCCTGTGGCTTTGAGATTGGATCCTTTTACCAGGACCACTGTCAGAAGTCTTTGTTGTTATATCAGTGCTTTTTACTTAGCATTTGTCCTTAGATATTTAATCTCCCATCAGTAAAAATTTTATGTATAACCATACTCTTCTCAGGTTGAGAAATCACAAGAAAGCTTTGAAAAAAACAAAACAAAACAAAACAACAAGAACAAAACATTATGATTACAGGCACAGGCAGTTTTGAGATTGTTCCAAAAAGTGACTCATTCTTAGTTTAAATAAAGGTAAATAAATTGAACAAAATATGGAAGATTTTCTCTAATACTGTTATGGGATAAATCCTCGATTCTCTAGTAATACTTATTCTTTCTGTCAAGACTAGTGTGTTCTGAATCAAAAGTGTTGTGCTCTTTTAGAAAACATGACTAGAAGTTTTATGCCAAATACACCATGGACTCACTCTATCAGCACAAGAAAATATGATGATCTACCTTTTCTGGAAATTATTCACTCCGAGGTATTATAAAACTTTCTGACCTCACTGGTGTCATGAAAGGTAGTTCTAAATAGGCTTATAGAAATACAAAATTATGAACAATACTAAACTAAACTAAATTAAAAAAAAAAAAAAAAAAAAGTAGACAAAGACAAAGAGGGAGAAGATCATGGGGAATATCATACTCAGATCAGATCATACTGATATGTATGAGTAACACGTGGGAGGGAACGAAGGTGAGGGAACAAAACTCTTCTCAGTAGTGCCCACTGGCAGGAAAAGAGGCAATGGACACAAATTAAAGCACTTGATATTCTATCTGAACACAAGAAAACATTTATTGTTTCTATTTATTTTTACTCTGAGCGTGGTCAAACACTGGAAAGGTTGTCCAGAGAGGTTACAGTCTCCATCTGTGGATATGTTAAACCTGACTGGACGTAGAATCATAGAATTGTTTGGGTTGGAAGGGACATTAAAGATCATCTAATTCCAACCCCTCTACCATGGAAAGGGATGCCACCCACTACATCAGGGTGGCCAAGGCCCCATCCAGCATGGCCTTGAACATCTCCTGGGATGTGGCATCCAAAGCTTCTCTGGGCAACCTGTTCCAGTGCCTCATTACCAGTGAAGAATTTCCTCCTGGTGTCTAATCAAAATCCATCCTCTTACTTTAAGACCATTCACTCTTGTCTAATCATTATCTATCCAAGTAAAGAGTCCTTGTCCATACTTTTTATGACACCTTTAAGTATTGTAAGGCCACAATGAGGTCACCCCAGATCCTTCTCTTCTCCAGGCTGAACATCCCCAGCTCTCTCAGCCTTTCTTCATAGAAGAGGTACTCCAGCCCACAGGGGCCCACTTCTCCAGCCTATCCAAGTCAAGTCCACCAAGGTGATCAAGGGAGTGGAGCACCTCTCCTATGAGCAGAGTCCGAGAGAGCTGGGACTGTCCAGCCTTGAGAAGAGGAGTCTCAGAGGGGAATCTCATCAATGTCTGTCAAAATCTGAAGGGACAGTGCAAAGCCGATGGAGCCAGGCTCTCTTCAGTAGTGCCTGGTGCCAGGACAAGAGACAACAGGCACAAACCAGAACACAGAAGGTTCAGGCTAAGCATCAGAAAACACTTCTTTACTGTGCAGGTGATGGAGGACTGGCACAGGTTGCCCAGGGAAGTTGTGGAGTCTCCCTTCCTGGAGACCTTCAAAAGCTGTCTGGACATGGTACTAGGCAACATCCTCTAAGTGTGCCTGCTTGAGCAGGAGTGACTTCCAGAGGGCCCTTCCAACTTTAACCATTCTGTAATTCTGTGAAATCCTTTGAGTTTTTGAGATTCAAGTACGAGTGATTTTATATACTTTCCTTATTTTAACACTTTCTCAAATTTGTAAATCTCATGAGGACAAGATATCACGAGATATTCTGCTACTTATGTTTTTCAGTTTGGTTAGACATATGGCACCACATGAACAGCTTTCCTTCTAGAGTTTGATTTCTGTTACTCAGCTATGAAATACACAGTAAAATGACACTTTCTCCAAACTGAAATGCTTAAAAAAGGTTTTATCCTGATTCCAGTTGTGCTTTAGGTTCAATCTGGTTTTATTTTCAAGATGGGAAGACTAATGAATTGTAGCATGTGATGATGTATGTAATTCACCATACTTCATCTTTAAAAGATTTCTGTTATTGAAGGACACTGATGCTACACATATGAAGACCCCCATGCAAATGGGATCTGTGCTATATCTGATATGCTTTATGCTGTCTCTGTTATTTTTAACTCAATGGGTAAAGTTCAACAATGCACCACAGGAACCTCCATTACTACTTTCCTGGCTTAAGTTTCAAATTCATTTCCAAGAATGAAGTCAGGAAAGGTAAGATTGACTCTTTCTTTTAATTTGGGTAGTTGTTTGGTTGAGGTCAGTGAAGATACAATATTCTGTATGTTGCATTGCTTCTGTCACAGTAGTGGGGAAAGGAATCTGTCTGCCTGATGTATATAGCTTGGACTGTCACATGCTCGCTTGCTCTGGAGACATGGTGCACACTTAGTCTGAACTGTAAAGATCTAAACTGTAAATTCATGTTTAGTACAGATAGCAAACAATTTAGCTGCATGCTTCAACGAGACCATTAATATCTTTTTCACAGATAAGAAAATACCTTTTTTACTTTTGCTCAGCACATACATCCAATGACAATTTTTGTATCCATACTTCAGAGCATTGTATTGATAGATCTCAATAAAACATTTATAAGAATTTCTTAGCGTGGACACAGCTATATGCATTTCCTCTATCGTGGTTGCAAAAACACTGAAAACACTTTGTTAAAAATAAATAAGCCTAAGGCACAATTCTGTTATTGAAATTTCATCTTGGGTGATTAAAATTTAACAAAATTATGAGTACTTGAAACACAGTTTTCTAACTGAGAGTACTGAAAAATATGACTACATAAAGATATTGTTATGGTTATTAATTACAGAATATGTATGCAAAAATGTACAAGGCATCTGAATTTAATACTTTCAAAGCAAAAATCATCAATCGTTTTTTTTGAAATAATAGTGATTTTGCTTATGCAAATCAAGTAAGGTAAGGTCTTGTATAATGCACCAGCCAGAAAAAAAAATCTTTCTGAAATGTTTTTCATTAACAAAATTTCTATTTAGAAGGTTCTAAAAGAGTACTTTCTTTTTTTAAAGATTTTCTGATAAAAATAATAGAAGATGGAAAATAAATGTACATTTAAATATTTCCTCTCATCTAAGCCTATGGTTCACTTTTACTAAAACAGGTTTCTAGAATCACTGTTTATTCTTGGTCTCACCTTGAGAAGTTGTCGAACTCTCACTTGCTAAATGTTCTTGGAGGTCTCTCAGATTATTATCAGTGTTGTGCTTCCACACAGGTCCAGCTTTGCAGTGACTACAGACATCATAGTGGCTTTAAGTCCCATGTCATACTAAAATACTTAGAGAGTATCCATGCTCTTCTGAACTTGTGTTTACAGATTTCTCTATCTATAAATTGTCTATCAGAAAGTTTATATTTGGTCTTTCTATGCTAGAACAGTGGAATACAACCCACAAAATCTCTGCTTCAAAGTTCTTTCTAAACAGAGGAATCTTCCTTCTCTCACATGACATCTCCAAGTACATTTTCCTGGAGTCAGTTTACACCAAGAAGTTCCTGCACTAATGGAAACTCTACATATCTCTCCCTGGCCTGCACTGGATATATGTTTCTATGGTATGTTAGTGCATTTTAATTCAAAAGACCAAAAAGAAGATTAGAAGTATATATTTCAGATGATTGAGAGCAGATGCAGGGAAAATTTTTAGGAGGAATGTGATGGGGATGGTCAAATGGTGTAGCCTAGAATTATTGGTGGAATTGTGTCATCAGCCATGTCCAAAAAAATGAACATACTTGTGTCTCTGCAAAGCTTAATTTAGAGGATAATAAAGAGATTTCAAATCTTTATCTGAGATTTGAATCGAAATCAAAGATATAACAAAACATAGAGGATAATAAAGAGTTTTCTAAATCTTGCCACTCCGTGGGTCTATTTTCAGGGACCATAATTTCTTCATATACTTCTTAACTAACAGAAAAAAAAAAAAAAAAAAAAAAAAAAAAATAGATTAATTGCAATTTGGGTGGAATCCTGTAAGGTTTTCACATAAATATAAATGGAGAGGTAAGGCTCTGAACTTATTCTGTCCCACTTAACCTCACTGTTCTTTCCTCCTTTGCAAACAGAATCCACCTTTCCAGAGGTTCAGAAAGTTCTAGAGAATGTCCATAGTCAATACTAATTTTCAGCTATATTTAAATAAAATTATGATTTAAATACCATACAGCGGGATACAGTTTCAAATATAGGCATATTCCTCCCTAGTCTCATATATGAATAAAGGTGCACAGAACCATTTATAGTAACTGTATATTTATTACCAAAGCTAAATATCTTGTATTTTCAGTGTATTTGCCAGATCATCTCTGCATTGATTCTCGTGTGTTTAGTAAGGTTGTTAGTGTTGTAGACAGAAAAACTAAACATAGGAAGGAAAAAAAAAAAGAAGAAACTAAAACAGATGAAACACAGACATAACTTTTCTTTTGGATTTATATCTGTCCATGTTTCTGAGGTCCATAAAATGGAATATTCTCTGCTTTAAAGATTTCTCTCTCTCTCTCTCTCTCTTTTTTTTTTTTTTTTTTTCTTTATCCTGGTCCCCAATATTTCTCTTCCCAAAAGAGCTAAGTGAATACATACTTTCTGCCTTTTATTAAATTCCATAAAAGCTTTCCCATTGTTAAATGAACTGTAAGCCAGCAAAGTACTGAGCTGGAGGCTATTATTTCCTGGCAGAGCAGACAATATACTGTTCAGCATACAATTAGCATGCCTTCTTTGATTAAATAATTAGATAAGGCTAACTTCTAGGTCTGTAACCTTCTTACTGCCTATTAAAACTTGGAATGAGCTGAAATGTCCAATCTCTGAAGTAATATCTTCCAACAGTAAGAATGAGAAAAGAAAAAAAATCAGAAGTAAAAGTGGCTTATTTTTTTTATGTATGTATGTGGGTTTTTTTGTTTGTTTGTTTGTTTGTTTGTTTTTTTACAATGGTGCAATCGTATTTTGGTCACTGCTGTGGTTAATATCAGCAATTTTGCTGGGGACGTTCAAAGCAAATTCAAGGAGAAAGTAAACAAAGATAAAAATGCTGTGCATTACTTTATGATACAAAGCTATACATCATTCATGATATCTTTATAATGCAACACTATTTAGATGTTTCACTCTGGAAAGAAGCCCAAGTGTTTCCAGGCACTCTAAAAGCATATGAAATTATGATCGTGGACCATATTTAAACCACCTACTCTAAATGCCTAATTTAGGCATTGCTACTAATACAGTGTTTAAATTTAAGAGAGAGATGAGTGATCCAGGGTATGCAGGCCTGCCAGATCTTGCTTCCACTACAGCTGGTGGGAAAGAAATAACTGTGACTCCTAATTCAAGCTCTGGAGATGGGATTCATGGGATTCATCTCACCTCACTTCTTGTATATAAAAAGTAGTGGTTTAAATCTGGGCTGGCAGTCTTCCCTTAAATTCAGAGAGGGTGACACCTCCACAGCGTCTTTCCTGTTGTCACCTGTTTCAAAAAGGAGTGAATTTTCCTCTAGTGTTTCCTCTGTTGCTATTTGGTAAGTTTTGATTTAGACAAGTGAATTCCAGATACATGACCTGACTTTTCTTATGGTGGTCAGTCTAACCATGAAGTCACAGGTGTGTCTTGCTACCAACTTCACAGGGTGCTGAAGCTGTTACGTGAGAGCAGCAAGGTCTGGTCTGTAGGGGCAGGAGAGGAAGGAAGAGGAATGAAAGGCTATGGGGGCCCTGCCCCACAGCACATGAATGAGGTGAGCAGGGCAGGTTGGTGATGGTCATGAGGGTTCACTAGGAACCTAGGAGAAGTTAATGACGACAAGGCGTCCAAGGTCTGCTCAGGGAGTCAAACCAGGACTGGAATCAGCAAGGTCCATGAGCACAGGCACAAGTGCTGTAGCTCAGACAAGACACAAGAGCAAAGGCTGGAGCTGACACATCTCTGAGGCAATGGGAAGATCCCCAGCTGGTGGGGAGGCCCCTTGCACAGCTGCTCATAGCTCTTGCCTTCAGCCCTGCCCACAACAACCTGACAGGAGGCTGCATGGTGTTTCTGACTCTTAACAGGCCACACCACATGGCCTGTCACTACGGGCCAACACTTACTGACCAAAAGTGTTTCAATAGTCTTTATCTGATAATCTGGGCCCACATGCATGAATTTATACAAGACACACATTGCCTATAGAAATTATTAAATATTAAGCACCACATATCAAAACAAATTCAAAAGCTGATGAGAATCCTGCTGAATGAGTAGATGCAACAATTTTAAATGATATTTCTAAGCCAATCACTCACATTTGTGTTTAAAAATATTTGTGGTAATAGTTGAATACTTTCTGTGGAAGTCATAGAATCATAGGATCATAGAATCATTACAGTTGGAAAAGACCTTCAAGATCATCTGGTCCAATTGTCCCCCTACTATCAGCCACGTCCCTAAGCACCACGTCCAGCCTCTCCTTAAACACCCCCAGGGTCGGTGATTTCACCACATCCCAGGGCAACCCATTCCAATGCCTGATTACTCTTTCTGATAATAAATGTCTTCTAATTTGTAATCTGAGCCTCTCCTGGTGCAACTTGAGACCATTTCTTCTACTCCTGTCACTAGTTATCTGTGAGAAGAGGCCAACACCAGCTCCCCACACCTTCCTTTCAGGTAGCTGTAGAGAGCAATAAGGTCTCTGTTGAGCCTTCTCTTCTCCAGACTAAACAACCCCAGTTCCCTCAGCTGCTCCTCATAGGACTTGCATTCCAGAAGTCCTGTCACTTTCACCAATTATTAGGAAAAAATCTGCCTCTGTGACACTGTCATCATTTTATACGACAGATAAAAGTGCAGAAAAGTGAGAAGTACAGCAAAACTAACGTTCCTCAGAGATGTTATGACCAAACAATTTAAGATACACTTTAAATAAATAACATCATATTTTTGTGACCTGCCCGGCCTTGGACCAGCAGCTGTACTTGTCTAGCTCCATCTCTGCTCCCATACAGCTCTGCTTGGCTGTGAACTTGCAGGGACACAAGGTCAGCTACCCATTTTCAGCAGAGCAGCTGTGGTAATAAACTTGTGGTGAATATATCAACTGAGCAATGTTCCCAAGATCTTATTTTTGTGCTCTGTGGAAATGGTGTGTTGAGAATTTTTCTAGTCAAGAGATTCTTACTGCATTTCTGTTTATTTTACAATCCTTTAGTCTATCATTTTCTAACAGCTTTTTATAATGTATATTTGTATATTTTAAAAATGTTAACACTGATGTAAGCACCTCAATGTGTTGTACTCTTCTGTGCATTCAATATTTCATCAAGATACAACTGAAAAGACTAATTATAAAAATTCACAAATTACTCAAGTCCAGTTGACCCATTTTGCTCATATGGCATTAACAAGTGCACTGTCTGTAAGGACCTCACACATATCAAGTCTGACAGCAATTACACAATTTAATGACAACAAAACAAAAACAAAACAAAACAAAAAAAACTGTATCCTTCATTAGCAGGTTTGGGGTAAAATTCATATTTTCTTCCTTAAGATGTCACTAATAACACTAATAACACTAATAGCACTAATAACATTTTGTGCTAAGAGACAGCTTTTGAAAACATATTTCAGATTAGCTACAGTTGACATTTTCTCCTAGTACAAATATGTAGGTGACCGTGATTTAAGTGAATTCCAAAGTCTCATTCTGATCCTTTCTTATCACTGAAGCTGTCACCTATTTGTGCAATGGAGAAACCACATGCTCCAAACGCAGAAATATTGTGAGTTGCTGTGATTCCCCTTGTTTTGATGGAGGTAAAATAGTTTATGCCAACTGCTGCTCCTTGATCCAACATTCTCTGGCTGTAAGGTGGCAACTTTTAATCTTAGCTTTACAATACAGTATTTAAGGTTATAAAACTGCTTGGAGCCTCATTGAACTTTAGTAAGCTCAATACTAGCACAGCTGTCAGCTCCTATCGCTGTAGCTTCTGAAGATGATCTGAAGAAGCTCCCTTTTCAGAAACTGAATCTGTTGTAAAGTAATCAGAAAACAAAACAAAGCTTAGCTTATATGGAACGGCACTTGACCATAGCTCCTGTCTCAGTAGCCACAGCTAACAGAAGTAGGCAGTTAGAATCAGCAGTTTATGGTTAGTCCTTCTAGATCTGCTGGAAAATTCTCTTAGAAACACTTGGAGAAACTTTGGGGTCGCTGCTAGCATTGGGGAAAGGGTGGCTACAGAGTGCCAGGACAGTTAGTAAGCTCTGGCAACTTCTAACAAGCTCTTCCAGCTGTTCTTGACCAAAGGGTGTTGACTCCATCTGAATCCTGATTTGGGAGGGTCAAGCAGCCTTCCGAAGAGGTACTGGGGAGAGGCCTACGTAACTGCTTATGAAGGCTCTGCTGAGAGCAGTGTACATGTGCTTGATGGTGGAGAAAAGCTATAGAGCATGGTCCCCTGCATTCTCTGGAATAGTTCTCTCTCTGATGTGTTAAAGACCTTGACTCAAACCAAGTTGCTGAGGGAGGATGCAGCTCCAGGGTTGAAGGGTGAGTGAGTCCTTTTGCTGGGGAAGACATGCTTCTTACCTGCAGGAGGTGTGCACGGGGGCATTTTCTGTGTATCCAAGTAAAGCAGCTGTGGAAAGAGATCAGCAGACTGTGCTGCAGCAGAAATGTTTTAAAAAGGACTGACTGGAGCTTCTAGCTTCAAGATTCTAAACCTATAATTGCACTGAATGAGGGACAGGCCAAGTCTGTGCTTACCAGAGACTCCCATGATTGTGAAGCTGGAAAACTGACTTCTAGTACCAGGAGGATGACTTCATCTGCAGGTCTGCAGCTACAGAGTAGGTTCAGTGCCCTGGGGGCAGATGAGGGTCTGGGAGCTGTGTCCAAAGAAGCATCTGAGCAGAACCAGGAGGAAAAAACAGTATTATCCGTGGAAGACTCCCTGCTGCCAGGGATGGAGGTCACCATCTGCTGATCTGACCTGTTATCTAGGCAGGTTTCCTGCTTGCCATTCATTTGGATCCAAGATGTTGTAGCAAAGTTGCCAAGGTTTGTCTGGTCCTCAGACTATTACCCCCAGCTGCTCTTCCATGTGGGCACCAATTATACTGGCAGGGGAGACCTGGAGTGTGGCGAGCGTCACTATATCTAACTGCTGGTGAAGGCCAAGAGCATGGGTTCCCAGGTGGCATCTCCTTGATCCTGCCAGGGAGGAAGAAGGGACTTATGAAGCCTGGAAGGATTCTGTGGGTCAATAAATAATTACACAGTCATTATTAACAATAAGGACTTGGGTTTTACAACCATGGGACTCTCTGGGGACTGAGGAAAAGATGACATCCACCTGGCTAAGTGGAGTGAGTACCAAGTGGCACAGAACCCTTTGCCTCTCTCCATCTTTCTTATAAGACCCTTTTAAGTATTGAAAGGTTATAATAAGCTCTCCCCAAAGCTTTCTCTTGTCCAGGCTGAACAAACCCAACCCTCTCAGCCTTTCTTTAGAGGAGAGGTGCTCCAGTCCTATGATCATTTTCCTTGACTATCTCTGGACCCAGTCTAACAGATCCATGTCCCTCTTGTCCTAGAAGCCTCAGACCCACTCTAACAGATCCATGTCTCTCTTGTCCTAGGAGCCCTGATGAAATTCACCCATAAGTGCAATGGCAGCTGTCTGGTGTTATTGTGAGGGCACTTTTGATTTTTTTTTTTTTTTTTTTAGGTCATGTCAACTGAAAGGGGTTCCTGAGGACTGAAGTAGAACAAAGAATGCTTCTGTCTTCAAGGAGGATATGCAGAACCAGGGTGCTATCATTCTAACCGTGATCCTTGGAAAGGTGAGAGCACAAATAATGTTGGAAAATATTTCCAAACACAGGACAATAAGGTTATGGGGAGTTGACTGCATGGATCTACAACAGCAAAATCATGTCTGACCAACTTGATTCAATGAAATTACAAACTCAAAGGACAAGGGAAGAGCAGTGGATGTTCTTTATCTTGACTTCAGCATGGCATTTGACACCTTGTCTCACAAGTAAAAAGGAGAACATTTGCCTCCTTTAAATAAGATTATCTCTTAAAAGGATGGACAAAGTGGTGGTTTCTTCTGCTTTCTCTCGCCAGTCAAATACCATATCACACAGAAATAGTCATATTTTACTTGCAGGCTTCTCAAAGTCTGGTTTTGCCTGTCTTGTGCAGCTCAGCATTTCAGAGATGCTGAAATATCCATGAGACCCCAAAATGTAGGACTCATGAGCAGAAGGCTTGGCATGTCGAAAAGTCTAAGACCAAAGCTGCCAACATCCTTTCTCCAGAGACAAAACACATTTTGTCTGTGACATGCTTAGTCTCCATCTGCTCAGGAGAGGGAAAGTTTCCCATATGGCACTGCAATGGGATAGTGAGTCACTCTATTGACTCACTCCACAAAATGCACAATTGAATGTTAAGTAACTTAAGTCAGCCTTAATGGGTACGGCATATGTATACTTCATGAATGCAAAATATATAAACTATTATTACGCCACCATTTATTGTGCTAATGATGGTACTACATTGATTACTAATAGATTTCTAACTGTTTATTAACTTCACTTATCACTCTGAATAACTTACACTTTGAATCATCAGTTTAGAATCAAAACTAGAAATGCATCAATTCTCTCATATCATATTAAAATTTTCATTTTTTTAATGTTGTTTTCAGTAATATATTGAGTCAAGCACATTAAGCAGCTGAGATATTACTGGTTTAGATCTGATACGAAAGTTTGCTTTCCAGTTTTAGAGAAAAGGATTACTGTCTCCTCACTAGTCTTACTCATTTGTTGAAAGTGACCTATGTGTTTTAGCAGAACACTAACTTTTAAATAAACTGTCAAGTTCATGAGGCAGGACAAAGTAACACACTTAGTGGATGAGGGAAAGGCTGTGGATGTGGTTTACCTTGACTTCAGTAAGTCTTTTGACACCGTTCCCCACAGCATTCTCCTCAGGAAACTGGCTGCCCATGGCTTGGACTGGCGCACGCTTCGTTGGGTTAAGAGCTGGCTGGATGGCCAGGCCCAGAGAGTCTTAGTGAATGGAGTCAAATCCAGTTGGAGGCCGGTCACTAGTGGAGTCCCCCAGGGCTCGGTACTGGGGCCAGTCCTCTTTAACATCTTCATCGATGATCTGGATGAGGGGATCGAGTGCACCCTCAGTAAGTTTGCAGACAACACCAAGTTAGGTGCGTGTGTCGACCTGATCGAGGGTAGGAAGGCTCTGAAGGAAGATCTGGATAGGCTGGAACAATGGGCCGAGGCCAACGGTATGAAGTTCAACAAGGCCAAGTGCCGGGTTCTGCACCTGGGGCACAACAACCCCAAACAGAGCTACAGGCTGGGAGATATGTGGATAGAAAGCTGCCTGTCAGAGAAGGACCTGGGAGTATTGGCTGATAGTCGTCTGAATATGAGCCAGCAGTGTGCTCAGGTGGCCAAGAAGGCCAACAGCATCCTGGCTTGCATAAAGAACAGGGTGGCCATCAGTCCAGGGAAGTGATTGTCCCCCTGTACGTGGCTCTGGTGAGGCCACACCTTGAGTACTGTGTTCAGTTTTGGGCC
>CM021767.1:101515679-101537896 GCA_011076525.1 Nettapus auritus | reverse complement strand
AAAAAAAAAAAAAAAAAAAAAAAAAAAAAAAAAAAAAAAAATCAGTTGTTCTACTAACTTGTCAATATATATATATAAAGTAAACTCTTTAAATCAACTTTTTTCAGTGTATCTTAACTTCTAGACATGATCTGAATATTTTTGTGTGAGGCAAATCGATGCTGAAATGAAACTCCAATATCCTAAAAAAATTTTGCACCTTTTCTTGGGCAATACCTACCAGGTATTTCTCACCTCAGGGCTGGATCGCCTGTGGCTATTTCTGCCTGAAGAAGAATTATGGAGCACACAGGCTTCAAATCCTGCAACTGGCCTGCACTTAAACATCTTTAATAACTCTTAGTTATTTCATGATGGAAAGTTAAAATGTCAGTCCATTATTTTTAAAGTACTTTTTAATTCAAGGAGCAAAGCTTAAAGATGAAATTTCATATATTTTTTTTACCACAACAGCCTCACAAGTTGGAGCCAGTGTTTCTCACAAAGCCAAGAGCGGGAATTTATGTTGTGGTATAGAAATCTAGATATGGAACCAAGAACAATCAGGTAAATACAGATCCATGTTCAGGGACTGCTATTTGTCACTCCTTTTTCTGTAATGTAATTAGGATCAAGAATCTTTACTATTTGTGCATATTTTAAACAAAGTCTTCTGAGTCAGATTAGTAAGACCAAACAAATACTTTAATTTCAATAATATTTTTTATTATTTAACAAATAAAAAAGCAAAATATAGTATTTTTCACTTCAGTGATTATATGTTTGTATACTTTTGAATCTGGGGAAAAAAGTCCTATGTTAAACTTGATGTTAAACTTGCAGCCTTGATTCAAGGGAGCAAATAGGTATGGTGTTTTTGTTGTTGTTGTTGTTTTTTGTTGTTGTTTGTTTTGTTTTGTTGTTTGTTTGTTTTCACAATCTTTCATCAATTTTTATAAATCTATGTCTAATTTAATCTTGATTTCTATGGGCAAATAATAATTTCCGTGAGCCACCTTCCATCAACTATTGTGAGAATGGCACTATAACATGAGACACATCCTGCAAGAAATTTCACAAAATGTATATCACTTGGATTTTTTTTTTATACAATATGAATATTAGGCAGAAAATATTAGTATTTATAAGTATACTAAGATCTCAAATTAAATTAAAGTGTACCAAAAAGTAATAACTAAGGGACTCCATAAATAAGGTTGGTAAGTTCAGTTGTTCATAGTACAACAGTAAAGCCAGTAATTCCTTACCAGAATATTTTATCAAAATTCAGGGACAGATAGAAAGTACATTCATATTCTTCTGCCCTTATTTGTCTTGAACACAACAAAATTATAATACAGGAGAGTTACAATAAAGGGTGAGATGCCTCATTCCTTTTATCTTGTAATCTGTTTCTGATCGCAATCAGTAGTAATTACTATACAGAAAGGCAGATATAAAACGTGCTATGTATTAGACCCCATCCTGAAAGGCTCAAGTCCTGAATCTTTCTTTGTCTTACTTAAAAAGAAACGACATTATGATTAATTTTGAAGTGTTGAGAAAAGGAAATTTTTTTCTGACTCTTTTTCTGAATCTTACCTAAGCTTGACTTTAAAAATTCCCAGTGGCAATGTGCTACCCAGTCTATAATTGTAAAATTTATATTACATAAAAATAAATATAAAAAAAGAAAAAAAGAATATTTGTTGGTTTTGAATCTTAGCCTTTTAAAATTAATTAAAAAGTCACTTGACTGTGTATTATAAGGTAGATTGCGATGCCTACAATCAGTCCCATATACTTTATTGTCTTTAACTTGCTCAAAATTGTATGCATTTACCTGTTTACAATTGAAAATTTCCTTGCTATCTGCCAGTTTGGTTTTCCAACAAAAATTTTAAGTTAAAATAGTGAAGCTGTTCCCTTCAGTGGAGAGTGAAAAACACCCAATATATTTTTATATTAAATTATCCATATATCCTTTTAAACTGAAAACTCCCAATATTTCTTGTATATTGAGGAGAAACTGGAAAACTGAAAGGTTGTTTTCTTAGTGTCAAAAGTGTGCTTGTATCCCTGCCATCAGAACTATTTCAGATGTGGTTGAGTTTTGAATTTCAAGTTTTAAACCAGTAACTCTTAGCTAACTCATGTTCTGTATAGCATAGTGGATGAATTCTTAACATTCCGTCCAGAATTAAGGAATTAAGTTGCAATACAAGGTCATAGTTGAAAAACCTCCCAATATACAGGAGTTATGCAATGCCAGAATGGAGATCACACATATAATTAACAGGCTCCTTGTGCTTACATAGTAGTCTTCAATTCTATAACACTCTATTTTTCTTTCTGGTAACCTTTAAAACATGGAGGAAAAGTAAATCAAAACAGAGTAAACATTTAGCTTGTCCTTTCATTCTTCTTTCTAAGGTCAACAAAGCCCTTTTGTATAAGTCCTTCTCTACAATCTTCTGTCACACTCCCACCATATGAACTTTTTACCTGTTCCTTATACATATAATTGTGCTATCCTCACTAAAAAAAAAAAAAAAAAAAAAAAAAATCATAAAATTCATATTGACAACACATTTTACATTAAAGAGTTTGTCAAATTAGTGTCCGTATTTTCCTCTGAACCAGAGGCAAAACTATTGACACCAAGATACCCTTCACTCCACATTATGTAACATAACTATCTTTTTAGATAACCTCTTAATCAACATTATGGTGTTCTGACAAGAAATTCAAAGTAGGGTTCCATAGTTAATTTTGTCAAGAATTTAGCTGATATCACCAGTGTTCTACCACCATTAGATTTCTAGACTTTGCAATAAAATACGGAAATGATAACCTATTGTGTACAATTAACATGTTCAAAAAAAAAAAAAAAAAAAAAAAAAGAAAATAAATCAACAGATTAACACACCTACTGCCACAAAGCTGTCAATCCTCTAAATCAATTATATATTGTCTGGCATTTAGTTGAGCTTTCAAATAATTCTTCATCTGTTCTTAGAGCCATTACAACACTTACCACAACATAAAACAATAACAGCAACAACAACAAACTCCCAGCAAGAGGACACTCCTCTGGAGAAATACATTTTATTTTAGTGTTTCAATTTAGAATTAAATGCTCACATTAACATATAAACCTATTTCTATGAAAGAAAGACTTCAACAACAGTACACACCTGTGTGTAATATACCAGGACATAATGCTGAATACATAGAAAATAATCAAGTAAATCAAGTAAATTTAATTTACACTGGAAAATTATGTCTTCAAAGCAATATTACTGTAAATTTTCTTTCTACATTAAAACAAACAAACAAACAAAAAACCCCTCATCTCTAAAATAATCACCAGAATTTCCAGTAAAAATAGGTAGAAGTAACTTATGTCTAAAATGTTGTCACCATATGTGGTTAAAAACTGAACAACTATTCCTTTGAATGTTGGAGTGAATTCTCATAGAGGACAAACAAAGGGTTTCAATGCCCCTTTTCCAGTGGGTAAATATGTCTCAAAAAACTTCCACTATTCCTGACCTCTCTGTCATGATCTTCTAGGGAGACTCACAGAAAGCATGTGCAAGGCGATCTTGGAAGCTCGAATTCTTAGCTCGATAGTCTGTAAAAAGACTTGGATTCAATAAGGACATTGTTCTTTTGACCCACTATAATCTAAGGATACAGTTTCATGACCTGTTTAAACCAATCTGTAACTGTGCTATGTTGAAAAGAGCAGGCCTGTCTCCAGCTCCTGTCCCATATGTTTGTGCTCCTCCTTTGTAATCAACTGTGGGGACTATATAGCTGTGGATCAGAGTCTTTTGCAGAATTAATTGACAGAATGGACATCAAGTTATTTGGAAATACTGGTTTATACATTTTTTTTTTATTTTTTATTTTTTTGTTACTGTTCTATTGTGGTTATGGCCAATCTAGTCTAATTGTTCTTATTGGAAGTGAAACTGCAACTTTACTATTATCTTTCCTCATTTTGCAGGTGCTGACAACCAGTGTTTTTTAATGCACTAGATATTAGCAGAAATTGAATAACATCTACACCTCTGGTGTTGATACTCTCTTTCTTGAAGTCCAACAAAGTGACAGCTAGGTGAGCTAAGGTAATGTACTAATTTAATTTTGATGATAATGATGATGATGATGATGATTATTATTATTATTATTTATCAGCCAGGTAGCTCATTACTGACTTGCTACACTGACATTGTTTAGGGACTATTTTTCAGTTGTGGAAGCTTCTGTAGGTATGAACTGTGGGACAGAAGGGAGGGTGGAACCATCCTCCAGAGGAGTTTAGGTTGTCATGGAGCTTCATTGTTTCTAACAATGTCATTGTCTTTAAACTGTGGAACCTGCTGTTTCTTCATCAAGATGGCAAGGGGAACATACACCCAGAAGTATGTCTGCTGTTGCCAGCAGAATCACTTGGAAATTCTCTGTTTCTGCAGTTGTTGCAGTACAGCCAACATTGTACATAGCAGGACTGATGAAACCATGTTGTTTCCCTCTCTGAAGGTATTTTCTTTTTTTTTTTTCAGTGCCCCACTCCTTTTCTTGTTCTTGTTTGGCTACTTTTGTGCTTCTTTTGCATCTGGGTTCTCAGCTAAGTCCAGAAGTGCACCAAAGGTACCTAACTTGGATTTCTGTTATATTAGAATATAACGAGGTTCTTAAAATGAACCATGTATCCTACAAGAATAAAAACTGTGACAGACTATAGTTTCAATTATGAGTACTTTTTCTATCATTCAGCAAATATATATTTTTTCTTTTTCATTATTCATTCAAATATAGTTACAGTTTCTGAGGCATTTTATTTAGAGACAGCTCACAGACTGAGAAGCTGAAATACTGGCCCTGTTGGAGCCTAAGAGAATTTTGTTGTGGTACCTAAATTTAACTTTCACATTCTTTTAAAGTATCTAGTAATGGCTAGTGCCGAGCAAATTGTAGATGCTTAACAAATATATAAACAATAGATGTTCACAAGAGTTATAATTAGGGATCCTGACTGTACAGCTCAGTCATGCTTATTTTTGTAGCTGCTGAACTATTCTGCTCAGATGAATAATCTCATAGAAGCCAGCAAGACTTAGAGGGGTTAAATTTAGCATATCACACATGTCTTTGTAGAGCTGGAGCCACAGCTTGTATAACAGAACATTCCTCATATTCCCCAGGACCAGCATGGAAAAGTGACTTGAACAAACCATTAGATGGCCACAGAAAAATGACTTAAGGGTGTGACCCTCACAGACCTGATTTCCTGTAGGCTGAAGATGAACAGCAGTGCAAGCACTTAGAATAAAAGCAGTCTGTTTCTCTGGCCTTTGGAAAAAAAAAAAAAAAAAAGACCATTTTCTTTTACCTTTTTTTTTTTTTTTTTACTAGAAGAGGTAATATCAAAAGGATAATTCTCAGAAAAAATATCCATAGGCTTAAACAAGTAAAACATATTGTTTTAGTGGTTTTTGAATGTCTAGATAATAGAATAGTGAATGAATAGAGAAAGAAAGAAAAAAAAAAAAAAAAAGAGAAAAAAAAGCTTGCAGCTTGTTTCATTCAGTCCTATTAACAATCTGAAGACAGTGCTATATAAAAATACACTGGTGATAAGTCAGTGTCCTTGTAATATTCATGAAGGTGCTGGCTAGGTTCAGCTGCAGTGTGGTATCTGTACCCAGGAGCTATTTTTCCCCCCTTACTGTTCTTGCAACTCTAATGCATGAATCATGAAGTGAGTCTTTTTGTGGAAGCACATTATTATCCACCAACAGCAGCTCCTTACATTTGCCACAACATTCCCTCAAACCACCTATTGTTATGAGGGTGCTGCTGTTGGCTAAATGCTATTATACAAATAACATTAATCATATGTGCCTGCAGTTAATGCTAATTATTATGCTCTTTGCTTCTTTTCACCTTCTCCCTTTTTCCTCTAGTCATTCCCAGCAGAGGAGCTGAAACAACACTGTTTCTGCACCTTTCCTGAAGATCAAAGGAGGAACAGATCAATCCCTTTTCAAGCGGTGGCACACATTATAAAATAAATAAAATAAAATAAAATAAATAATAAAATACAATAATAAAAAATAATATAATAAAATATAAAATAAAATAAAAAAAGTGGGAGATTATGACACCTGTCTTGGCCAAGATCATGCTGCCCTGGGAAGGGAAACAGGAGGTGCCTCAGAACAGTTTCTGCTGAAACTCTAACTACCAGTAGGGTGTTGAAGCAACAGGGAGGGTTTGTGTAGTGCCTCGCTGTCATTAGGCATCCACGTACGTCATCCAGAGGCTACTAATGGTGTATGGCTTGTTTCCCATTGCTCATCAACATCTCTGCTGGATATGCTACAGCACGGGTGTAGTCACAGGTTAATCCACCCAGCATCCCAGGTTATTTCAGTACTTAAAGGGGACTTATATAAAAGATGGAGAGTGACTGTTTGCTCAATCAGATAACGACAGGACAAGGGGGAATGGTATTAAACTAAAGAGGGGAGATTTAGATTAAAGATTAGGAGAAAATTCTTCACTCAGAGGGTGGTGAATCACTGGAACAGGTTGCCCAGAGAAGTTATGGATGCTCCATCCTTGAACGTGTTCAAGACCAGGTTAGATGAGGCCCTGAGCAACCTGATCTAGTGGGTGACATCCTTGTCTATGTCAGGAGGTTTGGAGTTTCATGATTTTTAAGGTCCCTTCCAACCCAAGCCATTCTATGAATAAATTTATTTGGACAATCTGTGAACAAGAATATCCTTTGCCCATCTCCCCATCTAATTTTCAAAACAACACAATGAGTGATTTAAGCTCATTTGAATAAATAAATAAATAAATAAAACCACTCATTCCACAATGAGACTATCTCACCAGCAAGAGAAGGGGAGGGTAATCTGAAATTATGGTCATGGTTTAGTTGTGTCTGCATTGGTATGCTGGTTTGACTTCTCTGTGTGGACAAGCCCTCAGGCACTTCAGTTTCACTCCATATGAAAGTCTTTTGATGTCCCTGAAGATTATTTCTGTTTACTTTTCTTGAAGTACAGTGAACAAGCTGGAAACTCAAATTCCATGTGAATAGCATCCGTTTATAGTCTAGTATTAAAATAAAATCAATACTATCCTCTCTCCTTGATGCATCCTCTGCTTCTCAAACACTGAGCAGTTGTTTTCAGTAGGTTAACAACTGACCAAGGAGTCAGAGTAAAGTCAGGGATCATTTACATACATAACATCATTTCTCAAGGGCAGAGACCTTTGTGAGGGTGGACTGAGGGCAAAACCCCATCTTGCTGTCCCGTGCTTTCTGTTTTTCCCTGAAGCCTATACCCTGCAAGTCCATCTCTCATGTTGAACATTTGTTCTAAGTTCACTCTTTGCTTAGAGAATTTATAAAGGAGTGAGACTTGACAAATGGAATATGTATGGAGACAAGCAGCTACCTTAATTTCCTTTCTGAAGACAGTTCAAAGCTACAGTTTCACAGTATTCCCCCCATCATGTCTGTAAGGTTTCTCTATCTTTCTGCTCAGCTTTCCAGGGGAGGTTGTTGAGGAGAGACACATCACAGCCTGAGGATGACATTTTTTTTTCCTACATTTCCTTGTCATGTGCAGATGGCATTTGTAGCTCTGATGAAGGATAGATACCTCCTTGACTCCATTCTTAAAAGTGAGGAATGATGCCAGCTTTCTAAAAAAAACAATCCCCCCAAAATATTCAAGGTAGATTTTAAATGTTTATTTTTGCTCTTGTTTTTAATTAAGAAACGTTTATTAGTTATTTGCGTGCTAAAATGTGGTTAGGCAACAGTAGTGCCTCCTGGAACCAAACTCGTTGGATGTTGATTTTTCAGCCATAGAAGGAAATATTTTTTGGTAGAAGTTAGCTGGGGTGACATAGCTGTGAATAAATTAACAGAGCAGAAGAAACAGAGTTGCTTTTTCTTGAACATCATCCATACTCATATTAATTTTTCCCACTTCTTAATTAGTGTGAAACCTACTATGTTGGGACCCCATCTCATTTTTCTTTACTTCTTACCCTTAGCAGACCCATTCCACTCCCAGTTTACCTGCACTGATTTCCACAAGTAACTGTGCAATCGGAAACAGGCATTCTTCCAATCGACTCTATCTGAAATCATTGTGGTTGTGCCAAGAAAATGCTTGGCACAAACTCATCACAATGCCTTTTACAGACAAGAAGATGTGGCTAATTTCTTTGGATATCTAGTTATAAATAACAGAGGTCGATATTTATATCTGAAAAGGGGATAAAACCCATCTGTATACGTCCATTTTCTAGATAAGGACAGAAGTCAATCACCTCCCACCTCCCCCCAAAAATTCCTTGGTTCCAAGCAGTCTGTTGAAAATAATGGAGGCCAAGCAGGTAATTATTTATTTCACAATCTCCATTCCCTTCACCTCCAATCCAACACATTTTTCAATCTGAATTTTACCAGATAATAAATCTATTAATTAGATGTTATACTCCAAAATAATGAGCTGCAGGAACCAAAGTTGTACACTAAAAATATAACATGAAAAGAAAGCTTCTGCTACAATCATGTTTCTAATATTGCTCAAGTTTATACAGCTACAAAACACATTTAAAATTATTTTATATTCAACAAAAATCAAATCAAATCAAATCAAATTATGAATCAAAAACATTTAAATATCACATAAACTTTCAAAAGAGCTGGAATGATCAAGTGTGTGCCAGATCTCTGTCCTTTTTTAATTATTGCACATGTGATAATTCAAATTTTAATTTACCAAGAGAGAACTATCTTGAGCCACTGTCACCAATATCTATTCTGCTAAGAGTGGCTTTGCTTTGAAAGATGTTCAGCCCAACTTGATCTTCCTTTAAGTGGGAAATATGCAAGATGATTTAATACACATAAACTTTTATCTAGGTATGATAAAGTCGCCAGACTGTTGTGTGCCACTGCCAAATCTGAATGTTCGATGAAATGCTTAACTTTGCCAACAAGACTGATGACCTTGCCCTGGCTGACAGTCTCCAGCTCCTGAACAATACTAATCCCATGTAAAAGGTTTTTGCAGGAATCCTCTGTCACAGCTGCTTTGTCTCATCAGCCTAGAAAAGCAGCATGGCAAGCAGTGAATATTAAATGACAAAGAGGTGGCACTAAGAGTAAGCAAGGAAAACAGAGGCTAACCTGCATGGATGGATACTCATGAGCCTGTAGATTTTGCATTAATGTTTTAATCTGTGCTGGTATAGATATTGGTGTTGGCTCACCAAAGCCCTTGGTGGTCAGAAAATGAAATGTTCTGATGCTTGGTTCATATTTCTGTGAAAAGATGGATGCACTTAGAGATATACCTGGTAGAGAAATAGCTCAAGAATTATGCAGAGGGTCAGATGGCAGCTCCAGCTAGCACAGTATTACACCACTAGCTGAAGCTGAAAGGACCATGAAGCCATGGTTAGCCCAGAGAAGTTCTTGCCCAGAATATTTATCCCATCTCCCAGCAATGTGAGACTGGCAGAACTTCTGAACAAGAGCAGGTATCTTGGTAATATATACCTGAGCTGATTTAATTGGCTAGGAAGGCTATGGAAGGTTGCCATGGCATTGCTGAAGCACTGTCTAAACTGCCAACCTCACTCCTTTGGTGAGTGATTGACTGACCGATGGTGAACTCTCTGGTGTTAATTGTAGCAAATCAGTGACATTCAGTCTGGCTATAGCTTCACAATTACAAGTGTAGCCATACCTCATGTGAGGCTTTGCCAAGGTCCAGAGAGAGATGACTTTGAATAGTAATTCTTACAGAAATGCAGCTGAAATTGCAGGGTTCAATAACTTGTTAACTTACAGACCTAATTATCATAGAATTATAGAATCATAGAATATCCCCGAGTTGGAAGGGACCCATAAGGATCATCAAGTCCAACTCCTGGCACCGCACAGGTCTAACCAAAAGTTTAGACCATGTGACTAAGTGCACAGTCCAATCTCTTAAATTCAGACAGGCTTGGTGCAGTGACTACCCCATGGGGAGCCTGTTCCAGTGCACAACCACCTCCTAAAGAACCTCCTCCTGATGTCTAGTCTAAACTTCTCCTGCCTCAGCTTCACCCCATTCCCATGGGTCCTATCACTGGTGTTTATGGAGAAAAGGTCACCCGCCTCTCCACTCCTCCTCACGAGGAAGTTGTAGACTGCAATGAGGTCTCCCCTCAGCCTCCTCTTCTCCAGGCTGAACAGGCCAAGTGACCTCAGCCACTCCTCGTATGTCTTCCCCTCCAGGCCCTTCACCATCTTTGTTGCCCTTCTCTGGACACTCTCCAACAGTTGAATGTCCTTTTTGTACTGTGGTGTCCAGAACTGCACACAGTACTTGAGGTTAGGCCACACCAGTGCAGAGTAGAGCAGGACGATCACTTCGCTCGCCCGACTAGAGATGCCGTGCTTGATGCACCCCAGGATACGGTTGGCCCTCCTGGCTGCCAGTGCACACCGCTTCCTCATATTCAGCTTGCTGTCGACCACGACCCCCAGATTCCTCTCTGCAGGGCTGCTCTCCAGCATCTCATCGCCCAGTCTGTATGTACAGCCAGGGTTACTGTGTCCCAGGTGCAGGACCCGGCACTTGCTTTTGTTAAACTTCATGCAGTTGGTGATCGTCCAGCTCTGCAGCCTGTCCATTTACAGTCAATGCTAACTACCTTTTACAGATTCTTTCAGCAGAAGTGTAGAAATGTCCTGGAATTTTCAGAATGTTGGAAGAGCATGGACAGGACTAGATTTTTTTTTCTTTTTCTTTTTCTTTTTCTTTTTGTTTTTCTTTTTCTTTTTCTTTTTCTTTTTCTTTCTTTTTCTTTTTCTTTTTCTTTTTCTTTCTTTTTCTTTTTCTTTTTCTTTTATCTTTTTCTTTTTCTCTTTTTCCTTTTCTTTTTTCTTTCCTCACATTACTGCTCATCACTATAAATTTATCATGAGAAATATTACCTTATAGACAAATGCTAATTCAGAATCAGTGTAAAGCAGATTACTCTGTATGTAGAGAGGTGAAAAGAATTTTCCGTTTGTCACAATGTGAAATATTGGCAAAGTCAGGATATAAATGGAGAAAGAGAACATTCCCACTACTTTTTTACTATCTGAATATACTGAAGCAGAAGATTTACATGAGAAGATTTGTTCTGTGGAAGAAAGCTTTTGTTGTACTTTCTAAGGAAAGGGCATCCTCCCCTCCCCAGATGCGCCATTAGAGGAAGTGATAGCTTTTCTAAATATGGATTTGGCTGCAACATGGCAGCATGAGTTTAGTGCTGGGCCAGGCTGCCTTGGAGCACTGTGGTCCTTCTTGAACCTGTCTGACTGTACAAATGGATCATCTGCTGACTAAACAGTACTATCGTTGTCTTCTAATTTAAATGTTGATACCTCTTTGCCTTGCTATAAGGAATGAAGACTAAATCTGAAGTATGGACACTTTGGACAAAATCAAATTCTTGTTTCTGAGCCAGGAAACAGGACACAAGACTCCACTATCTTCACAATTTCTACTTTGTGTTCTGAAATATAATTTATATGTCTCTTCATTTGCAAAATAATAATAATAATAATAATAATAAAGAAAATAATACTTAGGAAAAGAAGCACATTTTGTTCTTTGAAAAGAGACATATATTTTGGTTAATATGGCATAAAACATTTTTTTTTTTTTTTTCAAGTGGTGATCAACATCAGAATTAGGAAGTAATGTTCTGACTAAACAGTAATAAAATAATAATGATAATGATAATGATGATAATAATAATAATAATAATAATTCAGCTTCCTTTTTATATTAAACTTAACTTCCAAGACCAAAAAAAAAAAAAAAAAAAAAAAAAAAAAAAAAAAATTAAACATCTTAATAGGAAAAGTTACAATAAAATTTTAAAATTAAACTTCTCCAAAATTCTCTTCCCCTCTTGTTTTCTTCCACCCAACTTAGAATAGGTTCATGAACAGTTGGTGAGACACCATTTGATATTCAATTAATTCAACATGAATCAGAAACATTTTGCTGAGCCCTCTTCGTGATATTTCTACAGGTGTAAAAATTCAGAGTCCTAAGGTGTTGTAACCTTTATGTTTGGTTTGAAATGTGATTTACCTGCCTTCATTTATATAAGTAGTCTTGATATATTTAAGCCAAACTAAAGACTGATTTTCAAGATTAAGGATGATCATTTCTGAATTTGGACCATGTGGCGTCAGTGTTGTCTAGAACTGATATCTCAGTACACCAAATATATTTATTTTATTTTAAGAGCTAACTAATAACTTCTGCCAGGGTAATTGTTATGTATTTTTGATGTATCAATGTCAATTTTTTTAGCCAGTGTAAAAACCTAATCCATTTACTTATCACTAGAAATTTATATTTGCAATGGTCTTATTGCGGGTCTATTGTATCTGATGGTAAATAAAGGGAAGAAAATATATTTTATTTTTTAAGGGTTAGAAAATTAAATACTTTAATATTCATATTTTATTTATATGTTTTGAACAAAATATCATCAATAAAATTCCAGTATTAAGTACTGTGACTGAAAATCTATTGTCCTTTTCCAAAGACTAGAAGTAATTACTACAAGTAATGTTACTGACTAAAAGCATGTGGATTCTGTGTTCATCATGATGATAAAATATACCATATTTCACATGTATTGCACTTGGATTTCAACAATCATCTTCTTTCAAAGACACCCTGACAATTTAAATGGTGAATTATTAAGTCCCTATAACAAGGACAACACTCACTTTCTTTGTACTGCTCTAGCTAGAGTAGAAGACGCTATTAATTATCAGACCAGAAATGGGCTGGGATTTGCTTTGTACACTGCTAAGCAGTTTAACTGGAAGAGATGGGTTATATATGGCACTAAATGACCTTTCTAAAAGCTTGTTTTTCCACCAACTGCTTGTGTTGAAACCAATTGCAGAAGTCATTCAAAATGAGCTGTTTATTGCTTCCTAAATGCATTTACTGCATGCCAGATGTCCATTTCAAAACATTCTGCTGTGTGCCTTTTAACTGACCCTACACCAAGATGTAACTGCCCATATCCATTACTCTGGAAATGCTCTTCACTTAGCAGTGGGCTGCCAGCCCAGCCAACACTGGGGGAGACTGTCTTCAGTACCACAGATATTAGGAGGCGCACGAGTAGCTCCTCAGAGGAGGTGGGTCCATGTCCCACTTGGAACAGTGACTGCAGTCAGGAGTAAACTCAGTTGCCAGTGTTATCTAGTAAGTTTGGCTGACAATAACAGGGAACACATGGCAATACAAACTCCCAGCATGGGCTGCTAGCAGGGTCCCTGCAATTGCCTCCACTGTTGTGCTGTAAAGCTACATGTTATCTGGGATGTAAAAAAACATTTTCTAGCAAGCCTGCTGCCCTGAGCACTTTTCTTCTGGTTCCTTAAACCGTGTGTGCCCCTGGCATTTCTCCTCCTGGCCCTGAGCAGCCATCAGTGACAAATAAATACGTTTACTCTCACTTGATGCATGCCTTTAGGTTTCCAGGATGGCGTTATCCTTGCAAACACAGTGCTTGCTAGATGGGAACCAGAAGAGCTTCTTGAGAATGATGAACATGTTGGACCCAATTGGCATAAATTGACCATAAGTATGTCAATGTTAGCTGGAGTACAGCAGTTTCTGCTTACAATGTTCCTCAGCAATTTTGTAGGTTTACCATACCTTAACATAGTTACTACAGACTTTTCTTAAGTCTTACTTAACGCTTCTACTTGGTTCTACAAAGAGCACGACTTATATATGGGAGGTAGGTGGACAGTTTTGTCTCTTTTCTTTATTATTAAATATATTTTCTTTATTAGCAAATTAAAAATAAGTTATTTTATTGTTCTCTCCTTGAAGGCAGTTATATATTAACTGCTTCTGCTAACATTGCCTGAGATTTCATATGCTAAATGTTTTTACTCCCTCCATGGTAACCTGCAAATGAGACCTGTTTGGGAATGAAAAACAGACGATATGAAAATAAAATTTCAATCCAAATTAGTATATTTATATATATATATATATAATAGCAAGAAAATTAAACTCATACTGATCAAAATGTTTTTGAGTAACTTCTTCAATATATAGCAGTTAGGAAGGAAAACAAACTTTTATATAACTGATTTCAATCCCATGTCAAAATATCTATATTTTTTTCTATAAATTAATGTAAATATCTAACAAGTCACTCTGAAATTTTTTTAAAGAAAAAATAAAAATATCACATGAAGAGAACTTTAGCAAATGCAGGGAAAAATAAAACTTTAAGGCTGAAAAAATACTGAAGCTCAAGCCACTATGGAAATAGTTTGTGTTTTGATGAACGGAAATTTTCACTAAAGCTTTTTTCTCTACCCGAGACAATGGTTCTTTAATTTCAGATCAGATGTCCTAAAAACTAAAGATGCCATCTTCTACTTCCTTAGGAGTGCAGTTCTAGTTTGGTATAGTAGGGCCACGGTGAGAAACTCTTCAGCTCTGAAAACCTATGAGGTATTAATGTAATGTTTGTTTACCCATTTCAAAATGTTACTGTATTCCTTTCCATATATTCCTTGCTCCTGATTTAAAAAAAAAAAAAAAAAAGCAAAGTGAAGTAAAGCATATAAAAGTAGTTAAATAGTTAACTACCTCTTCATTTCATTTCTCCTGTTTTTCTTCATTGTAAATTCAGTTAAATCCTGAATTTAGAATTAATGACTAACTGCAAATACTTTGTTCTAAATTCAGTTTCATTTGTGGTTGTACAGAATGAAGAAGAATGAGATGAAGAAGAATGAGCAGAGCAATCATAAAACACATATGCAGGAAGTGATTGCTATGCTATTCATTTTTTCCATTAATATTAGCTATATATCAGAGCTGTTTGTTTGTTTGTTTTTATTTTACTTAGAAATAAAAATGTAATATCCATCCGTATCAATGATACCTTAGTTAACGGTAGCACACAGCCTAGTTTTGGAAAGACGAAAAACTGTTTTAGTGAAATATTCAGAACAAGTTTGCAACTGATTTACCTAATTTTAACTTCCAATTTATATTAATCTCAGTAAAGGTGCAAGAACACAATTCATTTGTTAAATTATAAGTGTTGGAAAGAAAGCAGTTACACCCACAGTGGTAAATCAGTTGTTCCAGACTGCTAAAAGGAACTAAAATTGTCAATCACTCAGATCAGGCTGAAAGGGCTTAATATTGTGCTGGCATGCAAATAAGAGGAGCCGTCTGCTGTGAGCAGATCTGTACTGAAAGATTAAGGAAAGTGCAGGAAATGGTTTGGAGCTATCATTAAAATATAAAATAAAACTTTGGAATGCATATCAAAAGAACAGGAGGAAAAAAAACAAAACAGAACAAAACAAAAAACACATAGCGAAAAAGCAGTGATTCCATATGCTTAATGTTGCTGGTTTCATCATGATGGGTGAGAGGAGAAGAATCACAGAATCATAGAATGTTTTAGGTTGGAAGGGACATTCGGGGGTCATCTGGTCCAACCCCCCTACTGAGCTGGGGATACCAAAAGAATATATGGTGGGTAAGGTGACAAGGAAAAGTTTCGTATAGAAGTGCAAATGTAACTGGAAAGGTCTTTCAAAATAGTAACTATCAGCCAGCACTTTGACAGCCTGATGATGCACCGTTAAGACACCTAAACTCAACTCTGTGGCAATCAATGCCTATGCTTAGCTTTAAACATACAGAAGATTTTGCAAAGTGACTACTCCTAAATGAGGAAGAAAAAAAAAAAAAAAAAAAAAAAAAAAAACTTTACAACTCCAGAACTAATCTGTAATCTCTTTGCATGTTCAAACTACTGAGGTTTCTCCTGCTGAGGCTAGAGGGTTTTATCACTTGATAGCCATTTCGGTCTCATTCAGAGTAACCTATTCTGAGTCTGATCATCATTTCAGTTGCAGACATTTCTCTCATTTTCAGGCCAAACCTGGAATCTGAAATCCTATGTACACCAACAGCAATTACCCTAGCACCTCTGGCATATCCATCATTTAGTTTTCTCCTCATGGTGGGAGCAATAGCAATAATAGTCAGAGATGAAACCATCTCCTTAAAGCAACATATTTGGAACAGAAGAAAATCATATAGAGAGGAAATAAAAACAACAACAAAAAGCTAAAATAGTAAAATCCAACTTGTCAGATATCTTCCAGGGAGATGCCAGTAGTGCCAAGATTTTAAAGACCCTTGAAATCCCAGATAGTATATGATGTTCTTTCAACTCATGAATGTTCTCACTTCCAGCGACTGAGAATGAGGATTCTAAGGGTCATATATTTTGTTTGTTTGTTTGTTTGTTTGTTTTCCATCATGTTCGTACTTTCTTTGCCAAGATGTTTGTTTTCCATCATGTTCATACTTTCTTTGCCAAGACAAAGTTACTGTGTTATTACCCTGACTGCTTCTAGCCCCCAGTCATATCAATGGGGCTTCTAATCCATTAAAATTTGAGAAATTTCTCCATTGAGAAATTGTAAGAGCCTAACAGAAGTTATCTTTCAAGTGTTTTCTGGAGAACTTATGTGTGAAACTTTCTTTGCATTTGTCTTTACAACAGTCCCCCATAGTCCACTAGATGCTAATTTTACCCCACAGGCTTGGTCATGTAAAGTGGTATTTTCCTCAACTAATCTTAGATACCTAAAAATTAGTTAACAAGCTTATTTGCACAAGTCTTACTTTTATAGTGGACAGAAGCAAGCATCAACAGAAGATAATGTTTCTCATAGCTTTGGGATCTACCTGAGACTTAGACAATTGCCTTTTAAGTACCTAAAGTAGTTGAGATCCATCTCACCCAGATTAATGAATTCTGTTCTATTTTTATAGCCTTTTCAATTGCTATTTACATACATTTTTAGACACATTTGTAATAGTAAAGCAACAAAATATATTTCTTCATTAGAAATCATCCATTAAAAAGAAGTTGTTGATAACTGCTGGAGTTGGTGCTTGAATACACAGGCTGTGGAGGTGACTGGATGAGTATGTCAGGAGGACGGATTTCCAGTACTGCTGTCAAGCCTCTAGCATTTCTTTTCCTTAGCTTATAGAACTGCCTTCCACTTTCCCTGTCCTTCTAGCTAATTAAATGTCCAAACTGACAGCTCCTTCAATACATCCCTCTTTTACTCTCTACTGGTCTACATATTCTAGTGAATGTAAGGTGAGAATGCACATGTATAGTAAGTCTGAAACAGCTATTGCAAATACTTGGATAAAAATCTTAGTCACATAGCAGACCATTTCATTGCTTCTTTGCAGATAATCAAGAAGTTATGAAAGTAATCTGGGAATGCAGTGCATCTTTTGAATATTTATCTGTTGGAGCTGTGGATCCTCATATCCTTCAGCAAATTGCCGTGAGATCATGGAATTGTTTATGAGGAAAAATGCTTTTTTCTACCTGAGCATGTGTTGCCTTAAAGCATTGGAAACTATGCAAGTACTGCTGCTCCAAAGGAGATCTCTGTTAACTCCCTTCGACAGATTTTACTTTGGCAGAAACTCACATCGTTTGGTTGAGGAAGTGAGAGAGAACAATGGAAAACTAAGCAAACATTCTAGGCATCGGGGGAATTAAATATAGAAATATAATTTTTCTGGTAAAGTAAGTGCAAACGGATGAAGATTTATTGATTGCAACCCATATTGCAATGGGCCTTGAGCTAACACTTTAATAAAACTAGGGAAAAAGACAACCAAAAGGAGACCCAGAAATCATAAATCTCAGTGTATGTGCTGAAACATGTGGAGAAAATAATCAGCAAAAAAAACAATCAACTCTGTCTCAATTTGGAATTACAGAAAGTGCCATTTGGGAAGGACAGGGGGGCAGAAAACCCTGGCTTATTCAGCCCAGCCTATTTCAGATGGCAGCCAGCACCAGATGCTTTGGAAAAACATGTAGGAAATTCCACAGCAGGCACATGAGAGGTAATCTGTCTCCATCTTCTTGCCAGGAAGATCTCACGCTAATCTTTAAAATTTAAGAATATTTTTAAAACTTGAAACATCAGGTTTTATATTGCTCTCAATGTTCCACTTAAGTGTTAACCAATATAACTGGATAGTCAATTCATCTTTGAAACCTGATAAACCTAATTTCTCTGGGATTTTTTTTTTATTATTTTTTATTTTATTTTATTTTATTTTTTGAGATGTATCAAATATCCACTTAGTTTTAAGGAATATTCTAGATTTATTGCTATTGTTTTTGCAGTGACCACAGCTAATCAAGTGTTGTTTAAGCAGCCATTTCTCAGAGTTCAAAATACTGTGTGTAAGAATAATCAAAAGAAAGAACTCCCCTCGTTTTCCAGGTTGCAGTCTACAAGTCTTACGCTTGTATTCTCTTGTTTGCCAGAAGGTTATCATCCCTTTCTAAGCAGCAGCGAGGTCTGTGCCTGAGGTAGACCTTCTGCATAGGATCCAGTTTGACTAAGCTGCACCTGGATTTTGGATATATAGGATGTATCTAGGGTAATAAAGTAAAACATATGGGACTAGAAGTAAACACTGGGACTTAATTATTTATATAATTAAATTACTAGAATGATCTTAGAAACATCTTCCTCCAAGAATAAATATCATTCTTCCAAAGAGCTTCCAGTAAGAGCTTGCATTATAGCATAGGCCCATGAGAGAAAAACCTTTATGTCAAGGTTTTAAGGGAAGCTACTTCATTTTGGAGGGTAAGTGAGCTGATAGCAGCATACATCCAGGCTGTGCTATGCCACCCAGCTCCACTAACAGAGGATGGTCCCAAACATGTCTGATAAACTGGTATAGATGTAGTCTTGAGAACCCATTCTCCACCAGGTCAGTACACCCTATACAGTCATAGAATCATTAAGGCTGGAAAAGACCTCCAAGATCATCTGGTCCAACCATCCCCCTACCACCAATGCCAACCACTAAACCAAGTCACTAAGCACCAAGTCCAACCTTTCCTTAAACATCCCCAGGAACAGTGACTGGGGGTGTTTAAGGAAAAACAACTGGGGGTGTTACTGGTTATTGTGTTTAAAGAAACACAGCTGAGGGTGTTATTAGTCAATAGAGGCAAGTGCTTTTGAATGCCCCCAGAAGAACTGTTAAGCCTAAATTGTGCTGACAGGTTCTTTTCTTGGAGATATCTACTGAGCAGACACAAAGCTTTATCTGCTTTAGCACTGGTGCTTTTTTAACATTTGAAACTGCAGTGCAAGTCAGAAGGTCTAGTTTGGCAGTACAGATTTCATGCTCTGTTGATTAATTCCAATAAACTGTGTATCTGAAATTTTACTGTTCTATTTTCCTTTTATTTTCAAACACAATTCATTGAAAGGAATTGAAAAACAAACAAACAAACAAACAAACAAACAAAAAAACATCAATACCAAAATTACTTCAAGAGTTGCTTGATGGTGCAGCATCACACAGAGACCTGATGTGATGACTCAGAGCTGGTTTCTTATCAACAACTTGTTTGCTTATTTATTTTTTTTTTTTTCAGAATCATCATTTCCTAGGGTGAAGTTTCTTCATAATGTGGTGGTCTGTACGTTTTACCAGGAACTGAAACAGCATTTAAAGCTTTCATCAGAGAGGTGAGCAGATATAAAACTCCATTTATTCCTCCCTGGGCAGTGCATATTCACTACACTGTTAACAACCAACAAACGGAAATGCTTAAGAAGCAAGAGATAGAGGTTCAGGTCTCCTTCCAGTTCAGTAATCTGGATAGTAATATGTCTAAGATTATAATCTATCTAAGATAATAGCATTGAGCTAGACTTTGTCTGTCCTCTTTCTGCATGCAGGAATTTTCCATGCCTTGTCCAGAAGATCAACTTCTCGATGAGAGATGATGGGTGCTCAGATCAAGATTTACCCATATTTCATGGATAGGAAAATATAACAGGGGATTCAATTCCTTCTGTTTATAAATACACTCTTAACTGTTACCAAATGTTGTCTATATAACAAAACTATGTCACAATTAGGGTCACAAATCATGTGAATTGTCAGAAAAATACCAGTGTGTGTTGTACAGATACCAGATTATTGTTGGATAAAAGCAAACAAACAAACAAAAAACAGCTCTAAGAAAAAAGGAAGGAAGGAAGGAAGGAAGGAAGGAAGGAAGGAAGGAAGGAAGGAAGAAAAAGAAAGAAAGAAAGAAAGAAAGAAAGAAAGAAAGAAAGAAAGAAAGAAAGAAAGAAAGAAAGAAAGAAAGAAAGAAATAGAAAGTAAAACTTGGAAAAGTCTTAAAGTATCAGATTTCTGTCCTCTAAGTTTCCATTAAATATCTCAGACAATTTAAGTGGATTAAACTAGACACTGATAGACTACAAATAAATTTCGATCTCACTTCTCTGAGAAATCTCCAGAACAAATAACTTGAAATTAATATGACTCTAATTCATAATAAAATGTAATAATACTTTAATAATTGTATAATGACAAATTATGAACATTTATTCCTTCAGAAAGATTTTTATTTTTATTTCTTTATTTACTTTTTTGTTTTATGGGAGGCACTGTATTCCTCCCAAAGTTAACTGTTAAACTATACATATCAGACAAAAGTGATGACAAAACAAATGCAGAAAAGGCTCTGGCCACAACTAGAGGAACAGGGCTGCAGTCCCCTGCTTGGAGCTCCTGTCTGTATGCCTGCTGGGCAGCATGTGGTGAAGCACACAGCATTACAGTTGTTTGCTGTTAGAGAAATTTTAAGTGGCTATTCCCATCTCTGAATGAGCAGAGTTTCCTTCATGGGGAGAGAGAGTTTAGGGGTCAATTAGACTCCTGAAAACTTCTCTGCAGTGGTTTATATTTCCATCTCACTGCTTCACTTGCTTGCTAGAAGCTACCATCTCTATCAAAAAAAGTAACAAGAGAATCTGAGTTCACATTTAGCAAACTTTTCCTGTTTGCTGGTTGTGTGTTTTTTGCAGACCCACTTTTCCAAGCCATGTAAATTCAGATGTTAACCTGGAATTGGGGTGGCTAGAGCTGCTGCCTCTCAAAACCCTGATATCACCTCTGTCACACAGGTGGGGCGGTCAGAAACATCAAAAACAAGTCCTAAAACCTTTTTTTTTTTTTTTTTTTCAGCTTGTTTGAAGGCAATTATCCTTCCTGTAAGCAATCCCAAGCTCTAGAAAGCATCAAGTGAATGACAGTTTCAGACCAGTTCCTGAAGCTGATATGACAGCCTTGGTTGTGCTATAATCGTATTTGCCTCTTAATACCTATTTATACATTGCAGAGAATGTTGCTTACCCACTGATAATGGATGGAAATTATTCACAAAGGCAAATGTTATATAAGTAGGCAAAAGTTCTGAAAAAGAATGAATGCAATAGAGGTCAATTCTCAAACATTCTAAATGCATCACTTAAAGATGGTGACATTGATTTTTGCTATGTGTATGTCATTACGAGTAATTGGGTCAGGAAGACATTTATGCATCTAATATATTTGTATGACTTTCAGTGATGAAACTTGGAGCTGGGTTCAGATTAGAGTGTTATTGGAAGTGCCTCTCCACCATTCTACTTCTAAGAACAGCAGAACAAATGTGGCTTAATGCTTTTCAGTAAACCTCATGACATCTTTTTATTGACTCTAAAATTCTAATGATATCCAGGAAATGTAGACTGAGAAAACCTGCTGTGATGTAACAAAACCTATTTCTATAAAACTTAATATCAAATGGAACACATTAGCATTAGTATTTCTAAAGTTTTTATTATAACTAAGATGAAGATTTATTTATTTTTTAATATATTCTCTAAGCAGAGTTTTAATGAACCTCTAACATTCATTAGAGCATTTTAGTCATCCAGTCAAATTACAATTAATATCTTCTGCCTAAGGAACCAAATCCTTGTGGTGTATCATATTGCAGTAAGAGCGTGGTAGGTCTTTCAGCTATGTAAACCATCTGTGCCCTAAGTTCAATGATACAAGAGACTATTGACCAGGTGTACAAAGGAGAGAGACATATTGACTGACCATGGTAGTCTTGGTTTCCAATTTCCAAAATGGTGTAGAGTCAAAAATGCCAGCAACAAAAGGTGAAAGGCAGGAGGCTTTTTTTTTTTTTTTGGGGGG
>CM021767.1:101473511-101515579 GCA_011076525.1 Nettapus auritus | reverse complement strand
CTGTTATGCATCTGGACTTTGCTTCTTTGCCTGAAAGCAGCATAAAATGTTTTCAAATGTAATAAATTCAGAAAGAAAATTTTAAAAAGTTCCAGAGTAATTAGAAGCTACCCATCAGCAGCTAGCAATCAGATCTTTGAAATTTTCTAACTGTTTTTGTAAATATTTTAAGAAGGAAAAAAAAAAAAAAAAAAACAACAGGAAAAAATTGAAGCTGTTGAAATATTGTATAAATGTTTTCAAGAGAAAGAGCTCTCATTTGGGTGAGATATTTTGTTTCAGCTATTTACAAACATTGAAGACAACATTTTCTTTCTGAAACTGAAGATCCTTAAATATAGAACAAAAAACTTTCTATAATTAACTTTTTTTTTTTTTTTTTTTTTTTTTTCATTTCAGTTACCAAATATATATATATCTATACTAACTATAAAACCACTACCACTAGTAGTAGTAGTACTACCACCACTACTAATATTATTATTAAATACCTAAAATCCTTCTTCAGTTACTTGATCCTAAATCCAGAGAGCCACTATTCTGCTTTACTCAGGTCCTACACTGGAAGGCCTCATAGGAGCACTGCTTCATCTCATTTCCAAACATAAATAAGAACTCATATTTTACACGTTTTTACTACTCTTCCAAGTAAAATAGATAATAGGATGTGTTGACCCAAAACTTATGTTTCCACACATGGCTTGTTACTATTTGCTTCAGCTATTCAATCTAGTGGAATTTTACCACTATTTTCTTCTCCAAGCTGAAATGCCATTAATCCAGTGAGGAGTATTCGTTATCCATACGTCAGTGTTTCTAGGTAGGGTTTCTTCTGTACATCCTGCTCCTGTCTCAAAGCTCCAAGGCTAAATCTGTCTTAGTGTAAGGACAAACTGAGAAAAAAATATGGCTTTATACAACTTTTTATTTTATTTATTTATTTATTGATACTCCAGTTCACCTGTCAGATTTTCTGACTTTTATCTTCACATGTGATATCTTATCCAGGCAACATCAGAATGGCAGTAGAGGCCATTAGAGCTAGGAAATGCCTTCCATCTAGGGGCACTTCTCTTACTGCAGAACATAAAAATGCCATCTGAGGTTGCCAACATTCCAAACCTCACTTATCTTTGTGTCCAAACTTCTTTGAATTAGTAGGTATCCACTTCAAAAGGTAATGTCAAAGAAAGTGCTAAACTAGAGAGTAAAGTCAAATTTAGTACCATTTTAATATTTATGTGTCAACTACTCATCTTTGACATAGACAAGAATCCCCTGATAGTTTCTCAGTCTACTCCCTGATCCTGTTAGTGTCTCACCTCCTTCTTCTTCTGTTGTCAGCCTTTCTTCCTCTAATTTCAATGCTTTTGAGGCATTGAAGCATTGTACCAATGTCTTTGACCCTTTTCCCATTTTGTGTTCAATCACCCAGATTCTGTTCACTTCTTAAGAGAGTCAGTTCTATTCTTTATTCAAAAAACACACACAGCCTCTGTCAATGAGAAAACCTGGGTTTGTGGCCAGGGCAGAGCCTGAAGCCTCTCTGAGTCATCAACAACCATCTGAGGGGATTATTAATAACAAATTCCTAATATCAATTAATTTATATTGAAAAGAAGGCTAGTTTTTCCTCTACTGGAAAGGTGTTAAAATATTATTGCTGTTAGTATGCAGAAGACAACTTGTTTATTGCTAATTAACCACCTACAGAGCAGATGCTTAACCTGAACTACATCTTTCAAGGGAATATCCAGAGGTTGAATCTACCTGACATATTTATAGTTATTAAGTACCTAAACATACTACTAAGCAGCAGCAAATTCTTTTAGAAATGTCATGGGTGAAGGAAAATAGTTTGGGGAAACAGAATGTTAATTAGAATCAGGAAGTTCAAGGCGAGATGTTTCATGGCAGGAAATTGTACCGTGTATGTGGTAAGGTGTGATGGTTATGTTCTGTGAATCTATTTGTATAAATGGAAGGATCCTGAGGCTCCTTGTGTGATATTCTGTCCCACCAACAACAGTGAGCCCATCATTACTAGCTTTGTAAGTTGCAGTGTTTATGTTGTCATTCAGGAGGAATGACCCCACTTGGGGGATCATAGAATCATAGAATATCCCAAGTTGGAAGGGACCCATAAGGATCATCAAGTTCAACTCCTTGCACCACACAGGTCTAATCAAAATGTTGACAAAAGCTTTTATTTATCTATCTATTTATTTATTTATTTAAATTAATTGGGGTTTTGACATTTAATGAAGACATTGAACCTATAACCTGCATTGTAAAATCTCATTGCAAGAACAGGATATTATTGCTACTCAGGAATATAGCTCAAAGTGAAGGCTCAACATTCACTTTTCTCCAGCTACGGAATATTAAGGTCGTTGCAATTAGGAAGATTTCTCATAACCAAAGGATTTGTGGTTCTTTTTAGTCCTACAACACTGATGTACAACACTGATGTACAACACCAGTGTACCTGAGTGAAACCTTTCTTACACCTGCTCCCCTGGTCCATAATTTAGATGGCAGAATGCAAAATAGCACTGGAAACTGCACTACTCTTCTGTGATATTTCACAAAAGAGAAGAATCCTTTCCCAAAAACAAGGTGCCCTGTCCTGTCTTTATTTGCATGTGTAATTTTGTGCTTCATTGCTCCTAATGTACTCTTACAAAGTATTATATTCAAACACAGCTATAGCTGATTGGAACACAAACCACTGGGTTTATCACCTCTTGGACATGGATTTCTGTTTTATCCTTAGACAAATGCATATGGAAAGCTTTGCTCACTGCATTGCATATTGCAGCTTATTCCCAAAATGTACAATACATAATTCAACAGAATTTTCTTTCCTCAGAAAGAAACCAGCTGTTTATAAGACTGAAGCAATAAAGCAATTTTAGAAAAGCTTCCCCTCATGGATTTCCACAGCTCCTCTCAGCTCATATTACTAAGAAAGATACAGTAAGAAATTTACAGAAAAAAAATGAAATCTGGACTTAAAGCCACAGAGGATGGCAAAATTTCCTGATTTCATTACAGTCAAGATTTCATTCAGGGTTTCTTGAAAATCTGTATTTCTGATGATGGAGTTTTATGGCTAAAAGGGATACAGGATACTGAGCACTGAGTGTTCCTACCTTTACGGATTTTCCCCACTCACTGATTATACTTGTGAAATAGGAGAGAAAGAAGGCAACCTGGTGCTTCTTATGCTAGGTTACACTTTTTGTATCTGGAGTGTTCCTCTTTCCTCAAGGACATCTGTGTGATATTGATTGAGTCACTCAAATACAGACCTATGAAAAGCATTTTGTACATCCTCAACACCTATACTTAGAATCATTTAGGGTACATCTACACTGACATACCAGGAAGGGGGGCCTTGTCCCCAGGCCAATTACAGTATCTCATGTCTGTACTGTTCAATGAACTCAACTTCTGGAATGGACGTGATGTATTAATGATACAAATGTGACTTATTAATGACACAAATCTTTGTTTGGTGGCTATAGCACAGCCTTTTTGTGTCTCTTTGCATGCAATCCTTCCCAACTCACATAACCTTCCACATCTTTGTCCTACCATCATGTGTGGTGATGCAGTGTTCCATGTGTACACTGCATGCTGGGACTTCCTGTATTAGAATACTGAATGTCACATAAGCCCAAAGTCTTTCTTTAGTATTCTTCAGTGCTAAAATACAATTTTAGTACCTTTGCACTTTTGTACAAATGCTCTCTGCTGCTGCTTCTCCATAGTGCTCACTGTTAAGCCGCCTAGTGTGGGACCAAGCAAGCCTGTAAATTAAGATGGGTCTTGCCATCTTAGAACAGCTAGTGCAGACAAACATATAAAAATGGATAGATACTTTTCTAGGATATTTTCTCACATTTTTCCTACCAGTCTTTCCATTAAATTAAAGTGTCTTTTATCTTGCAGGATCATATGATTTTCTACAGAAAGAAGATACTTATGGTGACCACTTCCATCACTGAAGTTTTTGTTTTCAGGATTCCTACAGTTCCGCATAGTCTTGGGAAACAGCACCTTCTCTGCAAAGAGTGTTAACAATTACTGGATTCTGGTTCCAATGTGTATCATGGTAAATGTTATACTAGCCACATTCAACACCATTACTAGAAATGGGTGCAGATTAAATAATTTTGAAGGCAAGTACTGGCTTGAAAGACCTTTTAAACCTGTCCCCCACGAGCTGCAGCAGTCCCTTTAGGGTCAATGGCACAGAAGTGCAAAATCTGATGCAAGTGTACACCATGTGCCACTGCTAGCAGAGCAAACACAAAAGTACACCTTGTGACCATCAAATCAGCTGTTAACCATGATGTACACAAGCAACGATGTAACAAACTCTTCCAAAATCTTCCTCACAGAGGCAAAATCTAAAATATTGATAGACTTATCTACATTTCCTCCTTCATGTAAAGTACAAATATATTAACTAGGTCCCTTCTGAATCCTGCTTTCACATCTTCCTATTATAAAGTAACACGCAGATAAAGTGTAAATTAGTTCTCCCAATCCTCACAGCTATTAAAAAATAAATACATGAGTTCGCATCTCTCTTCCCTCACACAACTTATGCAATAAACAATGCTCTCTAAAGCATCCACTACTCTTGTGAACGCTGTCTTTCTCATCCATAACATCTGTGGGGTTACGATAGGGTCAGGCATGAAAAATGAAATATTCTATAAGGCCAAACAGTTAAATTCCATAAGCAGGCAACCAATATCTTTCTTCAATAGTTCTCACGTCTTTGTTACTTAGATATAATACACACAGGCATGGTCCCCATGCCTTAGGGTATAACCTGTTAAAGAGAAAAACATGCAAGGATCTGATGAGCACATCACTTAGAATGAACAAATTATCACCAAACCTACATATACTTCTATATATATATATGTGGAATAATTTAAAAGAGAGGCCAATCCGACTTAGAAATAGGTAAGTGATAAACCTTATCAATGTTTAAAGAAAAGCATTCTCCTTCTCCCCACTGAGCTGAAGCAATGTCTCAAAGAAACAAAAAAAGGAAAATGACATATGCCTGTCTGTTCTGTTCAAGGATGCATTGCTGCTAAGTTGATTTATAGGGTAAAGAGATAGCATGTTCTTTGGGGATAGCAGTGGTTGAAGGGAACTGTTCTAGAAAATCAGGTATTGGGGAAATAAAGACCCGTCATAAGAAGGGCTGTTGGAATCTTCTGTAGCTTCTTGCTCAAGGTTCAAAAGAACCTAAAAGAAGAGGAAGACCATGGATTACTAACTACAACTGCCAGTCCATTCCCTTCTGCTTTTAATATAGGACAGTGATGCATCCTCTCTACATGGTCTATTGTCCTCGTTTCAGTTAGGACAGGGTTAATTTTCCTCCTAGTAGCTGGTAGAGTGCTGTGTTTTGGATTAGGATGAGAAGAGTGCTGATAACATGCCGATGTTTTGGTTGTTGCAGAGCAGTGCTTGTACCAAGCCAAGGACTTTTCAGCTCCTCACTCTGTCCTGCCAGCAGGCAGGCTGGGAGTGCAGCAAGAACTGGGAGGGGACAGACCCAGGACAGCTGACCCAAACTGGCCAAAGGAGTATTCCATACCATCTGACGTCATGCTAAACAATATATAGGGGTGGCTAGCCAGGATGGGGGGGCCGGCTGCTCGGGATAGACTGGGCATCGGTCAGCGGGTGGTGAGCAATTGCAGTGTGCATCACTTGTATCATACACACTGATTATTATTATTATTGTTGTTGTCGTTTTCTATCTTAATAAACTGTCTCTATCTCAACTCTCATTTCACTTTTCCGTTTCTCTCCCCCATCCCAGAGAGGGAGGGGGGAGGGTGAGCAAATGGCTGTGTGGTGTTTAGCTGCTGGCCAGGTTAAACCACGACATCTATGTTCTGCCACCCAAGCTATACATTAAGGGGCTTGGGGATCTGTATATCATGTGGAGTATATCCCCTGGGAAAATTTGCCTGGATGATGGTGGACAATATGTCACAGCTCGCAGTGGTGGGAATATGTCACAGCATGTCACAATATGTTACAGCTTGCTGTGGTGGGAAATAGCAGCCAGGGTCAGGACTTCAACTTCAGAAATATCTATTAAGTTACTAACAGCGAGTACACCAGCACCTAAAGACACATGGGATACTGTTTCCATACCCTGCCTCCCTGCAGGGTATTCTCCTTTGGATCGACAGCAAAACTTTGTAATTTTAAGTGCGGCTACCTGAACTACATTATTTATTTGTCAGTCCCAGGAGAACTGCTTGGGGAAGGTCACTGTAATTGGTCAGTGGCTCCAAGTAGGTATCACATAGTGGCCTGACATTACATAATAAAGTAAAAACAGTATAGCCTTACAGACACTGGCCATTTCTGGAGATCGTGTCTGCATGATATGAGGCAAAAGACCTCATGGGGAGGATCTGGAGGAGAAGTCTTGCTTGTATCCATATTTCCTTACTTGAGGACTGAGTAAGCTGAGATAGTGGGACTGGGAGCTTGGCAAGAAGACTTGGCTCACTTTGGCTCAACCCTCATCACTAGGATGAGGAGTCTCCATTTTCATCTCTAGTCTCAGAAATCAGACATCTTTTGCAAGCTGGGAAAATGTAGACGTGCAAAACAGTTCCATACCAATAGCTAATATTGTTTTTCATATACATAGCCTTTATTTTCTTAAATTTAAATCAGTTTCACTGGATAATAGGATGACTGTAAGTTGAAGAGTTGGCTTTCTGTTTGTCTTCCTTGTCTTGAACCTGGCTTTCACCCTGTGAGTGGAGATAAATTCCTGGTCATCTTGTTTCTTGATTTCATGTCTTTTTGTCAACAGATCTCATGAGTGAAAGCCAAGGTGACTGAGTAAAGCAAAGACAGCTTAGAAAGCCATTGAGTCTGTATAATAAAAGTATTGATTCATAATTTATAGTTTTCTGGGAGCACAGAAGAGTTCAAGTTTTGTGTGGGTAGAGTTAGAAGTCTCTCTAGAGAAGGAAATGGAATGTTGTGACAAATGTATCTGTTGTCCCAAGGAATTGATCTTTAGACTAACTAACCTCTCCTATATAGTTTTCCTCAGAGACATAAGTACTTTGTTTTCCTCTGTCATTTTGGAAGTGAATAAGGATGTCTGTAATGTGTAGATGATGGGAGGTACCTAAGTACCAGTGGAATATGGAATGAGACAAACAGAAGTGTAGTCTCAGAATTACCCTCCCAGACATGGGGATACAGAAGGTACTGAACTGTTGGAAAAATCTTCAGCCCTTGGTTATAGCCTCGTGTTTATAGCATTCATATAGCACAAAGAAAAAGAAGTCTTAATCCCTGGCAGAAGGAACTGAAACCAGGTCTACCACACACTGTATGAGAACTGTCTTCACTGAGTCTTTCCTTGAAATAAGCTGACTTATAGTTTTGTGCAGAATGTCACGTGAAATTTTTTATGGAGAGAAGGGTAAAACCTCACAAGCAACACAGGCAGGGAAGATCCTGACACAACCTATGGAGTAAACCAAATGTTTGGTGGCGTTATATTTTGTACATACATAGGGGCAGAACTTCATGCACCTGGTAAATCAGAAGTCAGAAAACTAAGAAACATACAAACTTTACATTTGACAACAAGATTGGAGGACAGTAATGTCACAATTCCCCCTTAGCACTGCCTCAGGGCCTACATGGGAAGGTAGAGAGCACTGAGGGTGTAGCTGCATACACTCCTCTCTTGAATGCTTGAGAACATGAAGCAAATGCAGCCTGAAAACCCTTGTTGTGGTACAAGGGTGAATGATACCAAGCCCTTTAGTCTAGAAATAATGTAAACACTTGGGCAAAGGAATTCTGAGCATAATGTATGTTTTTGTTGTTTGTGATTATTTTTTTTTTTCCAGCTACAAAGAGACTACTGTAGAAAATATGAAGTACTTACCAAGCTGTAGGATTGCTGCAATGGTTAATTAGTTATTGTTTGTGCAATGCTTTATCTGAAGATGTAAAATATCAAGCATTGCTGTTAAGATCTGTTGAGATTCCCATTGTACTAATCTTTACCCACACCCACTTATAGTGATTAGTTTCTATTGGTCTTCAATAAAAGACAACCCATTCTGAGATATTGCTGCCAGATTTAATATATCAGTAGTTAGACAGGCTCATCAATTACATCAAAATTAAACAGCTTAACAGAAAATAAATAAATAAATAAATAAATAAATAAATAGATAGATAAAAGAAATATCACAATTTAATCTGAATCCATCGAATAAGACCTTACCTGGAAAAAGACATACAGCTTTAATATCTGCCAGGACTTTGTTGCAGTTTAGGTTGCTCTTAGAGGGATATATAAGGGCAAATTTTGCTTTTAGCTGCTCCATGCAATTCTGGTGACTCTAATGGCATTAAAAAGAATACTTAACAAGAGAATGTGGTTTACAGCTTTACCTTGCTTCCATTAGCAGGCCATATAACTTTAATAAAATATAGGGTGAAAGTTCTTTGAGAATGACAAAGCACATGGACATTCTCACTCTTTTCTGTTCCAGACTGATTTGTTAGCCTCTCTCCATACAAATAATAGAAACACAAATGATGATGAGTATAGCACAGTCTGTGCTCTCATGATCTACTTATAATCATGTCTACTGCTTATGTGCTCATGTTAGAATTATCGATCTTGTAAAACTAACAATTTAATGGTGGTTTGTACCACCTCTTTTATATCCATCCATATGATACTGCCAATTTCACCTCTTAAATTCAATTTTTGAGATTGTTGACTCATTTCTTCTAGTTCAGATTCATGGTTTGCATACTTATTATATGTGTACACAATCTTTTTGTCTCCTTTTTACTTGGTATCAGGTATGAAACACTCTCCACAGCTCTGGAATAACTTGTGTATCTTACCATTCACTTGCTAACATTTCTTTTTCATTAAGTTCTGATTAATCATAGATTCTGTGAAATAAAATTCAGTATCAGAGCATAGCTTACATCTAAAGCTATTCTAAATCAAATCTACAGCAGAGATATCATGTTAATACAGATTTAATGAGGAATTATTAATACTGAAAACTGAAACATACATTTGCAGCAGAAAGTTTCCTCCTCTTTTTCTCAGTTTTCCTCTCCCCTCTGTTCCCTGCTCTGCTTTAAAGAAAAATACCACAGAAGACTTTTCAGCATTTGGTTTGTAGAGTCTCATAAAAATGATGTGATTGAAATTCTCCATACACAGCTTTGCTTCAAGATGTAAATGATGTCCTGATACCAATTTCCAGAAGCTCACTAAACGCATTAAAATTGCAACTTAACTGTTCTCTAGAAGAAAAAAAAAAAAAAAAAAAAAAAGTTTAAAAATAATTCAAAAAAAAATGATTATTACTGCCAGCAAGTTCAATCTTGTAAAGCTTCTTCCCTGAAAGACAAGCTTAAGCTTGCTTGAGCATTTCCCCAACCATGTTTTATGTTTGAATTTACTATGTGTTGGCAAGATTTTGCAGTCCATTCAGCCCTAGCTCAGGCTCAACTACCAAAAGAAGCAAAATAAATACTGCAGAGTAGGCCCTATATTTATTGGAGGTCAAAACAGTGTGAAAGAATAGGATCATATTTGTTATGGAATTATTTGTTATGGAATTATTATTTTTTCTTACACCAGCTGAGTATTTAGACAAAAAAGGTAGCCATTTGTACAGCCAGCACACACAAAAGGAAGCTACATAGCCTCAGATGTCTGACAGCTCTGAGGATTAAGAGTATAATTTGGTTTATTATGACTGTCTGGGTTGCTTGACCCAGCTGAGATGTGAAGAAGTATATGTTAGGTATTTTATTTTACATCAAAATTGCTCTATTTCAGTCAACAGGGCAGCAAATGGGACTCAGTAAGAATATTTGCCACAATTACGTGGAGCAGAGGAAAAAGACATTAGTGAGAATTTTTATTTTATTTTATTTTTTTAAAAAAGAACACTGTTTTTAAAAGAACTGTCATTTTTCTCTGTAATAATTCTTCAGATCCTAACCCAACCTTTTCTGAATGATTTCAAATTCAGTGTGGTTGCCTATAGAATCACTCACATCTGCCACCCAGGATCTGAGATTTTCTTGCTTTTGAAGTATAAGCTTATGTTGGTATAGCTTATTCATTTTACTAAGCAGGAACTACTTAGGATCAGGTAAGTGAGTTGCTGTTTTTTGTTTGTTTGTTTTTTGTTTTGTTTTGTTTTTGACAGGGCATGTGTCCTCACTAAAATGGTAGTTATCCATAATTCTATATAAAGAGGTACACATTTTATGTGCAGACATGCCCAGAGTTGGGATAAACTTTTAAACCTGCAGAAAAAGTATAGGTCTAAAATGACTGCTTAATAAAACAGGTGATGATTATTGCCAAATGATATTAGAACTATTTAGAAAACAATTTATTCCAAAAACATCTCTGAACAGCGTCAGAGACATCAGAGATTTATTCAGTACAGAAAACCTCCTGAGCCTGTAGAGAAACCTTCCCTTATAAAAATAGCAAATGGTGTTGCGAAAGCTTGCTATGCAAAGAAATCTATATGTTTATCAAATTATTTGAACACCTGGAGAATCTGGAGGATCCATTAGGATCTTGTCTGTTTGCTCTGGTCTTTCCTGCAGCCCAACTCTCTCTAAAGAAGGGACAGGTCAACATCAGCTAAAATAGTTTACTATAGTAGGTTAAAGCTTACCACTTCCCAGTTGTCCAGAACCATCCCTCAGTTGAAATATAGAAAATAGTGATGTATGATGTAAGTGTTGGCAGTCCATTTCTGTGTGAAGACAGGTTTTGTTCAATCACTGCTGCAGGATGGATTGTAGGAATCTTTGATGTTCTTTTCTTTCTCTGCTACTCTTGTTTTACAGGCAAACTGACTAAGACTTTCATACTCTGTCATTCCTGAACAGTGAAAACTCTCAGTGAATTTTCTCATTTTTCACTCACTTTCACACTTCTGGCTATTCTGTCTAACTCAAACGAGCTGCAAGGGAGAACTGAGATATGTGCAATGACATATTAAATCTGTTTTCAAATATGGGGTATTCTGACAGACAGTTGAATGCACTGAGCTTGGTGCTTAACTCTAACGTCCTGATTTTCTGTCACATGCAATCTTTTTTTATTACTTTCACCAGTGCAGTTGAACATCAGCCACTTGTTCTCTTGCCTAGGAGCATTCTGGATCCAGTTTTCACTTGTTCTGTGATGACTAGCATCACTGATGGGTCAGCAATCTACCAGGAACAGGGACATTACACTACTAAATCTCTCCCAGTCTGTGTTTCTACATCTGTGGCTAAAACACGGAGGTAAATCTTTGGGATTGGTTACATCCACGTTTACTAAAGATATAAATTCTGGGTACCTCCTGAGCCTAACCTCTTGGGTAGGATTCACCTGATGAATGATAAGGTCTGGACAAAACTCCCCACAATACCTTCAGAATATTTAATTTCCATGGTACAATTAATCTCATCTTAAACTACACGTCTAAAATAGGTCAGATGACTCAGTGGCCTTCAGATGACTATTTCTCTCCACAACTCTAGCGAGAGCCTTCTGTTGTGAGCTCATTCCCTTTGCAAGATTTCAAAGACTGATCTAAAGCCCCCTGGATGTCTTTGTATCTCTGGTATAGAAAGGCTAAACAAACTCTTCCAGAAACTCCATTTGTCCTTGGGTAGGCAACTGGGACCTTTCTAAGAGGGAATTCAAAGCAGCCTGCGATGAGAAGTTGATGAAGTTGCCATCAGATCAGGCACAGAATAGTAGGGCATGTTCATGGGGTAAATGGGTGTTGCTCCAAGTGTTCTGTGGGGCACAGACTGCATCTGAACTTTTCCTGTAGGACCATGATTCACTGTTCATGTTCAGTTCTGGGGCTGTCCCATCAGGTAGGTAACACAAGCCTCCAGCTTGCCTTTGCTCAGCAGTGAGGACCAGGGCAACAGCAACAGTTAGATCTTTGTTTTGTATGTTCTTCCTTTGCAAATATAATGAGGACACAGTACTCAGATAACAATTGTTAGGGATAAGGGGGTAATATAGAGTTTCTTATATTTTCTGCAAACTGTTTATCCCATAAAATCAGTGGGTTTAGCAGAAGTTAGCAGAAGTTTAGCAAAAGCAGATATCATATTATAATCAATTTATTTTAATTTACTTCAGATTTTTTTTTTGGGGGGGGGGGGGAGCAGGACGGGAAGGGGTCATATTAGCAAAGTGCAAACTTTCACAGTAAGAATTTGAACAAGGTCTATGAACTTATTTCTTGAAGGAGGTATGTTTTATAGTTAATCCTTTCTGAAAGAAAACATCACTAGAATTAAGGAGAGAAAAGGAATAAAAATTTGTCTTTCAACTGCTCTTGGTAGTTGTTCATATAAAAAAAAAAAAAGGAGACAGAAGAAAAAAAAGAAGTGTCTTGTTATCTCAATATTCTTCAGTTACACCTTCAGTTATATCACTGATATTATTATTCTGTCTGCCATTTCTCTAATATTCACATGTATGCATTGCTTGGTAATGGCATATAATTACAAAAGGAACAGACTTTGCCATGGGCTTGTAGTGTTTCAGTCACTAATAACACTAACAGCAAATAAATTTTGAAAACTTATTACAGTAGCAGATTGTACTGGGTCTGGCTGGTATGTTAACTTTCCCTGCAGCAACCCATACAATGCCATGCTCTGCACTTGTAGCTAGAACAGCAGTGTTATCACACTAGTGTTGTGTCTGCTGCTGAGAAGTGCTGGCACAGTATCAGGACTTTCTCTAACCCTCCTGGGGGGTGGGCAAAAAGTGAGAAAGAAACATCACCAGGGCAGCTGACCTAAACCAACCAAAGAGATAGTCCATACCATATGATGTCACACTCAGCAATCAAAGGTGGGAAAAGGAAGAAGAGGGGAGGGGTGGGCTTTCATTGTGAAAACATCTGTCCTCCTCGCGAACACCGGCTACGTGCGTTGAGGCCCTGCTTCAAGGATGTGGTCAGGCATCGCTCATTTGCGAGAAGTAGAGAATAATTTATTTCCTCTGCACTTCCATATAACCTTTACTTGTTTTGTTTTGCTGCTCCCTTTCCCCCTCCCTTTCCCCTTTCCCTTTTTCCCTTTTGTTGAATTGTTAATTAATAATGTTTCCTTAATATATATATATATTTCCCTTTAATTAAATTATCCTTATCCCAACCTGTGAGTTGTTTTTTTCCTTTACTTCTTCCCCTCCTCATCTGAGGAGGGGGAGTGAGAGTTCGGTTGTGGTGTTCAACTGCCCAGAACGGTAAAACCACCACACAGATAAAGTCTGCATATCAGATGAATGCGTTTACTGTAGGCATCCTAACTTTTTATTTTACCAGTCTGTATTTGTGGTTTCTGCACTGGACCACCAGCATATTTTTTGTTTGTTTTACTTAAGCTTTCTTTCCCCTTCTAGTGGGCCCAAACATAATTCTTTTTGAGAATCCTCAAGCAACATTCTTCTGCAGTCTGAAATTCAGTATCTGAGTTATATCCTGGGGATTGCAGTGGTATTATATTGTCAACAGGGCTGCAGCTGTTGCTATCACATACTACATATGTTTAAAGTCCTCTAGTTTTGTTGTTGGTGGTTTGTGTTTGTGTGTGTTTTTCATCAGTTATTTTCTGTCTTTTAATCATGCAGTTTTTACCCAATTCTTTTCTATTTTTTTTATTTATTTTAATGTTTTCTTGGGAAAAGAAGAAAAAAAAAAATTAAACAGAGCTTCCAAAGCAATGAAAATAGGGATACCAGACCTTTAGCTCAACATAAACTGTCTTTCTTTCCAGCTCTCAGTGTGCAAAGATCTACACAAAAAATTCCACCATCATCATATTTGTCCTACTGGGAAAATGTAGGAAAGGCTGAATGCTCTTGGATATGAACTGGAGGTATATTATTAAGGAGTCCAGCTGAAATGCTTAAGATGAAAGTCTACTACCACACTTAAATGTTGATACTTCAGCTACTCTCTCATGTGATAGCCTTTTCCCAGGTAGGAAGGAGAAAGAAGACTTCACTCCCTTTTGCTTTTCAGTCTAGTGTAGTAAACAGGAAACACAGAATCATAAAATTATAGAATCATAGAATGTTTTGAGTTGGGTCTACCTGGGGCCTTCTCTTCTCCAGGCTAAAAATTCCCATATCTCTCAACCTTTCTTAATAGGAGAGGTACTCCAGCCCTCTGATCATCTTTGTAGCCTTTGTCTGGAGGGCTACATTTGTCCATGCTGTGTCACCAATCAGTGACAAAGAGTTTGTACCTCAGAAATTGCTCATTTTCCAAGGAGAACAACTACAATCGGAAGTGTTCACAAAGCCAAGACATGCTTCCATTAAAATACTAAGCACATGTGAAAGAGGGATTAGAGGACAATAAAATAAGATAAAAACCAGCAAAATTCTTGAACAGCAACTCACAGCTGTCAAAGCATGTTCATCTTTCTTACAGCAAAGTAGTTTTCAATGTGTGGACTACTAGAGAGTGATTCCTTAAGAGCTGTGAAAACTAACCAAGAAGAAACGACATCTTCATAAATCTTACATTTGTTTTTCATGGATTCATGCATCAGAAAAAATAATAATAATAATAATGATAATTTTTTAAAGGTCTCTTTGTTGCAAAAGTTTTAAACCGACTGCTATCCAGAAAACTAAACCATAGAGTGGATGAAGCACTTCTTATTGTGATGCACTGAAATTAAGTCTGTGGCCAAATTTCTGTTTATTTTCTCATATGTTTAGTTGTGGTGACAAGAATTATTTCCTTGGTTTGGAGGACACTTTAGCAGAGACAAATATTTAATCATTATTTTTCAGAAACGTGAGGATAAACTTTAAATCCTATAATCAGACGACTGAATAATAATAAGATAGTAGTGGGGATGTGACTGGAACCTATGGCAGCTTATGAAAAATAAAAAAATACTAAAAGAACACCTACTTTTCCAAATTCTTGTTTGGGTTAAATTAGGGCAAAAACAGAATAATTGTTTTCTCACAAGGCATGCTAGATCTAAATCTAAATTTATAAAACAAAGTCTCTCTGCATCAGCAAAAATACAAACCAGGAAAGAAACACTGTAACATCTGATCTATTTCTTTTCTCACTATTAGGTAAAATGGCTGGAATTTCACAAAAGAAAATACAGGAACTCTGAAGTGATCCCTGACTTTCCAAAAGTACCAAACAATATAATTTCATGAAGTAGGTGATCAGGAGGGAGGCTGTAATGAACTTTAAATTCATCTCTAAAAGGTTGAAAAATGAGCAGTAAGGAACTTTAAAATTAAGAAGACTCTTAGAAGCAGAAACACTTATTTTCAAGATTTCCTGACAGATTAGTAAAAAACTGCACAAATGTGGTTTTATTTTAAAGGAAAGATCTAACCACAGTTCTAATATAGAAGCCCACTGCTAAATTCAGATCCCTACAGAACACCTGGAATACCTACCAATACACTACAACTACAAACAACAACAACAACAACAACAAAAACAAACAAACAACAACAACAGCAGCAACAACAACAACAACAACAACAAAAAACAGCCAAGGATAACAATCATTTACTTATTTATTAATACTAAACAAGACAAAACTAACATGATCTGAACCATCAAGTTTCATACAAAATTAGCATGCATTTTTGCTGCTTTCTTCGTTCATCACCTCATCATGGTTAAGAACCATGATGAAACTGTGTAATGACATATATTGACAAAAGCCATGTAGAAGAAAATGGACATGTTGTAATCAGTCAGTAATTACTATGCATTTTACTTTCATTGCAGTATTGGTGATGGCAAAATTGGACAGGTAAGGTCTTTCAGACAGCAGACTATGTATCCTCATGGCTCTGAAATTTAGAGTCAGAAAACTAAAATGCATTCTTCAGCAGACTAAGGTGTCTTTGTCTCCCTCCCCTTCTCAACTTTTCCAAAAAGTTCCTGCCAAATAGGTAAGATAAAACTAATGTTTCTAAAACCACTAACAAGTAATATTTTAATGTAAGTGTAATAACAGATTCAAAAACTTCTCATGCAAAGTAGTTCACCAGGAGAAATCTTTGAAACAATGGAAAATGAACATCAAGGAGCAATCCTACACTGAGCTTTACTTTTGGCCAAAAATGAAATTGGTCTTTTCCATCTCTGATTCTTTGAAACTTGGCACTGACTAAGTGCAATCTGTGATTTTTCGTTGCAATTAGTATTAATATAATTTCTGCAATCATGGTAATAAAAGAAGTATGTCTTTTCTCCAAGCATGAGGCCTCAAAGTATTGTTTGTATCTTTACTGACATACCCAGCAAATAATCTTTCCAATTAGCACAAGATAGAGCTTGTATGTATAAACTTCAATGGATAGATTGTAATCTGACAGTAGAGTAGGAGCCAATGGATTGAAATAAAAGTGATACACATTGTACATTAGGTGTTTTCTGCATGGATCTAAACCCATGAGGGTCTGTCTGGAAAAGTAGAGCCAGAACAAGAATCAATCCATTCCAGGAATCTGCTTTTGACTGCCATCAGAAGTGCTCAAGGAAAGGTCAAATCTGACCCTTGCTCTTAGTAATAACTGATGACTTTGTCCTCCATAAATTTGCCTAGATTTTTAAAAACATTTATAAATTGGGCTTTCACAACATCCTCTGGCAAAGAGTTCCCTAATTTAATTATATACTGTGTGAAGAAGTACTTCCTTTGGTTTGTTTTCAACCTGCTACCTGATAATTTCATTGACTGTACCTGTTTTTTGACAATGTCAAAACTATTTGCTTTGACATTTTTACACTGATACCACCTGTTCTCAAAACCAGTTTGGACCTGGGCAGAAAATGTATTTCAATACAGACAAAAGGCCCTGGCAGAACTGGGGGAAAATAATAATAGTAATACAATTAAAGAGCTTTTTCAGTCCGATAGCAATTTGAGAGAAGAAGGGAAAGAAGATCCAGGGGTACCAGCACAGAATGGGAGGAATTTAGCAAGACAAGTGCATTCCAGTTGCAGTTCTGAATTCCCCATCTTGTTGGATTTTGCTTTAATTCTTATTCATTAACATGAGCAATGCCGTAGTTCCAGGAGTGCTGCCTGATCAGTGTGTCCCACTGACACGGGCTTCTGAAGAGTTGCCTAATATCAGAAAAAAAAACATGATTGAATGTTGTAGTTTCACATCCGATATAGGTCCAGACAAAAGGAGAAAATTCCAATGTTTTCACTGTCAAAGCAGTGTCCAGACATTTGACAAGATTTATAAAGAAGAACCAAAGGAGAGAGAAAGAGAGGCTAGATTTGTTAGCAGGGCAATAGCATGTGATGAAGTATAGTGCAGACTTATATCTGTATTATGATAGAGGAAATGTTTTCTCCACTGTGGTTTACCGTGAACTTCAATGCAGTTAAACTTTCAACTGACTCTTGTTTTTTTGAGATACAGTAAGGAACATGTGCTATCATCTAATGAATTTGCTGCCTGACACATGTTGAGATGTAACATATGACAAGATTTTTCATACTTCGTGTTTCCTTTTATAGTTCCTAAGACCGTGTATATTGAAATGAACTGCTGAGGACAGCAAATGCTGCTCAAAGAGCTGTTCTGTTTGAAATGGAGCTCTTGGATTTTGCTCAGTCTGCTTTTTAAAATAATTCTGAAAAGATTTTTTTTGGAACATTGGGTAATTTTTACTTTGCTTTTTCTGTTTGGGATACTTTTGAAAGGACTTCACAGATGTTCACAGCAAGATCTTTACGTATATTATTGTCTCAGGAATATATAAATGTCAGTGATATGAGCACTTGGGTATAGACGGGACAGCTCAATTTCAACACTGAAAGTTACATGGGAAAGGCTCAGCATGTGTAAAATTACCTGCTGAAAAGTGTGTAATTTGTGCTTCATATTCAAGATGCACAATGTAATTCTTGGAGAAAGACAGGCACCTTTAGAAGCAAATTTAGTCATCTGTTTTAAGTATTAATCTTAGGTAGAAATGAACTGCTTTTTAAAATGGCTTTTATTTTATTTATTTATTTATTTCTAACAATATGGTGAACCCTGACCACTAGCTATGGCTGCAGTTAAACATATAGAGGTAGTTAAAGTGAATCTTGCACCTTTCTCTTTTTTCTTGCAGCTTTGATTTTCTTCACCAAGGAATCTTAGAAGCTGAGATGTTAGAATGAATCAGATCATTATACAAGTCCCAAGACAACAGCCTTTCTGAATGTCTTCTATATTAAGTGCCTTTTTTTATCATCAGCTCTAAAGGTTAGGAAGCAATCCACAGACAAAGAACTAGATACTAATTTACTTTGCATTTTACACAAGGATAAATTAAACTAGTGGAGGAGTTTCAGTTCTGTCCTTGCACTGTGGGTCACAGCTTAAAAATCAAGACACATAGCACTTCAAAATCTGCAATCTCTTCTCAAGAGTCCATGGTTGAGGTTTTGAAAGGCCCGAATGATCTGTAACTCACAAAATGGGTGATGTCTTCTCATCATGGTGAAGGTCATGGTAGAAGCCTTCAAGGAGAATACTGAATTGACAACAACCTCTACCTGAATACTCTGCCACTGAAGGACAGTCTTGCTCCCAGTAAGCTGAGAAAGGCTGTGGAATAGGGAATAGGAAAAGGCTAAATAGAGGTCTCAAAACACCAAAAAAAAAAAAAAAAAAAAAAAAAAAAAAAAAAAAAATCTTTATTAAATATGTTTCTATTGTATTCTGTTTGGGTGTAGTTTTCTTCTTTTTAAAAAGAAATCACTTAGACATGTTACTTTTACAGTGATGTCAATAAGGCAGCCCAATACAGATGTACCTCTGGTAAAATATAGGTACCATTATCATGCAATTGCATCATTGAATTTGCATTTAGCTCTACTCACAAGTCATAATTCCAGGAAACTAATGCAGTATCCTGAAAGAAAACTTTTTGTCTAATGACAAGGCAATGTACCTCTAGGGCAGTCTAATAATATTTTTTTCATCACAGATCTGAAATGGTTACTATTTCTGTAATTCCATCTCTCAAGTGGAAGGCACAGGCTCATTTTGAAGGAAAGCAGTGTAGTCATGTAATTTACACAATTATTTACATTTGATTTCTTTCAGCTCAGGCACAGTCCCCTTCCATTTTCTATCTCCCTGACAAAACCTGGTGTAAGGCACCTTCTGATTCCCATCTGGGGGAGCAAAAGCTGCTGCACGGACACTGACACACAGCCATCTCCCTGCATCCCCCACCCTTGACAAATCCTGGAAAACTGCAGGGGTGGGGGTGGGGGGAATTGTCTGGAAATGTGCATTGTGTGCTATTAAGAACAGGACTTTTATTCATCTTAGCATTAAAAATGGATTCTGCAAAGCAATCCCAAAGGGAATTTGTTGTATATATTTTGTTCATTGCCTTGAAGACAGGAATATCATTACTGTAACTAGTCCTTTATGAAAAGTCTAGCAGGAAAAGGGGGGGATGGGGACAGAAGAAAGCTACATATAATGTAATAGTGTAATAGTTACAGACTTGAGCAGACTATCAACAGCTGCAATGTTAATTACAGATCTTACCAAAATTTAAAAGAAAAAGAAAAAAAAAAAAAGAAAGAAAATGAAAAGATGGGAAAATCTAAGCTTCAGAAATAAAAGATAAGAAATTCTTTAGAGTAATTATAGGCTGCTGAGGCCTTATGGTAATAATAAAGGAAAACATCTGACTGGATTGGTGCTGGGAGAGACAGTGACAAGAGGAATACAAGTTGAAAAAATAATTAAAATCAGCTATCTTGGGTAAGCTGTCATTCAGTCTCAGGAAGAAAAGGAATGCTAATAAAATATTAATCGGGTCTTTTCAAGATTTTTTTAATAACATTCTTTTATACACAGGTAGCACTCTAATTTGTCAGTCAAGAGCACCAGACATAGAAGTACCTACCAGACAAACAAATAGTAAAAATAGGTAGAAAAGAAGAGCTTTTGGTCAGTAGTGTTTGACCTCAGAAAGAAACCACCAAGGTGTTAAGGCAGGAGTTGTTTGGAGAGAGCTTTGTGGAAAATCACTGAGTCTGCTTTGCTTTTTAGATAAAATTATAGCAAGGAGAAAAAGTTATTTCAGACTGACAGACACCAAATGTCGGCAATCATGATATAATCAGTGCAGGCTTTATTATATTTAAGTGGTTTGAAAGTCTGCAGATTTCAGACAGCTTCAAAATCTAGAGGAAGAGTGTCTCTAAAAGGCAGTCTTATGAATATTACATACACATGCTCTGTGTAGTGTCACACATATTTTTATGTGCTGAATTCTCTTGCAACTCTCTCTGCAGCCTCTTCTTCAGTGGCCCCTTTGCACTGAATGCCTTCCTTGAGCTGGCTTACAAACCCTCTGCCCTCTTTCTTTCAAGTCTTTACATAAAGCCACTTCTTTGTCTCTGACATAGCCTAGCTCTGTAATGAGCTCCAGAGAAAATAAACTCTTTCAGTCCAGAAAATCACTGAAGTTGCTGTGCTCAGACAAGTTCAAGGCAACTGCTAAATATTGAAGATTTTTTTTTTTTTTTTTTTTTCCTTCTCTGTAATGTAAACTAGAGTTTGCTAGAAAGCTGTATTACCTTAGGAGTGTTTCTCAATGCTATCTGCCTTAAGTGACTTCTGGGACAAGCTTACCATCAGCCCTTGCTCTCTGCACACATAAAGCTTGCTGAAGATGACATACAGCCTGGACACATGATGTAATATGCAGCCACACTGCAGCTGTCATAGCCATCACAGCTGCCGCACACCTCAGAACAGATGCCATTAATTTTAACTCTACACCCACAGCATGTCCCGTCTTTTAAAATACCCTTTAATAAACTCATCCTTTCCAAATCAGCAGACTTCCTTTTCAGCCATAACTGGTTATATTGACAAGTTTTCCTAGGTGATGCAAGGGGAAACTGAGGGAAGTAATTAAAGTCCTGCCCATATGAACACATCACGGTGTTTGTGATAGTCACTAACAGCAGGTGTGTGTCTGTGGGTGGAAGGGGAATGGATGCATATTCATTACTGGAGTAAATTGCCTTGGATATAACAGATGTTGATAATAATGTTTATTTTAGGGTTGTTTGACAGTTCCCATTTAGCACAGAAAAAAGCAAACTCTATTCAACTGGAGACTTTCCTTATCTTTGACTTATAATATCTTGTACACCTCAAATACTCTTTTCCTGCACCCCATAATGTTTCCACTACCACTAAGCAGTGATGTCCGTCAGTATGTAAAGTGACCCAGAGAAACAATTCTGCCAATTCAGTGTGGTGGGTCCTACCCTGAGCCCATGGGGATGAGGATCTCCTAGGACAGCCCTAGGAGCAGGCAGAGGGGGTAGTATTTGTGGTCCCTCATCTGCCATTATTCATCTGCACTCCTCCAAGGATGCACAGACAAGATTTTTAGTCACATCACCTAACCATAATGAAGACAACTGGAGTACAATAAAAGTTATGAGGGGACAAAAAACTATTAAAGACTAGGGAACATTTAAAGTGAAAGAACATGCAAAAGGAGATTAATTTTCCTTTAAAACATCTAACATGAAATTTCAGTTTCAGTTGATGATGCCTAACAAAATTGCAGATAACACAGAGCATTTTAGTGAGCTCAGAAGATGTTTACATACATCTGCTCTGTATTTCATATATTTTTAATATTTTTCTTTACTGTCTGAAGCAAAAGATTGCACAGAATTTGATAAAAAATGTATATGGATTTTCTGAAAATATTGATGAAATGGCCCCATTTATTCTTATAGGTAGAGAATTACTATCTGAAACACAGAATATAACAAATTTTTTCCAGGGAAGCTAAGCATGGTTTGAAGGACTGAGCACGAATATCCAGGCAGCCCCTTGCAGCTGCTCTCCAGTGCTGGACTCCAGTATGGCAGAGCTCTGGCCCCACAGAAGGAGGTATGACACCAGAATGGTTTGAGTGGCTCTTCCAGCTTTGGTCATGTGTTGCACTAGCCTGTTTGGAGTTGACATATGGTTTTTCTTCATAACATAGTGAAGGAATGGAGGTGTCATCCAGCTGCAGGTGCCTGTCAGTGGCCTTCTGCAGAATAGTTTGTGGTGGTCTCCATTTCTGGGTGCTCCAAAAGCTACTTGTACTCAGCAGACCACTATCTACTACTTAGAGGTAGCAAAAATTATTAATAAAGTTCACAGGGAACCAAATTTGAAAAAAGATTCTACTGAAAAATGTATTGGTATTCCAGGACTATCATGTGCCTTGGAAACAGATAGTGATGGAAGATCCTTCCAAATGGAGATGGTAGTTTGGTCAAATTAGGTGAAAGGCTGTGATTGCTTTGATTTCTCAAACCTATGATGTGGTGAAGGCTTACACAAAAGCTGCCAGACTGAATCAAACCAGTTCTATGTCTTGGGGTCCTTCCAGTAATCTATGCCATTTCCTCCTGTGTCATATATAGGTGTTAATCAATCAATCAATCAATCAATCAAGAAATTCTCAGAGAAGCTGCTTGCAGAGTCAGGAACTCAGATGCCTCTTATTGAATGTTATATATCCTTTGAAGCACAGATTAAATACTTTCCAGAATTAGTAGATTTTAAATAGCATTTACTGTAATGATGATAAACAGATTTTAAATAACATTTACTGCAAAGATGATAAACAAACAACTGACACAATGCTTAGTCTTAGGTAAGCATTTTTAAGCATGTTTAAGATTTTTAAAAGGACAGTTGTAAAACAGTATTTATGCCATTGTATAAACTGACATCCAGGTATAACCTGTACTGTAGACAAAGCTCCAGAATATTCTTGTCATTTTTTTTGTAAATGTACTTCTATAATTTAGAATTCTGCTCAGCTTAATTGCTAGAGATATGAGAAGCTCAAATATTGCTTCACAATGATTTACAGGGATGTTTAGAAAGATCACAATAAAGCATATTACTATAATTATCTAAGCAATTACGAAAGATAATGTTTTGAAACCACCTTATGAATAGTGAAAATATAGCTTCTGAGTATCCACATCTCAAAGTGTTTTTTGTTTTGATTTGTTTTGTTTTGGTTTTGTTTATTTATTTATTTATTTATTTATTGTGAATTTGATTAACAAGAAGTGCTGGACTTTGCAGAAAGGATTTCTCTCTCCATGTGCAGATGTTTACAGGGCAGAGATCTGCATCTTAACTATTCACCCTTAGCCACTCTTGAGGCAATGGAAATGAATCAGCTCTCTTAAAGAATGATTGACCTGAACCTTAAGCAGGCAAACACAGTAGATCAAATTATTTGGTCCCTTAAATACTTACTTTTCTTCTATGAATTTAAGGGGAACTTAGGTAATATAGTTCAGATGTAGACATGTACATTGCACATATACATCAGACAGTGACCATTTGAAAAAAACCTATGCACATCCCAAAACTGTTCCCCCAAATACTTCCATGGTGATGAGGTTCACAGCTGCAAGCTCCGTGAAAGCTTGCATTTGTTGGTGGGATTGTGTCTATTAGATATCTATATAAATATACTTTAAACTGTGCAAATGAATGCAAAATGCAATATTTACTCAGTGAATCTCACAAAAGCAGTACTTCACAGACCTTAATCATGCAGCTATAATTGTACTATGGTAGCCGAAAGTAGAAACCTGCTCCAAATCAGCAGAGTTTCTAATCAAAATGAAACATGTCAAAGCTCAATACTATCTGGTGACCTAAGATGTGCACAATGGCTTGAGGCTGCTTTAGAAGAGACTATGTGGATTTGCCAGTTTTTTGATGTCTTCCCTTGCATAATATAAAATATGTCTGTAGGTTTTCTTACTTACGTGAACCTAAGGTGGCAGCAATGTAATTACTGAAAACAACTATGGATCTAGGAAGGTTTTGTTGTGGTAAATCGAGAAGTGGACTGCAATTTCTGTGGCTTTTGGCCACAGGAAGACTCGAGAATCCATGAATTTTTTATTCCTTGACATATTCTCTTTCAGTTTAGTTTAAACGGGATTTAGACAAAAGAGTTACAGGTTTTTAACACTTATTTTACTTAAATACTTCTGACTGAATAATGATCCAAGAGGAGCAAGGAGGACAGTGAAACCCAATGAACACAACATATTGCCCTCAGGATCAAAAATATTTTTCCATCAAACCATATACATATATGTATACATATACAAAAAGCTCTTCTATGTTTTTTATCCAAAATTTTGAAAGGTATTATTAAAAGGTATAAAGCAATTTCTGATTTGTAGCATGGAAAATGTATTGTGTAGTTACAAGGTCAACACCAGTACCTCAGTCTTCAAAATGGTCGATCCATACTAGATAATTCTACACTACTGAGAAGTTGTGCTACCCTGATCTTCTGGTCATTTAGGCTGTCAAAATTGCTGGGGTACCTCTGGCTCCTGTCTGGGAATGTTTGGGCCTCATCCTGATGCAGATTTGCAGCACAGACCCAGCCAAGTCCAAGCTCCGGTATACAGGTAAGCAACTGTACCTTCTGTAATCTAAGATGATCTAAGGGTTAAGCCTGGCAGAGCAAAGGAGATCCTGATTTAATACTCTCTGATGTTCATGTGTAGAAGAAAATTATTCTACTCAGATACATTTTAAAAATATCAATCAACTAGACACATTAAGCACTGGTACATTTATCTTCAGGCTTCCACTGAACCCCCAATAGGAAGAGGTTTTAAAAACAGATGAGAACAAATTCTGGTGCAACTAAATTCAGTGGCATTTCTATACTTTTTGATGAGGGCAACTTTTCATCTGTGATCCAGAAAAGTAGTAAAACACGACAAGTAGCTGTAATATTTGTATAGCAGACAAAACTTGCACACATTAGATGTGTCAGAAGTGATGCCACCAATCTATTTTATAGCTGCTTATATAATACAAATGACTCAGAAAAATTTAGAAAGATGCATGTTCAAAATGTCATGCCTTTATCCCTATTAGTAATTATCTCATGTAAAATTCTTTCACACAATGTAGATACAGTTTAAGTTTAAACTTTAAGCAAGCACACTTTATAGATTTTATTCCCTGTAATGTACTTGTAAGGCTTAACATGTACAGAAGCCATAACAAGTCATGCATGAATTTCACCACTTCTGTCATTTTCCATCAGTCATTGCAACTATTGATTGTCCCTTCTTTAAGCTATGCACTTTATTTTCAAATGGAAAGATAATTATATTCTGTGTGGCATTTCATTTCTTAAACAGGCAATCAATGTATGATTCCAAATTGTATATTCTGGATGTAGTAGCAAAGCTGAAAAGCTTAATATATCTGAAGAACAGAACTCTGAAAGCAAAATGTAGGAAGGAAAATCTTACATATACAAACCTGGAGGAAGCAAATGAGAGACAAGAAATCTCTCTAAGGATTATCTCCTTGACCCTAGAATCTGGAAAACTGGGAGGAAAAATTCTTGAACCATCTACATAATCAGGAAGTTTCCAGTGCCCTCTAGGATGTTCCTGAGACATGGCATAGAGAGCCTGTGACTTACCAGATGTATTTCCTGCCTCTCCTGAGACACTCATTGGGGATACAAAATACTAATTACACTTTTAGTGAAGCCAGATGGGAAGTGAGGTGATCACTGCCCAGTCCCTTGCCTAAAACTCTCCTCACCTACAATGCACACACAAGACTTATTTACAGTACAGAACAAAGCACTGTGAAAGAAGTTTGCAATAAGATGTGGCTGCCATTCAAATTAGTACTTTTCACCAGACTGCTTCAATTCTCTAAGAAGAGTGTTTAACAGCCTGGCAGGAGGACTCTACTCTGGAAATTGTCTGTAAGACTTGGTCAAACTGTCATAGCCTAGAGAGCTGAGCTGTGGTCATCCACCTTGTTAATGCATCTCAGTGGAGAGCACACTTCTCACCTTGCCATTCAAGAGTAAGGAAGTCAGTCTTTTTTTAATTGTTGTAGTCTATAAAGAGTACTCCTCCCTTTATGGGTTTTTGATGGCAATTTCTCTTCCACTAGCAAGAGAAAATTTTCACCTCAGAAATCAAAGCCATTACTTTGCTGATGGCATATATTTCAAGTTCCTCTTTAAGAGAATGATAAGAAAGATCTTTCCTTTGTGAATGAAAGTGCCAGGGGATTTTTAGGTATTTGTGTCCAAGCCAAGACACCTGCCTATCTTATGTGTGATGGCTGCTCTAATGATTTTAACTAATGGTTGATCTCAAAAGAAAAATGTGTAACAGACTGGCTTGCATGTGTGATAATAATAATAATAATAATAATAATAATAATAATAATAATAATAATAATTTAAAAAGAGAGAGAGAGAAAAAAATGTTGTTCCACTATAGAAAACATACACACACCAGGTGCCAATGCCTTCTAAAGGGCCTTCTCTTTCACTTATGGGCTCTTTTTAATGCTTTACTGAAGTCACCCCTTGCTTATACCTGCACTCTTGGGTCAGTCAAAAAAATTGTGCTGCAGAAAGCTGCTGTGTGGGCACACAACTGCACAAGAGCTCTGCAGAGGATTCATTTAAAACTTAGCAGAAAAAAAAAAAAAAAAAAAAAATGTTGAAATTAATGACAAGTTCTTACATGTTATCTTCCAATTACATATTTCTTCCAGGAACCAGTAATGTTTGTCTCTCTTGTATTATACTATTACTATACGCCACAATTAGGAGAGACAGCAAAGAAAGATTTTAGCAAGTTTTATAAAGTTCAGGTAGGGAAAGATTCCATTAATCATAAAATAAGAGTTAGCCCTTCTTATGTGGAGCTATGCTGTTAACATATTTTCACTTTATTTTATTTTATTAACTACAGAAGTGTTCAAGGAGTAAAAAAAAAATTTAAGTTACTCAGCCAACACTAGTTGTGCTAGCTTTGATTAGGCTTCTCAGTACAAGAGCTACAGAACTACTGGAGTGAGTCCAGAGGAGGGCTATGAAGATGATGAGAAGACTGGACCACCTGCAATATGAGGACAGGCTGAGAGAGCTGGGCCTGTCTAGCCTGGAAAAGAGAAGACTGAGGGGAGACCTCATCAGTGGGTAAAAATATCTGAGGGAGGGTGTCGAGAGGACGGAGACGGTCTCTTTTCAGTTGTGCCCAGTGAGAGGATGAGAGGCAATGGGCACAAACTGAAGCACAGGAAGTTCCATCTGAACATGAGGGGGCACCTCTTCACTGCGAGGGTGACAGAGCACTGGAACAGGTTGCCCAAAGGGGCTGTGGAGTCTCCTTCTCTGGAGATATTCAAAACCTGGCTGGATGCCATCCTGTGCAATGTGCTTTAGGTCATCCTGCTCAGCAGAGGAGTTGGACTTCAGAGGTTCCCTCCAATCTTGGCCATTCTGTGATTATGTGGTTATGTGATTTTCTTCACTACCAAATCTCTTGGTACATGAGGTCTTCATGGTGGTGTTCCTGGTGTTTTCCCAGTGTGATCTCTCCAGCCCTTTTAGTGATGACCCAAACTGACATTATGCCAGAATGAACTGCAAGGAGCAAAAATAATTTTCTGAAAATCTCATCAAAAACACTGCAAACACAACTGAGTTTAAAGCATATTTAATTTGCAAACTCTGTAGGAAGATATTGGAAAACTGCCCATGGAAATGCCAGCAGGACTGTCTGGGGCCATTCCTGCCTTCCTAGAAGTCACATGTAAATTATGTCAAGCAGAGATGAAATGTTGGCACTTCTCCTCCCAATGCACTTAAGTTGACTCTAAGAACAGAGAGAACTGGATAGGGGATCAAAACATGGAGGTGTGGGGTCCTGCAGCTCCTTGGACACTAACCTGAAGCGAAGGACATGAACACAACAGTCCCACATGGAAGAGGAAATACCGGAGTTACTTCAGTTCTTCCAGTTATGCCTGCACTCACACTGGGTGGCCATCACATCTCTGATTTATTCTTTCCCAGCACTGTGAACATGTGTGGTACAAGCTTATTTGGGGAAAACATGAAGCAGGACCTATCATCCTTGCAGTCCCTATGGGAAATAACAAATTTTCTGGTCTGCTCTATTAAATATTGAAACACACAAGTCATCTCCCGTCTGCGTTCTGCTTGTTTCACCAACAAAAGTCTCTACAAAGGCCTAAGAGATAATACATTAATACTTGGAATGGGAACACTGTCAGAAAGACTCCTGCTTTTAAGATGCTGAACTGACATGCTACTCATAACGCTTGCAAGTGTGGCTCAGATCATGTGATTTTTAGTCTGAAATCTACAGGCAAATAATTCCTGCAGAGAAAAAAAGGTAAAAGCAGTAACTGTTTATTATTTTCCTAATTATGGAACTGTTTAATTCTAACAGTGAATTCTTATTATGGTACGATGAGTTTATTGCAGACTATAAAGACTATCTGAAGTAGTTCCCCTGGCCCTCCCACAACATGCTTTGGTCCAAAAGATAGCAAGGGAATAAATTTGGTTGGCTTTCTTAGAAATGTTCCAAGATATGGAGTTTCAGAATCATTCTCATTTTAATAAGATTGCTATTTTCTTTTAAAATAACACCTCTTATTTTTGAAACTCCTCAAAGTGCCAGTCATGTCTATCACTTGTCTGTCCCTGCTCAGAGCTTAATGCAAAAGTCTAGAAACTCTTTGTATGAAAATTTCATGCCTCCAGGTGCTCAATTGATTATTCATGAAGCTTTTGGAGCTGTCACCATGGGAGCCAATTGGCTACAACTTATTTAGCATATTAATGACCTATATGAGTTAGTGCAAGAGGAGACATATCACGCCACCTGGAATGCAAGTGGCAAGCTGCTGCTGACTTAATCAGCTCTGCAATGGGAAATAAGAAATTGGAAACATTTTATACAGAAACAGCAAAGCTCTTACATGTCCAAATGCATTCACTCAAATTAGTGTGCAGGCCTTCAATAGCTTGTTTTCATAATATGTTCCTTTTATTCTCTGTGCATTTGGCCTCATTACCAGCTCTCTTCTACTGCCAGAGCACATGCCCCTGAAAAGGTTTAATAGGTGAGTCATGTGATTTGGTAGACATTACATCAGAATGATTTAATACACCGAGGCCAAGGCCGTATGTCAGGTCCAGCTGCTGTTACTGCTGCTACAGTTTGTGTAGCTGGTAAGTTGATGGTCTCCAGAAAGCAGCTAGATAATGATAACAATTAATTTTACAGCAGTGAGAGAGTGAATTCAGCTGAGCCAAGCACCTTTTTTATTTCCCCCCATTCACTGCTGCGCTATTACACCCAGTCAGCAGGTGAAGCAGTTGCTTTCCCATTTTGACAAAACTATAATATTAAAGCAAAACAAGAAAATCTTGGAGGGGGAGGCAATGACCATCTCCTGGCACCTCCAGAAGGACTACAGGTCCTGTAAGGCCAGGCTGTACCTTTCCTAGCCACAACACCCTGAGCAGCCCTACTAAAGTCATGGAAGGAAGAGCTACAGGTCAGGGTCAGTCCCAACAGCACTGTCTGACCTTTATGTATTCGAGATACAGAAGCTATATCGCTACAGATTTATTAAAATGGTTTGAGGCCACCTTTGGGGATGTAAGAAATTTGTTATATGGTGCATGGCTCCAGCTGGCTGATAGAGATTTAGGGCTCTTATTCTCATTCTGCAGGACCCTCACTGTCCGGGTGAGGGCAGAGTGATGGATGAGTGATATATACACATAGCTGTGGAAAAACAGCCTCAGCAAAAGTAGCAAAACACTTCAGCACATGCTTAACTTAATTTTACTTCTTTCATAGTTTCTGAATATTTTCCCTGATCTAGTATGTCAATTGCTTAGAGATATTGGTTTATTTTTGCAGTTAATTCATTCAGTAATTAAAACAAATAGGAAGCAAGTCTGGTGCTCAGGGAGATGTGCTACGTTCCCACTTAACAAGTATAACTTGCTAAGAAAACACATGACCTAATAGTCATGTAGGCTCTTCCTTGTGACTCCAGTTTAGTCATAATAATCATTTGGCCATGAAAGACCAGTATAGAGAACCACAAGTCAAATTATGACCACAGCTAGGAGGCAAACAAGAAGAGGCAAATGTGGGGCTATTCAGACTGATAAAGGTGACAGAATCACAGAATGACAGAATGGCTGAGGTTGGCAGGGACCTCTGGAGGCCATCAGATCCAGCCCCTTGCTCAAACAGGGCCACAAAAGATCAGGTTGCCCAGAACTATGTCCAGATACATGTGGGAGAAAAATCAAACACCCCGTGGAGTTCTGCGTGTTTCTTTACCCTATGAACCAGTAAAAAAGACTTTAATCACAGACACTAGAGAAATGGCTACTCCCAGAGATTTACCAGAACTAGTTGGGCACCTGTTTCCTAATATTAGGAAAATTCCATTTTTCTACAATGGCTTAAAGTGAGCTTTTATTTCAAATTTAGATATCTAATTTTTAAACCCTTGGCATATGCATAGATCCTTTCTAGGGGCCTAATAAAATTTTGGATTTTAAATCTTGAATTTTACTTATCTAAAACTAGACAGCTACCTTTACAGGTAAAGTTACCGATTTATTTGGCACAGGCAACCCCTCAGAGAGAAATAAATGCATACATACAGACACCACAAAGAGTCAGATTCTTGGGCTCTCATGCTTCTAAATTTTCCTGCACACACTTTTGTGCAGTGAGAGAAAGATTAAAATCTCCCTTCTGGATTTTGAAGGTTTTATACCATTGATCAGGAATCTGGATACTTGCTGTACTAGTAGATTGGATGTGTATGACCAGGATGCCAGCAGATACAGCAGACCACGTGCACTGGGCTCTGTGGTCACATACATTTTATCCAAAGCCACTGGGAAAAAATGCAGCCAACATAAACCAATAGTCCATCTGACTGGCCACTGTTTCTTCAATTGGTATGGTGGCTTGCACTCAGAAATAAGTTCAGGGGCAAAGAACAGGCACAGAACTAACAAAAACCCATCAGCTTCAGCCCTTTGTTTAGCCACATCATTAGTGCCCTGCTAGATTGAAAACACTTGCTGGGGATACTGGAACACCACGCCAAGGTGTAAGCCCCTACAGCCCAGGCTCTTAAATCAGTTCAAGCTGTATTCATGTGACTGTTATTCTTCCCCCTGCAATGAGTTATTAGTTACCTACTTGGAGATCAACTGATGGAAGTGAAGCACAAAAATATTTGGATGTTAGAACGATTAGGAGTTTGAACTGATGTAGCTAAGCATGTTTTGTAGTTATTTTAAATGAACCAATGCTGGATTATTTGGTGGTTTTAATTGCTGTTGTTTGAACTTATGTAAAGCCTGCTTGTAATCATATTTCTGAATCCCCAGAACTGACTTTGTTCCAGGAGAATAAAAGCTTCCATTTTAATGCTTATTCAGACCTGAGGGAAGATGAGTTTAATTTATATATTATCCAAATGAGAAGCATTTTGTCTTTTTCTTGTGGTCTTGCAAGTAGGGGTTAGTAATAGCTACAGGTACTGCGTAGAATCAAACTGAGGAAATGCAATGATTTAAGAACTTAAAATAAAATATTCTATGATGGTACTGATGAAAGTATGCTGTTCAATATTGAAATATTAGCCTGGCAAACAGCCCTTTATGTCCAAATTCTGATTGCCTATTCACAGCCTAGATTTACATGAGGTCTTCTTCATTATAAAATGAATAGCTGTTAATTTGTTGCATCTCCAAGAAAAGTTCCAGTAAATTTTATTTGAAGGAGGGGAAAGAAGGCCTTGTTATGAAACAGTCACCAGATGGCCATACTATTGAAAATGCTATTTTCTTCTCTCTCTCTCTTTTTTTTTTTTTTTTTTAAATTCTAATTTTTGTAAGTAGATTTAACTCTGAGCTTGTAGTGATGCATATAAAAATACATGGACTTTGCATGGATTTGCATAGTAAGGGTTTTTGGTTGAAGCCGTCTATAGCAGAGATACTCCTCTTAAATTTGCACAATATATTGCATATATTGCATTCCTGATTGTGAATATTTTTGCATTGTCACCATAAAAGTAATAATTGATTAATTTTTTTTAGAAACAAATCACCTTGAGACCAAATATCGCCCTGTAGCATGGTCTTTTGGACTCTTGGATGTTTTGCTTTTTAAATTTCTCTAACTTTCCACATTAAACCAGTGTACCTTGTGGCCTAATTCAACAGTACAGAGAGCTGTTGAAAGGGGCTGTCAGCTCCCCATCACCCTCTACATGTAGATCTCTTCATCTTGCTCTTGTGTTGGGAAGATGGTCACCTACCCGTCTTTGTGCCAGTACTGCCATCTGTAAGGCCTTTTACTGAGCCAATGCAATTCACTAATTTAGCAGAAAACAGGTCAACACACAGAGATGGGAGAAAAACCATTTTTCCATGGCACGGAGCCATTCAACTATCACTGAACTATACCTCAGAAAACTCACCTTGGCATTGAAATGAAATCATCATTATTTTAACTCCTCAATCCTGAATTAATATACTTCTGGCATGTTTCCAAGGGACAGAGTTGCCAAATGGTGTATGCTTGTTATCAAAGAGGATGCTTTATTTACTTGTCTTAGTATCTTCTGTTATTTCAGTTAGGGAGACAACATCATAATGCATGCTTCAACCTGCAGCTGCTAAAAGGCTTGCATCTCAGTTGACAGCAGGATTTCCTCGAGATTCAGGTGATACATTCTAGCAAATATCTGGGCTGAAGTTATGGAGATGGGCAGCAGTGAAGTATCTGGGCCTCATGTGAACAAAGACATTGAGAATTTAAGTAAAAATTAGATTTCTACTTAGTAGAGGACTCCAGCCACAAATGCTTAATAGTTAAGGAGACTGTTTAACTACAGTCTGCAGTAGCTGTCTTGTCTAGCAAGATCTTGTCCTTAAATAATTTATTTTAAGAAATACATTTTCTAGATTTAGATTTATGTCATGACTTTTACTCTTTCATATAAACTTCAGTATGTGTCCTTTTTGTGGTTTAACCCAGCAGGCAGCTCAGCACCACACAGCCATTCACTTACACCCCCAGTGGGATGGGAGAGAGAATCAGAAAATGGTAAAACACATGGGCTGAGATAAAGACTATTTAATAGAACAGAAAAGGAAGGGATAACAATAATGATAATAAAAATAAAAGAATGTGTCAAGCAAGTGATACACAATGCAATTGCTTGCCACCCTCTGACCAATGAACAGCCAGAACTCAAGCAGTGGCCCCATCCCTTCCCAGCCAACTTCCCCCATATTTATTGTTCAGCCTGATGTCATATGCTATGTGACATATGTGCTTGCTGTCAAGGCAGCATGAGAAGGTGAAGAGTCTTTGACTTAGTGTAAGTACTGCTCAACAGCAACTAAAACACAAGTGTGTTATCAACATTGTTTTCCTCCTGAATCCAAAATACGTCCACTATGAACAATATTAACTATCCCAGACAAAACCAGAACAGCCCTTCTCATGTTTTCTTACAGTTGCTGGAGAGATGGGGGGTGAGATTTCTCTGGAAGGAATTTTTTGAGGCCTTTAAAAAACTGTATTGTAATTTTTTATTATTATTATTATTATTATTATTATTATTTTTTTAACATTTACTCATGTCATTAAAGTTGGTAAATTCTTTCAAGGCTAGTGGAAAAGTGCATCTTGAGTAAAGGATCTCAAGAGGATGCATGTAGTACAAACCTTCTTACTCAGGTCATTTTCTCGGTAAAGGATAATATTGAAGAATGCAGGAGAAACAGGACATCAGGCTGAATGAGGTAAGAAGTGTGGTGGGAACAAATAGGATTTTCATAAGCAAAATCAGAGGAAGAAAAGCTCTCACCCAGCCTGTACACCTAAGGAGGACTGGTGGAGATAACAGTAGGGTCAAGACAGGGAGGGAAGACAGGAATTCCTTCTCTGCCTCCGTGAAATTTAGGTGATAACAAGGAAATATCAGAAAACAACTGAAAACTTGGACAGGTTAACAAGAACAGGTAGAGATCTGTGATTTGTGGGACTGAAAGTAATAACTGCAACTATGTGAGTGTTTAAGATCAACCTTTGAAAGGAAGAGATGGAAGAGGAGAGTTTGCCAACACTATCATTTCTGTTAGCAGAAATTTTACAGTTTGCAATTTTGCTGTCAGTGATAGAAAGCCTTGTGTCAGCCTCACCATACTAGGCCTCTGCTGTAATGAGTTTATCACCCATGTGAGGTTTATCATTCTAATGAGTTTATAATGCATAATGAATTTATCATCTGCAGTGTTTGGTCAAAGCATTCATAAAGCCTGGTAAAGATACATCAAGAGGATATCAGTTTAATCCTTTTAATCCATACACATTAATATTTAGATAAATGCAAACATGCTCAAAACATTTTTTTTCCCTGAGGGATGTCTCTTGGCAAATGTGGGAGGTGTCATATCAATTACCTTTACCTGTACCCCCCACCAGTAATGCACCACACCTATAAAAAGTGTAACAATACCAAAAAGGACAGAAAACTCAATTGCTCAAAACCTGTCTTTCTGCTCCTGGTCTGTGCAAACTCCATTTCATTCCATGGTCTCACATATACTGTCAAATAGCTTAACTTATCATTGTTTATCTTTGAGACAATCTCAAGCACAACCAAGCTGTCAGTTTTAAAGCTCTGACATGACCTCATGCTAGGATCCTGACATCAAGTTATCCATGATAGCAGATGACGTTTGATACATTCTGGCTAGGGTGTACATCCCCGTTCCATGACATTCATCTCTGCCCAGCTGTGCATTGTGGGTACTTTTGCACAGCCAAAGTAGCATGAAGGAGACTTGCTACAGGCAGCAATGTAGCCTGCTACATCAAGTCTCAAGAGCTGCTCTTACCGCTATTACTGCTTGCAATAGTCAATCTTTATTTTATTACCTACTTGCTTTTGTCAAGGTTTGGAAGCTTTATGAACACAGGTGGCTGAATTCATCTGTTGTGTAACTCCCTAGATCCCAATTTGGCCCACAAACTTGTGTACATTAAAATATCTGAGACAAACTTCTTTTGGTGAAGACATTTTTACCCATAAATATAGAGCATAAAAATAAAGCTGGTTCATCATTTCATCTCCTATATCCTCCCCAGTGCCTTTTGTGTGTGTGTGTGTGTGTGTGTGTGAAAATAAAAGGTTTCAGCAATACACTTCCTTTATTAGATAAATAACAATTTAAAGGCAACAAAACTTTTTTTTAATGATTTTTATTTTTTAGCTAAAATCTAAACTGCACTGGCAAGAGGCAAGATTATTTTTTGTTTTTGTTTGTTTGTTTCAAAGACATACATATTTATGAATAATTATACGAAAACATTCATTCATAATATAAAACATTACCAAGTATGAACCAGCCTGGCCTGGTTCTTGGTCTGGTTTGTGGGCTACTTATATGAAACCAATGGATCTGGTTTTGGTTATTCCAGGGCTGTTTTTGACTCATGAACTAAGCATCCAACTGTAATTCTGCAATTGTTAGCTTTTATTGTAAGGTCTGCATTACCATCCAAAATTGCTTGCTAGCTTTATAAGGACACTACCTTTTTCCACATCTTTATATTTTATCATTTCTAATAAAGAACAGTGCACTAGGTGTAATTTCATAGAGACAATTTGCACAAAGCCTTTAAAATACTTGGGAATTGCTCAGCATGCAAGAATTCAGAGTAAATAGGTTACCAAATAACTATTTTGCAGTTCGGACCCCCAATATGCAATCGTTTACATCTCACCAATCTATAACCATTTTTCAGCTGGAATTTTCTCTGCAAGTAATAATCTGCAAGTGATATTTACAGCAGATAAAAATGGTTGAAAAAAAAAAAAAGTGAAAGAAAGAGCAAAAATGAAAATAATAGTTGGTAGAAATGAGAGAGAATAGTATAATTACTTGTATTTCCACATCATCATGTCTTCTCAGAATTCAAGCTGTGCATAATAGCTTTAGTGCAAGGGCAAAACAGAGAAGCCCCTAGGAAAAAGGATGCAGATAGTATTTTTTTAACCTTCCTGGGGAGCCTTACTCCATGAAGATTTAAAGCTTTTTAATCTTCAGCAAGACGTGTTGGCTGGAAAGCAGTACATTTCAAAATGAAAATGCATTAATTAATGTCTCTTGGAAGAGGACAATCTGAAATATCTTTCTCTGTGGGAGTAACTTGCAAACTGATTATGTGGGCTGATAGATATTCCATTGGAGAATGCTAAGAGAATATTAAGGTTGTATGGTTAAGCACACAGAAGTTAGGAAACACCACATTATAGGATTCATGTGCATCCTTAACTCTGTCTCTGATGTGTATGCAGTATAATATATTCATTACATATAATCTCTCAGATGCTGCTATAAATATACACCATGTTCCCTGATCTTAGATTTTACACACATCATAGCATGCATTAAGTACTGTGTACAACTCTTCACCATAGCCTATTAAAACCTTGTATAAGTAAAGTACATAATAAAATTTTTCTTGAGCAACTAGTGCAGATTAAATATTACATTTAGGATATAGAAAACTGTAGACATTTGTTTCAATAAATTATCCTGTAAGCTTGAAAGACTGCAATCTACACGGGTGCAGGCAAATTGGCCATGTAGTTACTGTCTTCATTTCCTGCAAAGATGGGGAGGGCTGGTTGTGTTTCTGCTTGATAAGACACAGTACAGGTATTGTGTCAGACTGAAGCTTTGGCCATTACTATGCCAAGCAGGAAAACTCATGAGAAGAGCTTCCTATATCCCCTGATGGGGAGTCAGTCCTTCACTTTATTCTTCCTGATTCAATAGGGTTTCATTTATTTAAACAGTGGAAGAGAAAATTTCTGGTTTAATGTGACCAAAGTTGGAGAAGAGGTGCATTTAAGAACACGTTAAGAGTGGGGCATTTGAACACATATGCTACATGACATTTGGAATGAAGAAGTAAAGGGAGTTTGTGAAGTTTAAATGGTATTTGTAATGAAAACAAAGCACATAATTAGTAAGGTTAAGGATCAGATGATCCAGAGAGAGTTGAGGTTTTACAAAACCCTCAAAATTTATAAAAAAAAAAAAAACATGTTTTTGTTTTTGTTCTTGTTTTCCATTTAATTGACTCAGAATGTAATGAAAGCATGTTTCTCTAATTAAATAAATGTCTTGTGGTATGCAGAAATAAATACCAATGATTCTTAAATCAGGGTCTTTGAGTCTGGACAAAGTAGTTTTTCTAGTTGGATTTTAACAGTGTTGTTTTTTTCAACATTGTTTTTGTTTTAGTGAATCCTTCACTTTGTTCTACTCCTCATGCCCCTCTCCAATCAAATTAAGTTCTAGGTGATTTTATTCCGAAACCAGCTCTGCACTGCCTTTATTCTTGGTGGCAAAATGAAGGATCAGTTCTTTCCTCCATCTATACTTATTCTTTCTCTTGGAGAACAGACCTCCTCCACAGTCCGCTCCAGAAAGTTGCTGTAAGGAGCACGCCAGGGAAAAGAGTGGACCCGGGCTTGTCCCCACTCTCTGCCTGAGCAATGTTGGTTGATGAGAATGGCAATATCCCTTGTTGAGTCCTCACTGACAGTTTCTAACTCCATGATGTGGGCAAATGCTACACACGACATGAGCAAATGCTACACACACTAGCACTTGTTCTCATGGGGGACTTCAACTTATCAGATGTCTGCTGGAAATACAATCAGCAGAGAGGAAACAGTCTAGGAGGTTTCTAGTGTGTGGAAGTTAGCTTCCTGACACAGCTGGTGAGAGAGCCAGCTAGTGATGGTGCTCTTCTAGATCTATTGCTTGTTAACAGAGAAGGACTTGTGGGTGATGTGAAGGTTGGAGGATGTCTTGGGCACAGCAGTCATGAATTAATAGAGTTTTGATTACTGGAAAAGTAAGGGGTGTGGTTAGCAGAACTGCCACCCTGGACTCCTGGAGGGCAGACTTCATCTTGTTTAGGAGACTGGTTGGCAGAATCTTTTGGGAGGTAGTCCAGAAGGGCAGGGGAGTTCAGGAAGGCTGGATGCTCTTCAAGAAAGAAATCTTAAAGGCACAAGAGCAGGCCATCCCCACATGCCAAAAGATGAGCTAGCATGGAAGAAGACTGGCCTGGCTGAGACTACATCTCAGGAAGAAAAAAAAAGGTCACTGACCTTTGGAAGAAGGGGTAGACCACTTAGGAGGACTACAAAGTTATTGTGAAGCTGTGCAGGGACAACATTAGAAGGGCCAAAGCCCAACTGGAGCTCAATCTGGCTACTGCATTTAAAGATGATTAAAAAAAAAAAAATTTTTTTATAAAAATAAAAAAAAAAAAAAAAACAGGCAATGAGGACAAATAAGAATCTTCATCCTTTATAGGATGTGGAGGGAAACATAATGACAAGAGATAAGGAAAAGGCTCAGGTACTTAATACGTTCTTTGCCTCAGTCTTTAGCATCAAGACCTGTTGTTCTCCAGGTACCCAGCCCTTTGAGACGGTAGATAGGGACAAGGAGCAGAATGAAGCCCTCATAATCCACAAGGAAACAGTTAGAAATCTGTTACTCCGCTTAGATGTATGCAAGTCTATGGGGCCAGATGGGATCCACCCGAGGGTACCGAGGGAGCTGGCAGAAATGCTTGTCAAGCCACTTTCCATCATTTATCAGCAATCCTGGCTGTCAGGGGAGGTCCCAGCCAACTGGAGGCTAGCAAATGTGATGCCTATCTACAAAAAGTGATGGAAGGAGCATACGGGAAACTACAGGCCTGTCAGTCTGATCTTGGTGCTCTAGAAGCTCACGGAGCAGATTGAGTATCATCACGCGGCACTTGCAGAGCAACCAGGTGATCAGGCCCAGTAAAAATGGGTTAATCCTGCTTGATGAATCTAATCTCCTTCTACAAAAAGGTGACATTCTCAGTTGATGAGGGAAAGGCTATGGATGTGGTCTAGCTAGACTTCAACAGGGCTTTTGACACTGTTTCCCAAATCATTCACCTGAAGAAGCTAGCTACTCAAGGAGTGGATGAGTGTACTCTTCATTGGTTTAAAAAGTGGCTGTGTGATCATGCCCAAAGTGTAGTGGTGAATGGAGTTAAATCCAGCTGGAGACCCCAGGGCACAGTACTGGGGCCAGATCTCTTCAGTATCTCTTCAGTATCTATATCAACAATCTGGATGAGAACATTAAGTGCACACTCAGTGCATTTGCAGGTGACACCAAGTTAGGGGTGAGTGTTGACCTGAATGAAGGTCAACAAAACTAAATGCCAGGTCCTGCACCTGGGGCACAACAACCCCATGCTGTGCTACAGGCTGAGGGAAGAGTGGCTAGAAAACTGCCCAGAATAAAGGAACATGGGGACACTGATCAATGACTGGCTGAATATGAGCCAGCAGCATGATCAGGTGGCCAAGAAGTCCAACAGCATCCTGGCTTGTATCAGAAATAGCTGTCCAGCAGGACTAGGGAAGTGATTGTCCCTCTGTACGCAGCTCTGGTGAGGCTGCACATTGAATACTGTGTTCGGGTTTGGACCCCTCAGTACAAAAAGGACATTGAGGTCTTGGAGCATGACAAATGAAGAGCAATGAAGCTGGTGAAGGGTCTAGAAAATAAGTCTTATGAGGAGTGGCTGAGGGAGCTGGAGTTGTTTAATTTGGAGAACAGGAGGCTCGGGGAGACCTTATCACACTCTACGGTTACCTTAAAGGAAGCTATAGTGAAGTGGGTATCAGGCTCTGCTCACAAAACCCAAGAGATAACACAAGAGGAAATGGCCTCAAGTTGCTCCAGAGGAGGTTTAATTTGGCTGTTAGGAGAAATTTCTTCACTGAAAGCATTGTGAAGTATTGGAATAGGCTGCCCAGGGAAGTGGTTGAGTCACCATCCCTGGATGTCTTTAAGAAACATGTGAATTTATAATTTAGTACCATGGTTTAATGCTGGGCTTTAGTACTAATTTAAAGGTTGGACTAGATTATCCTAGAGGTCTTTTCAAACCTAAATGATTCTATGATTCTGTGATAAAGCCAGGAGACTTCACAGAATCACAGAAAGTCTAGGTTGGAAGAGACCTACAAGATCACCAAGTCCAACCTCTGACCTAACACTAACAAATCATCCCCTAAACCATATCCCTAAGCTCTACATCTAAACGTCTTCTAAAGACCTCCAGGGATGGGGACTCAACCACTTCCCTGGGCAGCATATTCCAATGCCTAACAACCCTTTCAGTAAAGAAGTTTTTCCTAATATCCAACCTAAACCTCCCCTGGTGCAACTTTAGCCCATTCCCACTCGTCATGTCACCAGGCACGTGGGAGAACAGACCAACAGCCACCTCGCTACAGCCTCCTTTCAGGTACCTGTAGAGTGCAATAAGGTCTCCCCTGAGCCTCCTCTTCTCCAGGCGAAATAGTCCCAGCTCCCTCAGACACTCCTCATAAGACTTGTTCTCCAGACCCCCCACCAGCCTCATTGCCCTTCTCTGGACTCGCTCGAGCACCTCCATATCCTTCTGGTAGTGAGGGGCCCAAAACTGAACACAGTACTCAAGGTGCGGCCTCACCAGAGCCGAGTACAAGGGGACAATCACTTCCCTGGACCTGCTGGCCACGTTGTTTCTTATGCAAGCCAGGATGCTGTTGGCCTTCTTGGCTGCCTGAGCACACTGCTGGCTCATATTCAGACGACTGTCAACCAATACTCCCAGGTCCTTCTCTGACAGGCAGCTTTCTATCCACACATTTCCCAGCCTGTAGCTCTGTTTGGGGTTGTTGTGCCCCAGGTGCAGAACGCGGCACTTGGCCTTGTTGAACTTCATACCATTGGCCTCGGCCCATTGTTCCAGCCTATCCAGATCTTCCTTCAGAGCCTTCCTACCCTCGATCAGGTCGACACACACACCTAACTTGGTGTTGTCTGCAAACTTACTGAGGGTGCACTCAATCACCTCATCCAGATCATCGATGAAGAAAAATCTAAGACTTTCCCCATTCAAAGCTAAAAGCTGATGAAGAGTTGGCTCTTGCCAAAAAATGACCCTAGCCACAGCAAGATATGCACCCCTCACAAAATAAAATATTTCCTGACCACCACATCTCCCACCAGTCCTTCTCTGTTTGTGAACAGAAGGTCTAGCAGGGCACCTCCCCTGGTAGGCTCGCCAACCAGCTGCGTCAGGAAGCTATCTTCTATGCTCTCCAGAAACCTCCTGGACTGCTTTCTCTGGGCTGTGTTGTGCTTCCAGGATATGTCTGGGAAGTTAAAGTATCCCACGAGAACAAGCGCTGACTATTTTGCAACTTCTGCCAGCTGCCTGTAGAACTCCTTGTCTGTCTCCTCATCCTGGTTTGGCGGTCTATAACAGACCCCCATCAGGATGCTTACCTTGTTGGCCTTTCTGCTGATCCTAACCCATAGGGACTCAACCTTATAATTCCCAGCCTCAAGTTCGACAACATCGAAAGACTCTCTAATATAGAGAGCCACACCACCACCCCTTCCTTGCTGCCTGTCCCTTCTGAAGAGCCAATAGCCAGACATGGCAGCACTCCAGTCATGAGAGTGGTCCCACCATGTTTCCGTGATGGCAACCAAGTCATAGCCTGCCTGCTGCACAACGGCTTCCAGCTCCTCCTGCTTGTTGCCCATGCTGCGTGCATTAGTGTAGATGCACTTCAGTTGAGCCTTTGCCTTCTCCCCCAGCCTTGCCAATGTTCGCCCTGGCTCAAGTTCAACAAGCTTTGTTTCATCCCCGTCCCCCTTCTTACCTAGTTTAAAGCCCTCTCAATGAGCCCTGCCAGCTCCTGGGCTAGGATCCATTTTCCCCTTGGGGAAAGTTGTGACTTGTCTGTGACCATCAGTCCGGGTGCCGAGTAAAGCACCCTGTGGTCGAAAAAAAAAAAAAAAAAAAAAAAAAAAAAAAAAAAAAAAAAA
>CM021767.1:101461138-101473411 GCA_011076525.1 Nettapus auritus | reverse complement strand
AAAAAAAAAAAAAAAAAAAAAAAAAAAAAAAAAAAAAAATCTGTGTTGTCACCAGCCTCTGAGCCACGTTTATCAGGTGGGCTTTCCATGTCCTCTCTGAACCCCTCCCTGCCACTGTAGGAGTGGACAAAAACACCACCTGTATTCCTGCTCCATCCACTAACCGTCCCAGCCCCCTAAAGTCACGTTTTATAGCCTTCAGGCTCCTCTCATCCGTATTATCACTGCCAGTCTAGACTATCAATAGTGGGTAGTAATCAGAGGGGTGAATCAGGTTGGGAAGCTTTCTGGCAACGTCCCTGACCCTGGCCCCAGGGAGGAAGCAGACTTCCCTACGGGTAGGGTCAGGCCAACAAATAGGGCCCTCCGTTCCCCTGAGAAGGGAGTCGCCTACAACGATCACCCTTCTTTCTTTCTTGGTGGGAGCAGTCTTGAGGAGTGGAGCAGACTTCCTTGCCCTAGGCTTTCTAGGTAGACTTTTTATCACATCCTCATCCAACGCTCTCTCAAGCTCCAGGGCCTCAAACCTGTTATGTAAGGGCACCTGGGAAGGTGGGGCTGGTGGGGGGGGGGGGGGGGCGGGGGCGGGGAGGGGGGGCGTTGCCTGCGACGTTGAGCAGGGACCTGTCTCCATTCCTCCTCAACTCCTAGGTCCCCTCCCTCAGCTTGACAGTGACAGGGCAGGGGGTCCACCCCCATTTGGGGGCTCTCACTCCAGTGCCTCTCCTTCAGGCCTTGCAGGGAGTTGCTCCACCAGTCTATCTCCTGCTCACACTCCCTGATGGCCCTCAACCTCTCCACCTCCTCCTTGAGTTCTGCAGCCAGGCAGACCAAGTCATCCACCTGCTTGCACCTCACACACATAGTATCTCTGCCTCCCTCAGATGGCAGCAGCAGGCCCTGACACTCCCTGCATCCAGAGACCTGTACTGCCACATTTTTGAGTGGGCAGTCTGTCTGGGTGGCTACAGACTTTCTAGAATGAGCTCTCTGCCTAGCGTAGACCATCGCAGCCTAGCTAGTGGTAGACAGCCATCAGATGAGTTTTTCTTAGGGGCTGGGGGGGGATTGCTCTGCCCTTCCTGCTCGCCCTGCCTGCACGAACTGCCGCACAAACTGCTGCGCCCCACCCCTCCGATGCGCCCCGCCCTGTTTGCCCATCCTGGTCGCTGCGCTCCTGGCCTTTCTTTCTCTCAGCCTTTCTTCATAGGAGAGGTGCTCCAGACCTCTGATCATATTTGTAACCTTATCTCCGTCTGTGTCTTTGGCTTTTTAGAGCTCTAATAGAGTTTAGGTACTGTCTGGGGGGATCTGTACCTGGTGACATAACAAGTCTCATGCTTGGTGCAATTGTTGCAAGGAAGAAGAGCAGTATGTTAGGTTTAATGACTTCTTTATGTTAATATTATGTCAGAGATGCTGACATTTGTTTCTTTGCTGTTTTTTGATAACAAGTATGATGTGTGCACACAGATACACATAGGATAGACAGAAGTAACATAAAATATATTTAGACCTGTTAAAAAAAAAAAAAAAGAAAAAAAAAAAAAAAAAAGTATCTATGAAACTCTTGCCAGAATTTCTACAATGTTTAGAGAGAATTTTACAAGTCTTAGGTGACTTTTCTATGATTCCAAAATATTTATCCTCATCATGCTTAGACGCAGTCTCCATCCCATATTCTCCAAACATTCATAAATAAATCATACTTATGATAAAATTCCTGTAAACAGTCCTTTTAATATGGTTCTCCTTTATGGTTTCAGCTTTGTTGTCAGGTGTTCTATACCTAAGCTAAAAGCCTATGTTGCTTAAGTGGCTCCTTAGACTGGAGGTAACATCCTATAAAGGTCTCTGGGCTACAATCCACCTCTTGTTTCTAAGCTCTTATCATCTGGATTGGTGCAATCATTTTTGCAGCATATGACAATTTCTCGAAGAGTGAGCAAAAAGGCAAACATATAAGGGCCCTCCAGTATTGCAATATAATCAAAACAGTGTAACCAAGGAAATGAAGATTTTGGATTGATACAGCAACATGTAGAAATAGACAGGTTTTCAGTTTCAGTTAGTTTTACAACAAAATTAAAAAAAAATGTTTAACTGGGAACTCTGAGGTGTGGCATCTTTTAAAAAGGAAACTCTGTGGCTTTTTAGGCTACAGAAAACTGTTTAATTTGAATAAAGAAAGCTCTATGACCAACTTTAGCACATAAATAGTTAGGGTTGAAGAGGTGATATTTGACAGTTCAATAACCTGCATTGTGACAACTATGCAGCTGGGAGTGGAGAGGACAGGGGAGTATGCACCCTCAATTTCTGATCTGTTTTGGTTTAGTCTCTTTCTTTAGTTCTCCTGTGATTCTTTTGGCACTGTGTGCTTTGCAGGCTGGAGATGTTAAATCTCTCTTGCCACTGGTTAACGCTTTGGGCCCCTTGTGCATATTTGCCTGGGAGGAGGATGGATCAGGTCCCATACATCACTCAACACTTTTTGTTATTTCAGTACTTAGAATTTGCTCTAGTTACCTTCTTTAGGAAGTGATATGGTTTTGGTATTCACTTAGTGTCACATTCTAAATAGGCTGTTCATTGTCAGTGTAAGTTTGCTATACATTAAAATTTTGAAATTTAAATTCTCAGTGGAAAAAGACTGAAGAACTTATTTTATTTTTCCTTTCAGTCTTTTGTTCTCAAAATACATGTCACTAGCAATATAAAAGGCTGAAAAAAATTATTAATGCATTATCTTTTGGTTCAACTTGTAAATTCCAAGAGTTAGATTTTTTAAAATGTAATGACCATGATTCTCACTCAAATATATTTGCTGCTGAAAGATAGAAATTGCTAGGCAAAGACACAAATCTCTGTAATTCTCATGATGCTGTCTGTGTTCTGCCCATTGCCTATGCCATAAGTTACTAAAGCCAATTAAGAATTGGCCTAGATATTGTTATTTTGTTTCCATGGTATCTGCTCTGTCATATTGTACCCCTACTACATTGCTTCATGTTCTAGTGAGAGTTAAAGATAGATGACGTAAAATCTGGTGGACTAACTTCATCTAATCTTTCTTTTTTTCTTTTTTCTTTCTTTTTTCTTATTTATTTATTTATTTATTTTATTTTTTTATTTTTTTTTTAATCGATTTCCAGCTGAAATCTTTGAAGGGGTTTGTGTCAGGCAATGGAAAGGAAATCTAGCTCTGTTTTCTTTTTTGCGGTCTTTCTAATACATTATTCACTGTGTCACTAAGAAGCAAATTTTCTAAAGTTAGGGGCACAACACAACTTCTGGAGATTAACTTGCAGTGGCGTAAAGTGTTTGACATGAGTACTGGGTCAGCCTTCATACGTGATTGGTGGACAGGTGGCTCCAGAGCTCAGTACAGCAGACACTGCACCAGTGCAGGAATTCAGGTTTTCAAAGTGGTATCTAACCTGAGTCCATGTCCCAGAACTGCTGCCATACCACAGACAACAATATGGATGTTATCTAAGATGTACATTTATTGATCTTTTCCTCTTCCTGTACATGCATCCACATATTTCTGAAAGTTAATATCTTACAGAAAAGTATGAAGGCTCTAAGTCTGCAGTTCATCACAGAATAACTTATAGGAAAAGGATGTGTGTGTCAAAAACATCCGTATAAACATTGTTATCTCCTGTTAAAAATAAGTAAGTCTCAGAAGGCACTGAGAACTAGGAAGAAATAATGCATTTATTTTCTTTAAATCTTTTTCTCTCCCATTTTCCCCATGCATTTTTTTTTTTCCTAAATTGTTTTCTCTCTAATGATATTGTCCTTTCTGCAAAGCTTTTAGCACTTTTCCAGCTTAAGCATCTCAGTGGTTGATGAAGTCAGTCAGAATTGAATTGCTTAAAGTCAGAGATACTGTTTTTGAACCAGTGCCACCATCTATTTATAAAGCAATATGGAAAATGTCACAATAACCTTAAAGACATTTTTCCCACTCTTATGTTTGTAGGATGATTAAATAGGATTTACTTTGTGAAAGTGGTCAGAAGGTAATGTTTCCTTTCACAACTAACTTTCCAAGTTCCCTTTCTGTTTTCTCACAGAAAGAGATACATCATCATTCTCTGTGTCTGGGCTGCAAGACATATACATTTTCTCCCTTGAACAGAAAAAACACAGAGTCAATACAAGTATTAAATTCCTCATTGATCTCCCCCTGCACATAGAAAGGTACACGCTGTCTCCAAAGTATTTTGAATAGGGAGAATTTTGCCTCAGTGGATCCTGTCTGCAGGTAAATGATATAAGTAAACGGGTTTATTTTTAAGGATTTTCTACATGTTTCATGTTTCTCAGGATCAGGTTTTCTGGGGGAGTTCATTCTGTCCAGCTCTCTAAGGATGCTAAAGAGGAGTGTAGGGGGAGAGGTTTATAGAGGGTTTCTCTCATAGATGGCTGCTCTTTTGCTGGAGCTGGCATTCTGCTTTTTAAAGAAGCAGTAATGAACTTATTGAATAGTTAGACATCTTTGCCATGTAAATTAGTACAAACACTTATTCCTAATAAAAACAGATATAGCAAGGACTATCAAGACCTTGTAGTTCAGTTTCCTAAGGGAGAAGGTCACTGATGGAAGAGACTATGCATAAGCCAAGTATGAACTGGGTGATGTGACCTCACTGTGTATATGTAAGAGGGAACTGAGTTATACACTTATAAGCCTTAGTCAAAAAAAAAAAAAAAAAAAAAAAAAAAAAAAAAAAAAGACCATTCAGGTCTATTGTATTTTCTCTAGGACTCCTTTAGAAGCCTGACATCAGGGAGAAATGCTGTTGAGAGCACTGATTCTAATCAAAGGGCTAAGGGAAAAAAAGGATTTCCACAAATAATTTCTACCAAGGACTGCTCTGAACACAAACAGCGCCATCAGTGGGTACTTCCCTGTACTCAATCGTTTATCATAAAATAGGAAAAAGAAAGACAGATGTCCTTGATGACCTCTGAAAAATAAGCTTTTTCATAATTATTACTATTGTATTTTATTTGGTATTTATGATTGTATTTATACTGGAACAGCTGTCAGAATCCCAGCTGAGCTCAGGCCTCAGTATGCTGCAGGCTAATTCAATGTATAAAATACTTGAGGACTGCTTGAAGTTCACACCTGTCTGAAGGAGTTGTTGCTGGCCTTTATCTCTGATGGTAACTTTTGGATGTGTTCTTGGCCTTCCACCGGTTCAATGCACAGTTTGCACGCGGTTAGAGAAGAAAAAGGCAATGATGGCCTTAAACAAATAGGGAAAGTCAAAAAAATGTCAGAAGGGAAAAGAAAATAGAGAAGTGACTTGCCTAAAATCATGATGCCAGTTGGAGCTAGAATTAAAAATCTCTTTCCCTTGTCTGCAAATAAATTTAGAGCATTGTCAGAGTTCTGGGAAGATTAAACAGAAAGCTCCATGTACTTACTACACATTTCTCTCTCTTTCTAGATATTCTTTCTTAAAGCCACATAGGTGTTCTGTCATTGGTTTGTAAAGGCTCATCTCTCATTGATTTGTGAGGTTAATACAGTAGCTTGAGGGAAGACTGCACAGGAAAAGATAGATAAAGCTGTTTGACCTCAGCCTTGAGCCAGATGACGTGCACTATTCAGCATCATATCTTTCCTGTTTGAGAAGTTGAGAGGCCCATTAGGCTCAGACTAAAAGCTCTTAAGAGCAGTAAAAAAAAAAAAAAAAAAAAAAAAAAATCTTGAAATTCAAGCAGATAAATGAATGTGTATAGAAACTGAAAGAAACTGAAAGAATGAGGACGATGTTAATCTACAGTGGCACTTCACTGAAACCCAGAGAGATATATTGAAGGCAAATTGGACCCAAAATATTTATATCTGGAAATGTTTGGCTTCTTTTAATATTTTTGCCTGAATAAATGTTTTCAGTGAATTGTAAAACAAATTTTATTTCAACAAAACTAATATAAATGGTAGCAGTAGCTATCCTTTACTAACTTTATAACTCTTTATGTTGAGTTTCTCAGAATCTTCAAAGAGATAGTTAGGTGCTTTAGCATAATAAAATAATTATGGTACAATTTCTTCTCATTCAGATTTTAAATCCTGATTAGAGGCATGCAATCTGACCTTCAAGTAAAATATATAATTTTATGCATTCATCTTTCTAAATTACAACAAATTGTCCAATTTTTATTTTGTGGACTGTGTAGTTACAGCAATCAGCTTACCTGCTCTTCACTTCAGCATATACTATAGGGCCCTAAGAGATGAATGTCATTTTAATCAAAAGGCTTGGAGAAATTTTCTGGTCTAATATAACACCTCAGCTTAGAAAACATGTTGCCTCAAGAATTCAGTAAGCATTGCAGTAAGAATTCAGAGACTTTATTTTAGGGCTTCTTCAAAACAGGTTTTAGATTTTAAAAGTTTGTCATTTATTTGGACAAAGAGGATGCAAGAACATCTCAAACTAAGTTCAAGTTAAAATCATAGCTTTGATTTTTTTTTTTTTTCTTCCGGATGAGACAAGCTCTTAAAACTACTAATGCTGTTCCCTCATTATTTCCAAAAAATAATTGAAATTGAAATTAAGATCTATGCATGACCATTCATTCCTGACCCCACTACTGTATGGAAGGTTTGGATACAAAGCATTGCTTTTTAAAAAAAAATAATAATAATAAATAAATAAATAAAAATTAAATCAGAATTAGTTAGTAGTACATTTATGATAGAAGGTTCTCTCAGGCCTCAAGTCCAAAGGCAGGAGAAGGAAAAGGGGAGTCTCCAGCTTTTCCTGTCTAAACATTTGGGGAAGGCTACATGAGGTTGTAACATATTGAACATTTCCCTAAAGGGAACACCCTTTAGGTGTTTAGGCTCAATAAGGTTCTAGATTTACCCAGGAAGGTAGAAAAGATAACTTTTGGATATATTTTGTGGTCCTTCTTAACTCTGTATGTTATAAGCACATACATCAGTTGATTATTTTCAAAAATATATGAACACCATATACAGTTAAAAAAGAAAATACTGAGTATATAATTGTAATCTGGTTTGTTATGAACATAATACACAGTTATTTCTTAGAAACAATCTCTCCCTGGTAGAAGAATTGGTTAATATATTGTACTTACAAATTGGTATTTGTTGGGCTGTGTTATTGACTACCCAAACTTATAACTACCTACAGATTCAATTAGGAGTTTATTTACATACAAAGGTAAACTCCAAGAAAATGAAAATAATGTGTATATATGTATATAATATATATATAAAACAATTAAATTAAAAGAAAATATAAAGACTTTTAACAGTATATTGAAGCATGGGAGTTAAAACCAATTCAAAGCGTGATTAAAGTTATGATCTCACAAAGCTGGCCCAATGTACAAAAGACAGTGAAATTCCTATAAATTTTTCTAAAATCTTTGGAAAATACAAATTCTAGGTAGAAGATACAAACTCTTTCAGTTATGCAGAGTGTTGAGGTGTTTTCCTCCATTTCTTTCCTTTAGAATGTCTTAGGTCTGTGTAACATGGGATTTTAAAACAAGGTGGAAGTTGCAGTGTGAAACACTGAGGAGCATATTTTCTGCTGACATGTTTCCACTGAAACCAATTGAATTCCAGCAACAGCTTTTGGCTCTGAAAGTCAGGAAATGCCAAACTTAGGTTGAATGTAGGGCAACATGACAGTATTTTTGCAATACAAAAAGCACACTTGTTTTCATTCTCAAACAGCTTGAGTAAGCTGCTGAGGAATTTGAAATTTTTCACTCAGCACTACTTCCAGCTCCCCAGATAGCCAAAGAATATTTTATGATAATACAAAAGTCACCAGTGTGCCTGTTCTTAAGTGAGTACATTACAGAATGAAAGTAGATTTATACTATCTAAGAAGGATGCACTGAGAAAATAATCTCCATGTTTTCTACAAGGATATACATACACACTCATCAATATCGCTCTGCAGCTAATTAATATCTCCATTTAATGAACTGGTGTCATTGCCTTTAAGTCAGTAACCTTAAGCTCAAAGGCTTCCAGCTCCTTAGAAATCAACATATTGCGGCAATATAAAAGATGTCTTCATAATAACAGCTTTTTAGAGACAGGAAACAGCTAGAAATATAAAAATCAATAAAGCAGAATGTTGAGGTTTGGGGCAGTTTCCACTGGAATCTGAGAACACCAGTACAAGAATTTCTTCCTCTTGTTGTTTCAAGTTCCTTTCTTTGTTTTTGCTATTTTAGAATATTTTCTTAATCTTCTTTTCCATGTGAACACTCCAAGACAAAATATTATCAGTAAAAGCTAGTGAGGTTTTCTAATGCCTTAAAAAAAGATAGTTTTTACTGTTGATGCATTTGGTTATTGCTGTATATTTTGCCTCTAATATGTCCACTTTGCCATCCAAAACCATGCCTACATTCATAACTGAGGTTATAAGTACTTACACTCCCCCTTTTTAAAAGGGTAACAAGGAGGACTCAGGGAACTACAGACCAGTAAGCCTCACCTCTATGCCTGGCAAGATTACGGAAAAGATCCTCCTGGAAGCAGTGTTGAGACACATGCAAGACAAGGATGTGATCTGAAACAGCCAGCATGGCTTCGCCAAGGATAAATCATGCCTGACCAATGTAGTGGCTTTCCACAAGGGATTGACTGCGCCAGTTGACAAAGAAAGACCGATTGATGTCATCTACCTGGACTTCTGCAAGGCCTTTGACACAGTCTCACAGAACATCTTGGTCTCCAAATTGGAGAGATATGTATTTGATGGGTGGACGATTCAGTGGATAAGAAATTGGCTTAAAGGTCACCGGAGAGTGGTGATCAATGGATCTCTGTCCAAGTGGAGGCCAGTGACAAGTGGTGTACCACAGGGGTCTGTCCTCAGCCCAGTACTGTTTAGTATATTCATCAATGACGTAGACAGTGGGATTGAGTGCACCCTTGGCAAGTTTTAAGATGACACCAGGCTGAGTAGTGCAGTTGATGGAAGTGATGCCATCCAAAGGGACCTGGAGAGCCTTGAAAAGTGGGCCCACATGAACCTAATCACTCCTATGGCTGGAGTGCTGCAATGACTGGCTATAGGCTCTTCAGAAGGGACAGGCAGCGAAGAAGGGGTGGTGGAGTGGCTCTCTATATTAGAGAGTGTTTTGATGTTGTCGAACTCGAGGCTGAGACTGGGAATGATAAGGTTGAGTCCCTATGGGTTAGGATCAGCAGGAAGGCCAACAAGGCAGGCATCCTGATGGGGGTCTGTTACAGACTGCCAAACCAGGATGAGGAGACAGATGAGGAATTCTACAGGCAGCTGGCAAAAGTTGTGAAATTGTTGGCTCTTGTCCTCACAGGGGACTTCAACTTCCCAGACATATCCTGGACATGCAATAAAGCTCAGAGGAAGCAGTCTAGGAGGTTTCTGGAGAGCGTGGAAGATAGCTTCCTGACGCAGCTGGTTGGAGAGCCTACCAGGGGAGGTGCCCTGCTAGATCTGTTCACAAACAGAGAAGGACTGGTGGGAGATGTGGTGGTTGGGAGCTGTCTTGGGCAGAGTGACCACGAAATGGTAGAGGTCTCTATTCTTGGTGAAGTCAGGAGGGGGACCAGTAAAACCACTGTCTGGGACTTCCGGAGGGCTGACTTTGAGCTGTTCAGGACACTGGTTTGCAGAGTCCCTTGGGAGGCATTTCTGAAGGGCAGAGGAGTCCAGGAAGGCTGGGCATTCCTAAGAAAGGAAATCTTAAAGGCTCAGGAGCAGTCTGTCCCCACGTGCCCAAAGACGAACCAGTGCGGAAGACTGGTCTGGCTGAACAGAGAGTTGTGGCTGGCGATTAGGAAAAATAAGAGGATTTATGATCTTTGGAAAAGAGGGTGGGCCACTCAGAAATATTATAAGGATGTTGTAAAGATGTGTAGGGACAAGATTAGAAAGGCCAAAGCTCATCTGGATCTCAATCCATCTACTGCTGTTAAAGATAACAAAAAATGTTTTTATAAATGAATCATTACAAAAAGGAGGACTAAGGAGAATCTCCATCCTTTACTGGATGTAGGGGGAAACTTAGTGACGAGAGAAGAGGAAAAGGCTGAGGTGCTTAATGCCTTCTTTACCTCAATCCTTAGCGGCAAAACCAGTTGTTCTCTGGATGCCCAGTACATTGAGCTGGTGGAAGGGAATGGGGAGCAGAATGTGGCCCCCACAATCCACAAGGAAATGGTTGGCGACCTGCTACAGCATTTGGATGTACACAAGTCAATGGAGCTGGATGGGATCCACCTGAGGGTGCTGAGAAAACTGGCAGAAGAGCTGGCCAAGCCTCTTTCCATCATTTATCAGCAGTCCTGGCTATCGGGGGAGGTCCCACTTGACTGGGGGATAGCAAACATGACGCCCATCTACAAGAAGGGCCGGAGGACTGACCCGGGGAATTATAGGCCTGTCAGTTTGACCTCAGTGCCAGGGAAGCTCATGGAGCAGATTATCTTGAGTGTCATCACGCAGCACTTGTGGGGCAACCAGGTGATCAGGCCCAGTTGGCATGGGTTTATGAAAGGCAAGTCCTGCTTGACGAACCTGATCTCCTTCTATGACAAAGTGACATGCTGGGTGGATGAGGGAAAGGCTATGGATGTGGTCTAGCTAGACTTCAACAGGGCTTTTGACACTGTTTCCCAAATCATTCACCTGAAGAAGCTAGCTACTCAAGGAGTAGATGAGTGTACTCTTTATTGGTTTAAAAAGTGGCTGTGTGATCATGCTCAAAGTGTAGTGGTGAATGGAGTTAAATCCAGCTGGAGACTCCAGGGCACAGTGCTGGGGCCAGTTTTCTTCAGTATCTCTGTTTCCCACAGCATTCTCCTCAAGAAACTGGCTGCTCTTGGCTTGGACTGGCGGACACTTCATTGGGTTAGAAACTGGCTGGGTAGCCACACCCAAAGAGTCATGGTGAATGGAGTTAAATCCAGTTGGAGGCCAGTCACTAGTGGAGTCTCCCAGGGCTCAGTACTGGGGCCAGTTCTCTTTAGTATCTTTATCGATGATCTGGATGAGGGGATTGAGTGAACCCTCAGTAAGCTTGCAGATGACACCAAGTTAGGTGCGTGTGTCGATCTGCTCGAGGGTAGGAAGGCTCTGCAGGATGACCAGGATAGGCTGGACCAATGGGCCGAGGCCAACTGTATGAGTTTCAACAAGGCCAAGTGCCGGGTCCTACACCTGGGGCACAACAACCCCAAGCAGAGCTACAGGCTGGGAGATGAGGGGTTGGAAAGCTGCCTGGTAGAGAAGGAGTATTGGTTGATAGTTGGCTGAATATGAGTCAGCAGTGTGCTCAGGCGGCCAAGAAGGCCAAGAGCATCCTGGCTTGCATAAGAAACAGCGTGGCCAGCAGGTCCAGGGAAGTGATTGTCCCCCTGTACTTGGCTCTGGTGAGGCCGCACCTTGAGTACTGTGTTCAGTTTTGGGCCCCTCGCTACAAGAAGGACATGGAGGTGCTCGAGCAAGTCCAGAGAAGGGCAATGAGGCTGGTGGGGGGTTTGGAGAACAAGTCTTATGATGAGCGGCTGAGGGAGCTGGGATTGTTCAGCCTGGAGAAGAGGAGGCTCAGGGGAGACCTTATTGCACTCTACAGGTACCTGAAAGGAGGCTGTAGCGAGGTGGCGGTTGGTCTGTTCTCCCACATGCCTGGTGACAGGATGAAAGGAATTAGCTGAAGTTGCACCAGGAGGGGGTTAGGTTATATATTTCAAAGAATGTCTTTACTGAAAGGATTGTTAGGCATTGGAATATGCTGCCCAGGGAAGTGGTGGAGTCACCATCCCTGAAGGTCTTGAAAAGATGTCTAGATGTAGAGCTGAGTGATATGGCTTTGTGGAGGACTTGTTAGTGTTGAGAGGTCAGAGGTTGGACTAGGTGATCTTGGAGGTCTTTTCCAACCTAGATAATTCTGTGATTCTGTGATTCTGTAATGAGTTTCAACAAGTCTAAATGCAAGGTTTCTACAGCACCTGGGCCAGGGAAATCCTGGACATGGGTAGAGACTGGGAGAAGAACTCAGTGAGACCAGCCCTGCAGAGAAGGACTTGGGTATTCTGGTGGATGAAAAGCTCAGCATCAGCCAGCAGTGCATGCTTGCAGTCCAGAAGGCCAACTGCGTCCTGGGCTGCATTAAAAAAGGAGTGGCCAGGAGGTCGATGGAGAGGATTGTCCCCCTCTACTCTGCCCTGGTGAGGCCCCACCTGGAGTACTGCATCCAGGT
>CM021767.1:101394850-101455238 GCA_011076525.1 Nettapus auritus | reverse complement strand
AAAAAAAAAAAAAAAAAAAAAAAAAAAAAAAAAAAAATATAAAAATACATTCTTTTTCTTTCTTGTAAAAAAAAAAAAAAAAAAAAAAAAATTCTGTGTTGTTCTGATTTATTGGCTATCTCAGTTACTTCACAGAATCACAGAATCACAGAATTTCTAGGTTGGAAGAGACCTCAAGATCATCGAGTCCAACCTCTGACCTAACACTAACAAATCATCCCCTAAACCATATCCCTAAGCTCTACATCTAAACGTCTTTTAAAGACCTCCAGGGATGGTGACTCCACCACTTCCCTGGGCAGCGCGTTCCAATGTCTAACAACCCTTTCGGTAAAGAAGTTCTTCCTAAGATCCAACCTAAAACTCCCCTGGCGCAACTTAAGCCCATTCCCCCTCGTCCTGTCACCAGGCACGTGGGAGAACAGACCAACCCCCACCTCGCTACAGCCTCCTTTGAGGTACCTGTAGAGAGCGATAAGGTCACCCCTGAGCCTCCTTTTCTCCAGGCTGAACAATCCCAGCTCCCTCAGCCGCTCCTCGTAGGACTTGTTCTCCAGGCCCCTCACCAGCTTCGTCGCTCTTCTCTGAACTCGCTCAAGCACCTCCATGTCCTTCTTGTAGCGAGGGGCCCAAAACTGAACACAGTATTCGAGGTGCGGCCTCACCAGAGCCGAGTACAGGGGCACAATCACCTCCCTAGCCCTGCTGGTCACACTGTTTCTTATACAGGCCAGGATGCTGTTGGCCTTCATGGCCACCTGAGCACACTGCTGGCTCATATTCAGCCGACTATCAACCATCACTCCCAGGTCATTCTCTGCCTGGCAGCTCTCCAACCACTCATCTCCCAGCCTGTAGCTCTGCTTGGGGTTATTGCGTCCCAGGTGGAGGACCCGGCACTTGGCCTTGTTGAACTTCATGCAGTTGACCTCAGCCCATCGGTGCAGCCTATCCAGATCCTCCTGCAGAGCCTTCCTACCCTCGAGCAGATCGACACACGCACCTAACTTGGTGTCATCTGCAAACTTACTGAGGGTGTACTCGATCCCCTCATCCAGATCATTGATGAAGATATTAAAGAGGACCGGCCCCAGCACCGAGCCCTGAGGAACGCCACTAGTGACCAGCCTCCAACTGGATTTGACTCCATTTACCACGACTCTTTGGGCCCGGCCATCCAGCCAGTTTCTAACCCAACAAAGCGTGCGCCAGTCCAAGCCAAGAGCAGCCAGTTTCCTGAGGAGAATGCTGTGGGAAACGGTGTCAAAAGCCTTGCTGAAGTCAAGGTAGACCACATCCACAGCCTTTCCCTCATCCACCCAGCGCGTCACTTTGTCATAGAAGGAGATCAGGTTCGTCAAGCAGGACCTGCCTTTCATAAACCCATGCTGACTGGGCCTGATCGCCTGCTTGCCCCACAAGTGCTGCGTGATGACTCTCAAGATAATCTGCTCCATGAGCTTCCCTGGCACTGAGGTCAAACTGACAGGCCTGTAGTTTCCCGGGTCAGTCCTCCGGCCCTTCTTGTAGATGGGCATCATGTTTGCTAGCCGCCGGTCAACTGGGATCTCCCCCGATAGCCAGGACTGTTGATAAATGATGGTAAGCGGCTTGGCCAGCTCCTCTGCCAGTTCTCTCAGTACCCTCGGGTGGATCCCATCCGGCCCCATCGACTTGTGCACATCCAAGTGCCGTACCAGGTCACCAACCATTTCTTTGTGTATAGTGAGGGCCACATCCTGCTCCCCATCCCTTTCTACCAGATCAGGGAATTGGGTATCCAGAGAACAACCGGTATTGCCGCTAAAGACTGAGGCGAAGAAGGCATTAAGCACCTCCACCTTTTCCTCATCTCTTGTAACTAAGTTTCCCCCCGCATCCAGTAAAGGATGGAGATTCTCCTTAGTCCTCCTTTTTGTGTTGATGTATTTATAAAAATATTTTCTGTTATCTTTAACGGCAGTAGCCAGATTGAGCTCCAGTTGAGCTTTGGCTTTTCTAATTTTGTCCCTGCACAGCTTCGCAACATACTTATAGTCCTCCTTAGTGGCCTGCCCACTTTTCCAAAGATTATAAACCCTCCTTTTCCTCCTAAGCTCAAGCCACAATTCTCTGTTTAGCCAGGCTGGTCTTCTGCCCTGCCAGCTCGTCTTTGGGCACGTGGGGACAGACCGTTCCTGCGCCATTAAGATTTCCCTCTTGAAGAGCGCCCAGCCCTCCTGGACTCCCCTGCCCTTCAGAACCGCCTCCCAAGGGACTCTACCAACCAGTGTCCTCAGCAGCACAAAGTCAGCCCTCCGGAAGTCCAAGACAGCGGTTTTACTGGTCCCCTTCCTGGCCTCGCCAAGAATAGAGAACTCCACCATTTCGTGGTCACTCTGCCCAAGACAGCCCCCGACAATCACATCCTCCACCAGTCCTTCTCTGTTTGTGAAGAGAAGGTCTAGCGGGGCGCCACCCCTGGTAGGCTCACTAACCAGCTGCGTCAGAAGTTATCTTCCACGCTCTCTAGAAACCTCCTAGACTGCTTTCTCTGGGCTGTGTTGTGCTCCTAGGACATGTCAGGGAAGTTGAAGTCCCCCACGAGAACAAGGGCTGACGATTTCGCAGCTTCTGTCAGCTGCCTGTAGAACTCCTCATACGTCTCCTCATCCTGGTTTGGCGGTCTATAACAGACCCCGACCAGGACGCTAGCCTTGTTGGCCCTGCCGATCCTAACCCAGAGGGACTCGACCTTGTCATTCCCAGCCTCGAGTTCTACAACATCGAAAGACTCTCTAATATAGAGAGCCACACCACCACCCCTTCTTCGCTGCCTGTCCCTTCTGAAGAGTTTATAGCCAGTCATTGCAGCACTCCAGTCATGAGAGTGGTCCCACCACGTCTCCGTGATGGCAACCAAGTCGTAGCCTGCCTGCTGCACGATGGCTTCCAGCTCCTCCTGTTTGTTACCCATGCTGCGTGCATTAGTGTAGATGCACTTCAGTTGAGCCTTTGCCTTCTCCCCCAGCCTTGCCAATGTTCGCCCTGGCTCAAGTTCAACAATCCTTGCTTCAGCCCCGTCCCCCTTCTTACCTAGTTTAAAGCCCTCTCAATGAGCCCTGCCAGCTCCTGGCCCAGGATCCGTTTTCCCCTAAAAGATAGGGACCCGTCTGCGGCCATCAGTCCGGGTGTCGAGTAAAGCGCCCCATGGTCGAAAACCCCAAGATTTCTGTGTTGGCACCAGCCCCTGAGCCACGTGTTTAACAGGTGGGCTTTCCGTGTCCACTTTGTACCCCTCCCTGCCACCGTAGGGATGGACAAAAACACCACCTGCACTCCTGCTCCATCCACTAACCGTCCCAGTCCCCTAAAGTCTCGTTTGATAGCCCTCACGCTTCTCTCTTCAATGTCATCACTACCTGCCTGGACTATCAAAAGAGGATAATAGTCAGAGGGGCGAACCAGGTTGGGAAGCTTCCTGGCAACGTCCCTGACCCTGGCCCCAGGGAGGCAGCAGACTTCCCTACGGGTAGGGTCAGGCCGACAAATAGGGCCCTCTGTTCCCCTGAGGAGAGAGTCTCCCACAACAATAACCCTTCTGTCTTTCTTGGTGGAGGCAGTCCTGAGGCGTGGAGTCGACCTCCTCGCCCTAGGCATCCTCCTGGGTACTCTTGCTACCTCTTCCTCACCCACCGGTCTCTCAAGCTCCAGGGCCTCAAACCTGTTATGTAAGGGCACCTGGGAAGGTGGGGCCGGAAGGGGAGGGCATCGCCTGCGATGTCGAGCAGGGACCTGTTTCCATTCCTCCTCAACTCCCAGATCCCCTCCCTCTGCCTGACGGCGACAGGGCAAGGGGTCTACCGCCATTTGAGATGTCTCACTCCGGTACTTCTCCTTGAGGCCCTGCAGGGAGTTGCTCCACCAGTCTATCTCCCGCTCAGACTCTCTGATATCCCTCAACCTCTCCACCTCCTCCTTGAGTTCCGCCACCATGCGGACCAGGTCATCCACCTGCTCACACCTCACGCACCCAGTTTCTCTGCCTCCCGCCGATGGCAGCAACAGGCTCAGACACTCTCTGCATGCGGTGACCTGAACTGCTGCATTTTTTAACGGGTAGTCGGTCTGGGTGTGTACCGACTTCCTGGAGAGCGCACTGTGCCTGGTGGAGACCATTATCGCCTAGCTAATGGCTGTCGTTACAGGAGGTGTTACGTATGGGCGGGGGAGAGCGCCCTGTCCTTCCTGCTCGCCCTGCCTGCGCGAACTGCCGCGCCACTCCCTTCTGACGCGCCACGCCCTGTTTGCCCGTCCTCTTCGCCGCGCTCCTGGTCGCTCGCGCTCCCTAGGGGCAGCTTTTGAACGGCTGGGGGGGGGGCGCTGCTGGCTCCGCCTACGCCTCGTCAGCCTCCCTCACGAGGGCTGCCGGGTCGTGGCGGCTCCCTCAAGTAGGCTCGATGCCGGAAAATTAGCCCTGCCTGGTCCGATCCCCCGCTCCGATGCAGAACGCGTCTGCCCCGGAGCCGATCGCCTCAGCAAATGGCAGTGAAATGGCGGTGGCGCCCGATTTAAATAGCCCGCCGCTGATGCTGCTGGCTCCGCCTACGCCTCGTCAGCTTTGTTCTCTCTATGTGATTATTGCTATGTTGTTTGGTCGCCATCATTTGGAATTGTAAATCTAATTTTATGGGCACATAGGGCATTTCCATGAGTATTTATATATTGCTCAACTATAGATAAATAAATGTATAAGAATAAAACAAGACTAATGCTAGGTTACAAACAAGAGAAACTCAAACACTGAAAAGCTTATATATATATATGTAAATATGCAATATATATAAAAATATATATTCTTTTTGTGTATGTGTATGCACTCAGGTCCATGATCTATGACTGCACCAAATTTCAAGGTTCTACTCAATGGCATTGTGAAAAATCACCAATGTACCTATAGCATACTTGTTTGCTTTCAGCAATTTTCTTGGTTACAATCAGATAAAGAGATCTGGTGACCTTTATTCACCTTAATTTTTCCAAACTGAAGACTTGCTGCATGTTACTATAGACAAAAGGGGACTAGTTCACAAAGCATGGCTAACAAATTGACGGTTCAAATTTGATGAAATAACTGAAAAGTCACCTTTCAATGTTAAGATAGTTTACACCTTCTTAGCTTATAATGGTTGCATGAATTACTATATCATATCTCAAGATCATAACTTAGAATATGGAAATTAATCACCACGAAAAAATCCCTCATTAACATCTATATTGTACAGAGGACAAATAATGTGTGCCTAGTTGTGGTTTCCTTCTTGGCTACAGTTTCAAAGTAAAAGCAACTTTGAAAATAATTTATATATATATATATATGTGCTTTGCTAATCAGAGCGAATTTGTGGTGTTGGTTTTAGTTAAAGATCACAGAATTATAGAATCACTAAGTTTTGAAAAGACCTCCAAGGTTATTTGATACAACCACCATCATTAGTCCTTTCAGCTTTCTTCTATGACACCTGGCAGGAAAACCATTCATTCAGAAAATTATTCAATACAAGAGTAGACTGTTGCATTTCACCCTTTCTTTGCAGTGGAACCTTAATGAAGAAAGTTCTTTTTTTAGTGCATAGGATAGCATGAATTAAGCTTTCTATAAAATTTGAATTTTGAATATTAAAATATGTTATTTTTACTCATTTAATGTGTTTATAAGTGATGGATTAGTGAAATTTTTTTCAATCTTTTTGAATTAGTTTAAATATAGGTAAAGAATCACAAGGTTTCTTTGTATTATCCTCTAATATTTGAAGTATTCATGACAGACATTACACAAAACCCTAGCTGCTATTGCACTATTAGTTTGTCACCTGGTAAGATATCAGCTGTCATCACTACCAACAGAGACAATAACATGCCAGTCTCAAAGGCATTTGTTTGCATACAACTCCAGTTTAAAATATGACCTCTCTGATATGATGCTTCTCTCTGTAAATATAATTATTATGTACAGAGGACAGAAATCTTGACAATACTTTTTGATCAGTCTGACAATAGCCACTCATATACTTACATCATCTTATTTTGACATATTTCTATTGCCTTCTTCTGGTTTAGACATTTTATCCACACTAAAATTAAAATTTGTTCTTCATTAATGCTCTTAGGGTTGAGACTTCAACTTTGGTAAGTATGAATAAAATGTAATAATTTATTTCACCAAAACACTTAAAGAGGAACTCTTATCTTGTTCCTGAAACAGAGATTTTTGAGGAACTTGATATAATTCTGAAAATGTATATTGTTTTAAATACATATATTTTAAATATATAAATAATGTATTATATATATATATATATACTAAGAGATTCAATTAGCAAAATCTTCCATTTTCACCATTTCAAAATACAAACTGCCATTTTCTTTTTTGTTTTAGACTAATTTTTATTCACCCATATTTATTTTAGGTCAAATTCCCCACATACTGTTTTTAGAAGAGATTGATTTGGTGTATACATTTTGGTGTATCTATAACTTTTAACAGAATTTTATTTTTGATTTATCCAAATCCCTCAATCAATAATCTACTTAGATCTGCAAGTGAGAAAAATATTGAGAATAAAACCATCAATAGGCAGACCTACAGTCTTGTATGAGGTCCAGGGGTGGGGACAGTAGGGTCTATGAGAGGAGAATAAGAGGAGCTGAAGGGAGGTCTGATGTGAAAGACACCACCTAGAAAGTGGAAGGAAGTAGATGTTGTTTATTTGGACTTCCCTTTACAACTGTGCAGTGCTTCTGTCTGTCCCTAAAATGACATCTGGGATAATTTCCTTCACTGGCTTTGCCATTGAACAAGCTCTTTGCATGCAACATAACTTCAAGTGGTTTTGATTCCACTTAACTCTCCAGTCCATGCCTCAGAAGCCTACAAACATATTTCTTTCCTTTCCAAGTGTGTACTCAGTTCCTTGTACTGAAGCAAGGAGTAAGTTTAGGGATGTCTTTCTGAGTAGATTAAGCATGGGCTGTCTCCTGCTGAACTAGTGTATTTTTTCAAGCAATGGAAACACCAAAATAGAGCAGGATATGGACACATAAGTCACAAAAGTTCCAACAGCAACAAGTAACATTCCCTGGAATGTCTGCCAAATGTTCATTGAGATGTTCCTGAAACCAGACCACTCATGTAACTCCAGCATCACTGAGGCTCACAAGACTTCAGACAGCATGCTGCTGTCTGTCCCATGGAAGCCTGGAACAGGGTCCTGCACTAAAACAAACTAAAGGTGTGGTGGTTTTACCGTGCTAGGCAGCTGAACACCACAACCGCTCTCTCGCTCCCCCTCCTCAGATGAGGAGGGGAAGAAGTAAAGGAAAGAACAACTCACGGGTTGAGGTAGGGATAATTTAATTAAAGGGAAATATATATATATATTAAGGAAATATTGTTAATTAACAATTCAACTAAAGGGAAAAAGGGAAAAAGGGAAAAAGGGAAAGGGGAAAGGGAGGGGGAAAGGGAACAGCAAAACAAAACAAGTAAAGGCTATATGGAAGTGCAGAGGAAAGAAATTATTCTCTTCTTCCCGCAAATGAGCGATGCCTGACCACATCCTTGAAGGAAGGCCTCAACACACGTAGCCGGTGTTCGCGAGGAGGACAGACGTTTTCTCAGCAAAAGCCCACCCCTCCCCTCTTCTTCCTTTTCCCACCTCTGATTGCTGAGTGTGACATCATATGGTATGGACTATCTCTTTGGTTGGTTTAGGTCAGCTGCCCTGGTGATGTTTCTTTCTCACTTTTTGCCCACCCCCCAGGAGGGTTAGAGAAAGTCCTGGTACTGTGCCAGCACTTCTCAGCAGCAGACACAACACTAGTGTGATAACACTGCTGTTCTAACAACAAGTGCAGAGCATGGCATTGTATGGGCTGCTGCAGGGAAAGTTAATATCCCAGCCAGACCCAGTACAAAAAGAGAGAATAGCAGACATGATATTACTTCACTATCCAGAAACAAATCTGAAATGATGAAAAGAACCAGACTCTGCTGGGCAAGATGAGTGGCCTGCCTGACTGCTTTCCTTCCTTCCTTTCATCCTTCCTTCTTTTTATTCTTTTATTTCCTTCTTTTTCTCTTTCATTCTTTTGTTCTTTCATTCTTTTGTTCTTTCTTGATGTCTTTTTATTTAGGCTTTTTTGTTTGTTTGCTTGTTTGTTTGTTTTTAAACTTGGGCACTTTTCTGAGGTGAACTTCAGCTTAAACCTGTGCTGGTTTTTAATTACACCAGCACAAATAAAACACTTTGCAAACATCTGTTTCTGTTTGTGTTTGTATACACTATAAAGCAATTCTTTGAAAAAGAAATCTGTAGAAGAATTAGCTACCCAGGCTGAGGCCTCATTTGCCAAGTTCTATCTGGGATCTAATCCTATAGCTGTGTAATAAATCCTGAAAATGATGTTTATACTGGAAATGCTGACAGAACTTTCACCATAATTACAGCATGTTACTATAAATACATGTCTGTGCAGCATACACATGTAATGTATCCACATGTATACGCTGTATGCAGTGGTTTTATTAGTCATGAGGCATTTCATGTTTGACTTTTTTTTTTTTTTTTTTTTTTTTTCAAAAGTAGAATTGTTGCAGCCCTGAAAACTTTCTAACAGTGACATTAATAAAATTATTGTGACAGCTTCACACAGCTGTCACCCTGTCACCTTTGATGATGATGCATGGCATGAATGAGTGATTGGCTAACATATACTGTGAAAGATAAACCTGCACCAATAGGAATTTTGATTTAATTAAGAAAAAAGATTAAAGGTTAAAAAAGGCAAATATGCATGTGACAGAACTATCTCAATGACACCTTTTCTAGCACCTCAAAGCAATCCTTCCAATGGTAATTTTACCACCTTTTGTGCTTTCTAGAACTCAGAGATATAGAAGACAAAATTCCCAAAATTATGTGAATGGAAAAGAACATCCACCCAGGTGCTTCAACACACACTACTCCTGTTCTGTGTGAAAAGAAGGCAACTGTTCCATTACTGTATGATTCACAATCCCTTAGGGGTATTGTCACTGCTGTCAATCAAAACAAGGTTTTCCCAGACACATTTACTAAGAAAATCTTGTCTTTTTATAAGGGGACGTTGTCAAGACTCGTTAAGAGCAAGCAAGGCAGGACTGCTTCTGTTTACACATGACATCAGAAGGATGTACATTTGGCTGTTTCTCAGGCTCAGCCTTTCCAGTGGGCAGAATACTGAAATATTCTGAAACAGAAAAACTTGGTATGCAAGGACAGGCTTGGATCAAGTCATCAAAACATAAAGAGACAAAAGCGGACTTATGTGTGAAATTTTCCAAAGTAGCTATTTCTTTCATGAAGATGAAGACATTTCAAAAGATATACTAAATAATTCTATATATGCAAATCCATAATAATTCCTACTAGCTAATATTCAGCTTTCTGGGCTTGTTTCTGTAGCTCTAGAAGGGCAATGCTGATTCCAAATCAGCAGGATTGTTTTTATCTTGAGTTCTAGTATTAATCAGTGCTTAGTCTTAAAAACTAAATCCCTGGAGTCACAAATTTCTAATATAATCTTAGGCTTTATTGCAGTAAAAAGCAGGATTTTAGTTGTCGTGGTCAAAAATTAGCCTGAAGAGTTTCCCCAGGGCTCTATAACAAGAAGGCAAATAAGTGCCAGAAAGCTTCTTGCAGTTTTAAGCTAAAATTGTGACGTTTCTCATCCTTTTGAATAGGTAAACAAAACCATAAGTCAGATAGTGAAAACAGAATATAAAGACAGCTGATAGCCATGGGAAATTTGTGAAATTAAAGTAATTTTTTTTAACTAACTTACCTGTAGCAAGACAAGAGATATGAGAATGATATTGCTGTCTTAAATAATGCCTGAAGCACAGAACAGTTAATAAAGATTTCTGAAAACTCCAGACAGAATAAGACTATAGAAATGTTGACTAATATATTTCTTACTGAATCAACTTGCTATGATCACAACATGGTTATTTACAAGGTCTGACTTTTTGGTTTGATTCTTATTACATATTCCCTCTTATTGAGGTAACAATACTCATTTCCTGAAAAACAAAGGAAAAATTTGGGTAATTGATGTAGAAGATATATAAATGCAGAACAGAATAAATTATATGTTATTAACCTAATCTTATATGTATGTTCTTTTAAATTCATACTTCTGATATGCAAAAGAAGTCAGACCAACTGTATATACTATACTGTACTTCACCTTCAGATAAACCATCCTGTATAAATGTTTTCCGTATTCTTTCTCTCTCTTTAAAGTGTATTCACACTGGAAACTTTTCCAATACTTTACTTAATTAAGTAGATAATATCTTTGTGTGCAAAGGTGGTACACTACTCATTTAAATCTGCATTGATCTTATATCAGTAGATAGCTAAGGCATTATGGAATTATTATGGTTGTAATAACTATAAAGTCTGCATTGCCTGCAAAATACATTTTAGTGTTTGAATCTCATAATTAGAATTAGTAAATGGAAATTTTGTCTGCTGGTTTTAGTAAACTTAGTATCTTTCTGCACCAGGTAATCTATGAAGATCCTTGCTTACATTAAATACATGCTTTTGACCATTTTTAGTCTGAAATTTAGTTATCATCTACCTGTATTACAAAATTGCAGCTAGACAAGAACTACTGGGATTTTTTTTTTTCTTTGCTTTGTTGTCTTGCTTCATGTTACCCAGAAATAAGAAAATCAGAATAAAGACTAAACACATATTGAAAACTGCAAACAGTATGCGTAACTTTATGGACATTAAAGATTCCAATACTTAATTTAGGATTGTTTCTGGGACAAATTAGTCTAGTTTGCAGGAGGCATCCTTGAGGGAAACAGATCTGGATAAATGTCTCCAAACAGCAAGTACAGTTGAATTGTTCAAGGGACAAAAAAGGCCAACATAATAATAGCTAAGTACATGACTGATTTGAGCTCAAGAGGCAATGCTGAATTGTTCTGGTATTGCAGAAAACAATACAAAAATACAGACCTTCATAGACAGTCTATGGGGCGACTGGGAAGAGTTAGAGGGAAGAGGTGGCTTTATAACCTAATCCCATAATATTTCTGAAAGAAACAACAACAAAAAAATGTAGGCCTTCACCTGATCATTTTAAACACAGGTCATATCTATGCTGCAAAACAAAACAGTGCCATACAACTCATTCGAGCAGTGGATGGGACCGCTAGTCTTCTGTGCTGCGTAATTGTTAGCATACTCTCTGGCAGGAATGTCGCCTGTCCCAGTTAGAGTTCTCCAAGACAATGCCTGGGCATGGTTCAGAGGATAACATGTGCCAGGACCATTCCCAAAAGTCCACGTGGAGAAGAATGCAGTGGTTTGGGTGTCCCCAATCCTACACGCACTCTGACTTCAGCAGCCAGCACTGTACCCTCAAACATTCCTCGCGACACAAGCCACTGTATGCAATAAAAGACCACAGCTCCACATGATGAAAATATCACTCTGGTAGATAAGTCTTCATATCTCAGAATCTATGACGGAAGGAAGAGAGGGAGGGAGGGAGGGATGGAAAAATAAATAAATAAATAAAAGGAAGGGGGAGTTATGTACTTATAATGGCACTTCAGTCCCCAGGACTATGCAATGTGAATGCAGTCAGTATATTCCATTTGGTCTTTGGGACAGACAGTGGTCTCTGGCCTTGTTTTACCTACCACTGCAAAGAAACTTTCACTAATATCTAATGTGTACTAGAAGATACTAGAGCTCTCAATGCACATGCAGAACTGAAGATACTGCAAGACATTTCTTGTTTTTGTATTTGCAACAGTGCAATTGCATCAGTAACCAACACAAAATCAGCAATACTTGAGGGGCAAAATTTGACAAAATATCAATTACGTGCAAAAAGACACTCTTAGGCCCACAAGCTCTTAGTAAGAATTCCATGTTAAAGTCATTATCACCTGAGGTTCTTGGTAACTGACATATGCAAGGTTATCTCTTCTAGACAGCATGGTAATAAAATCAATACACAGACATAGTGGTGGTTGTATGTTCACCTCAGGCTAGATGTCCTGATGTGTTAGGGTACATAAGACTTACAATTTCAGTAGCGACTGGCATATTGAATAACAATGTGGATAAAACAAAACAAAACAAAACAAAACCAGTCTCCTTTAATTCCCTGATTCTAATAACCAGGTGACCTTTCCCTGCTGGGTCAGTTAGGGAAAAGGATGTAAAAACCCATAACCTAAAATTTATGGACAACTGACTGGCGTGGCTGAATCTATTGTTAATTTTCTTAAACACTTGATCTACAGCATTTCATTTCACTGTAACATGGTTCCTAGCTATTTACAACATAAGAAATGCAAAAGAACTTGCACCATGGGTCTTCTTCAGTGTTGTAAGCAAACAACACAAATAAAAGTCAAATCAATACTGTTGGGGAAATTTCATATTGCCTAACTGTAAGTGTGAATTTTCATGACTTTTGTACTCTGGAAATTTATATAAGCTATCTGCAATATCTAGGATCCAGAGATAGCTCTCTACAATAAGGCAGTATACTTCCCTTCACCAGCACCTGAGGTTAGAAGGCAGCTTTGCCTGCAGCCTGTGAAACTGCAGGAACATACTTCTGTTATCTTTGACAGAATATGTTGTGGCAAGGATTAACACTGCAGAAAAATTATCAGGGTTTCTAACTGTTGGTCTAGTTAGACTTCAACAGGGCTTTTGACACTGTTTCCAAATCATTCACCTGAAGAAGCTAACTACTCAAGGACTGGATGAGTGTACTCCTCATTGGTTTAAAAAGTGGCTGTGTGATCAGGCCCAAAGTCTGGAGCTTAGGAGAAAAAAAGAGGGTTTATAATTTTGGAAAAGAGGGCGGGCCACTCAGGGGGACTATAAGGATGTTGCGAGGTGGTGTAGGGACAAAATTAGAAAGACCAAAGCTCATCTGGAGCTCAATCTGGCTACTGCTGTTAAAGATAACAAAAAATATTTTTATAAATATATCAATACCAAAGGAGGACTAAGGAGAATCTCCACCCTTTACTGGATGTGGGGGGAAACTTAGTTACCAGAGATGAGGAAAAAGCCGAGGTGCTTAACTCCTTCTTTGCCTCAGTCTTTAGCAGCTAAACCAGTTGTTCTTTGGATGCCCAGTACCCTGAGCTGGTGGAAGGGGATGGGGAGCAGAATGTGGCCCCCACAATCCACAAGGAAATGGTTGGCGACCTGCTACAGCATTTGGATGTATGCAAGTCGATGGGGCCGGATGGGATCCACCCAAGGGTGCTGAGAAAACTGGCAGAAGAGCTGGCCAAGCCTCTTTCCATCATTTATCAGCAGTCCTGGCTATCAAGGGAGGTCCCGCTTGACTGGCGGATAGCAAACGTGACGCCCATCTACAAGAAGGGCTGGAGGACTGACCCGGGGAATTATAGGCCTGTTAGTTTGACCTCAGTGCCAGGGAAGCACACGGAGCAGATTATCATGCAGCATTTGCAGGGCAAGCAGGTGATCAGGCCTAGTCAGCATGGGTTTATGAAGGGCAGGTCCTGCTTGACGAACCTGATCTCATCTATGACAAGGTAACACGCTTAGTGGATGATGGAAAGGCTGTGGACGTGGTCTACCTTGACTTCAGTAAAGCATTTGACACCGTTCCCCACAGCATTCTCCTCAGGAAACTGGCTGCTCATGGCTTGGACTGGCGCACGCTTTGTTGGGTTAAGAGCTGGCTGGATGGCCAGACCCAGAGAGTCTTAGTGAATGGAGTCAAATCCAGTTGGAGGCCAGTCACTAGTGGAGTCCCCCAGGGCTCAGTACAGGGGCCAGTCCTCCTTAACATCTTCCTCGATGATATGGATGAAGGGATCGAGTGCACCCTCAGTAAGTTTGCAGACAACACCAAGTTAGGTGTGTGTGTCGACCTGCTCAAGGGTAGGAAGGCTCTGCAAGAATATCTGGATAAGCTGGACCGACGGGCCGAGGCCAACGGTATGAAGTTCAACAAGGCCAGGTGCCGGATCCTGCAACAACCCCAAACAGAGCTACAGGCTGGGAGATGAGTGGTTGGAGAGCTGCCTGGCAGAGAAGGACCTGGGAGTATTGGTTGATAGTCGGCTGAATATGAGCCAGCAGTGTGCTCAGGTGGCCAAGAAGGCCAACAGCATCCTGGCCTGTATAAGAAACAGTGTGACCAGCAGGGCTAGGGAGGTGATCGTCCCCCTGTACTCGGCTCTGGTGAGGCTGCACCTCGAGTACTGTGTTCAGTTTTGGGCCCCTCGCTACAAGAAGGACATGGAGGTGCTCGAGCAAGTCCAGAGAAGGGCAATGAGGCTGGTGGGGAGTTTGGAGAACAAGTCTTATGATGAGCGGCTGAGGGAGCTGGGATTGTTCAGCCTGGAAAAGAGAAGGCTCAGGGGCGACCTTATTGCACTCTACAGGTACCTGAAAGGAAGCTGTAGTGAGGTGGGGGTTGGTCTGTTCTCCCACATGCCTGGTGACAGGATGAGGGGAATGAGCTGAAGTTGCACCAGGAGGGGGTTAGGTTGGATATTTGGAATAACGTCTTTACTGAAAGGATTGTTAGGCATTGGAATATGCTGCCCAGGGAAGTGGTGGAGTCACCGTCTCTGGAGGTCTTGAAAAGATGTCTAGATGTAGAGCTGAGTGATATGGCTTTGTGGAGGACTTGTTAGTGTTAGGTCAGAGGTTGGACTAGGTGATCTTGGAGGTCTTTTCCAACCTAGATGATTCTGTGATTCTGTAATGTTATGACCATTCCACAGCAAGCAGAAGATTTGTTGTGTTCATGTCACACAGGGTCAGTGACAAGGCCAGCCCAGGAAGGTGACAAAAAGGGCTGCACCAGCCCAGGCTGGCAGGTGAGCAGGCAGGTAAGTGAGGATTGAAGAGGAAAGGTCAGGGAGGGTATGGCAGGGGGGCAGGGGGGCAGGGGCTGCTCATAGTGATGGACAGTGGCTGCTTTTCCTTAGTTGCATCACCTCTAGATGCTCAGACATGCAAACAAGAAACAACACGTTCATGTCCTCTCCCTCGAATGCCATTCAGACAGACACTTGTCAGCACTCTACAGGAGAGATAAGATAACACCATCCTGTACCTATCATGGTCTTACATGGAGCTGGAAGGTCACCACAGACGCGGACGAAGGCAGCTCTGCAATCTTTCTCCTTGGGTAACTGAAGGCTGGTCCCAAATGAAAACCTGTCATCAGTCCTAGTGACATAGTGGCAACATCACAGTGGGCAGAGCTCTGGGGGTGGGCCATGTCACAGTGGGTTTGGTGGGAGGGATTGTGTCCTGGGAGACATGGCATTGACAGCCTTGGCATGAGTTTGTGAGAGCTAGAGCATAGAGGCAAAGATTGCCTGTGGTGACAGAGGGTGGCTGATCTGGTTTTGATTCTCCTTGGTAGCCATAGCCATGGACCTGGACATGACTGGTTCATGGCACTGTCTTGTTCTCTTCCTCCTCTGCTGCTCAGCTGGAGAATGTTGCAACTTGCACATTGACTGAAATTCAAAGACACACATAGCCCCCATACCATCATGGTTCTACAGGCTGCTGGAAAGTTCCCAAAGCCATAAATGAAGGGAGCTCTGCACGAGCAACCAGCCCTCACAACCCACCATCTCTGTATCTTGTCATGGTCCTAAAGGCAGCTGGAAGGTCACTGAAGCCATGGACAAAAGGAGTTCTGCTACTCACCTTCTCTGTTTGAAACCACTCTGTGTCTAACCTTCTTACAAACATGAGGAAAAACTGGAATTTACTTCACAAAATATTCAAGTCTGGAACTTCATCAGCACCATTTGTCTTAATAAACATGTAATGAGAACCACTATGATCTACATGCTAGTACTAAAATATGTCTGAGCTATTTCCTGCTGATTTTCTAGATATTTGTTCTTCCAGAGAGCAATGGAAATTTATTGTTCAGCCCTGAGGACATATTTACACATCCCAGGAGATAATATAAGTTTACATATATATCCCAGATATATAAGTTTACATGTATACATATATAAGTATATATACATTAGGTGCATATTATATGCATAAAGGCAAAGCCAATAAATGGAAATGTCAGATTTTCAAAGCAACTCGCATAATGAATATGAAATGATTGTCCTTGTAGCCTTAAGTCTGTCCTCTGCATGGCTCAGCTGAAAGCATGCACTGAATGAGAAAAGCTCCATGGTCTGTAGCAGTGGAGATCAGTTGTGCCTTTTTATTGAAAGAGAAGATTTCTTTTTCTTTTAGTCTTTAATTTTTACCTTATTGATTTTTTTCTTTTTCTATTTGATGAATATTGATTGTACTCATGCAGTGTTGAACTCATACTGGCTGCTTTATTTCTCCCTTTCTTGTTTATTCATTGTGGTAATTTACTTGGGGATATGAAAACTGCTGAGTATCACAGAATCATGGGACGACTGGAGTTAGAAGGGACCTCTGGAGACTGTCAAGTCCCTGCTCAGGAGAGGTCAAATAGAGAAGGTTGCCAAGGGCCATGTCCAGACGTGTTTTGAGTATCTCCAAGGACAACTTCACAGATGCTCTGGGCAACTTTTTCCAGTATTTGACCACTGTGAAAGGTGATTTTTTATTTATTTATTTATTTATTTATTTTTTAAGAGGAATGTTTAAGCAGAATTTCCTATCTTTCAATTTGTGCCCACTGCTTCTTGCCCTGTCACTGGATACCATTGAGAAACAGTCTGGCTCTGTGTTCTTTTCTCCTCCCATCAGATATTTATATACATTGATAAGATACCCCTGAGACTTCTCTTCTCCAAGCTGAAGAGTCCCAGTTCTCTCAGTATCTCCTTGTAGAGTTAGATGCTCTAGGCATTTAATCATAGTTGTGCTTGTCTTACTCAAGTATGTTCATGTCTCTCTTCAGCTGGAGAGCCCAGTACCAAACATATCTTGTCAGTACTAAGCAAAGGTCAGCACTCAACTTCCTGGTAATGCTCTTAGTCACACAGCCCAGGATACTGTTGGCTTTGTTTACCGTGAGTCATCATTGCTGGCTCATGGTCAACCATTTGTGGACCAGGACCCGTAGGGCCTAGTCTGCAAAATTTCTTCCCAGTTGTTGAGTCTCCGGCATGTATTAATGCCTGGAGGTATTTCTCAATATGACTTCACACTTCTCTTTGTTGAACCTCATGAGGTTTCTCCACCATGTTGAGGTTCATCTGAATGGCAGTACAATCAGAACGCTTGCCAAGAATGGCAGTACAGTCAGAATCTTTGCCAAATTCAAGACAAACAACATCCACCGCTCTCCCCTTGTCCTCCAAAATAATCATTTAATTGTTGAAGTCTTTTACAGAGTCATAGTCACAGAATCACAGAATGGTTGAATTTGGAAGAGACCTTTGGAACTCATCAGCTCCAACCCCCCTGCTCAAATGGGGCTACCTACAGCATGTTGCCCATAACCATGCCCAGATGACTTTTGAATATCACCAAGAAGGGAGACACCTCAACTCCTCTGAGCAACCTGTTTCATTGTTCATGGGTCACCCACAAAGTGATCAGCCATATTAGATAGTTCATGGATGATTTCCCCTCTACAAATCCATGCTGAGTACTCCTAATCATCTTTTTGTCTTCCATGTGTCTGGAACTGTTTTCCAGGATAACAAGCTCCATTAATTTCTCAGGGACTGAGGTGAGGCTGACCAGACTTTTGTTTCCTGTATCTTCCTTCTTGTCCCTCTTGAAGGTAGGAGTTACATCTGGTCTTTTCAAGAATATACCTAAATTGCTGTGACTTTTCAAAGAAAATGGAGCATGACCTTGCAATCACATGAGACAGTGCCAGCTCCCTGTGCATTCATGGGCAAATCCCATCAGATAACATTGACTTATATATTTAAGAATTTGTTTAAATACTACCTAACAAATTTGTTTAAATACTACCTAACTACCTACAAGTCTTACGAGGAGCGGCTGAGGGAGCTGGGACTATTTAGCCTGGAGAAGAGGAGGCTCAGGGGTGACCTTATTGCACTCTACAGGTACATGAAAGGAGGCTGTAGCGAGGTGGCGGTTGGTCTGTTCTCCCACGTGCCTGGCGACAGGATGAGGGGGAATGGGCTAAAGTTGCGCCAGGGCAGGTTTAGGTTGGATATTAGGGAAAACTTCTTTACTGAAAGGTTTGTTAGGCACTAGAATAGGCTGCCCAGGGAAGTGGTTGAGTCCCCATCCCTGGAGGTCTTTAGAAGACGTTTAGATGTAGAGCTTAGGGATATGGTTTAGGGGATGATTTGTTAGTGTTAGGTCAGAGGTTGGACTCGGTGATCTTGTAGGTCTCTTCCAACCTAGACTTTCTGTGATTCTGTAACCTGATCCTCCTCTGATAAGGGCAAGTCTTCCCTGCGCCAGACTGTCCCACCTGTCTTAGGGACCTCAGTTTCATGAAAGCCAATCTTCCCAGTAAAGACCAAGATGAAGTAGGTTCTGAGTACCTTGACATTGTCACCAGTTGTCTTTTGTCATCAGGTGTCCTGTTCCATTTGACTATGGACCCACGTTTTCCTTAGTCTTCCTTTGGCTGTTGAAGCCTTTAGAACCTGTAGAAGCCTTTCTTGTTGCTCTTCACATCTCTTTCCAGATTCAACTCTAAATGGGCTTTGGATTTCCTAACCCCCAACCATACATACTCAGATAGTGTCTCTGTATTCCTCTGAATCATATTGCTCCTATGTGAAGCACTGCTTTGCTTCTACCTCCTGTTTGCTTCCTTTTTTTTTGTGTACTGAGGATCTCCTTTCTCATCCATGCAGATCTCCTATCACCTCTGCTTGAACACTCATCTGGATGGATGAATCATGAGCTTGGATAAAATTATTCTTGAAATTATCAACTAGCTTGAAAATCAACTAGCTCTTTTCAAGCCCTCTTCTCTCCAAGCTGCTGCCCGTGGATTTCTTCCAAAACGATCCTGAACAAGTCAATCTGCTCTCCTAAAGGTGAGGTTTGTTATCCTGTTATTTGCCCTGCTCCATCCTGATAGGGTCTTGAACTCCATCATCTCATGGTCATTGCTGCCAAGACTGCAACTGACCTCCACGTTCCTGAACAGGTTTTCCTTATATACTTTCTTCCAAGTAGGTGGTCCTTCACTGGTTCTTCAGTCACCGTTGTCAGGAATTTATCTCCAAAGCACTGAAGAAACCTAGATTTCTTGTATCTTGCTGTGATGTCCCTCTGTCAGACATCAATGTGGTTAAAATCCCCTGTGAGGACCAGGGCTTGTGAGTATGAGGTTTCTTCCAGCTGTCTTAAGAAAGCTTTGTCAACTCTTCCCAATCAGGTATTCTGTGGTAGACACCCATCAGAGCAACTCTCATGCTGTTCTGTGTGCTTATGCTGACCCATTGAAGGGTGATCCTTCTCATCTGGCTCATCACCCACCCCCAGGCAGAGCTCCAAGCATTCCCATTGCTCTATCACACAAACGGCAATTCTTCCTCCTCACCATCCCAGTTCATCCTTCCTAAAGAGCCTGCATCCCTTCATGGCAGCATTCCAGCCATGTGAGCCATCCCTGGACCACAGTTAGACCACAGTCCTGCAACAACAGACAGGCCTCCAGATCCTCCTGCTTGCACCCCTCATTGCTGATGTTACTGCACAGGCAATTCAGGGGCCCCTGGTTAGGATGTTTCCCCATACAGGGCACGAGACCTTCCTCCGTATGCCATCCTCCCACGCTAATTTAAACCTTTCCACACCAGCTTGGACAGCCTGTGAACAAAACCGGCTTTGCCCCGACCCTGTTCAGGTAGACCCCCCTGCCTCCTCGCACCCCAACCCGCGGAGCCGGTGCCGAAGCACCTCGAACTGCCGGGGGCCGCCGGCTCCCTCTCCTGGCCCCGCGGCGGCACCGCACCGGCTGCGGACGGGCTGCCGAAAATGGCCGGTGGCGGCTGAAGGGGCTGGTCCCCATCGGGCTCACACGGACCCAGACCGTGATATTTCGAGGAATTCGTCTTTCCCTTTCGTCTTCGGCTTCCCTTCAGTTTGCCTCACCGGGAAGCAAAACGGGGCGCGTTTTAATTTCCTTGTGTTAATTCCACGTAGGTGTTGGATGTATGCTGGTGCTTGAAGGGAAAAAATATTGCTGAGTTGGGCACTCTGATCAAGTAGAAGAAAAAAAAAATCTATTTGAAACCTCTCAAGAGGAAGAAAAGAATTCTCATCCTATGTTTTCTTGATGTGTGCTCTAAATGCTAAGCTTCAAAGGGAACCTGAACATCTCCTGTATTTAGTCTGTAGACTATATTGATACTCCTCTCTCCCAAGATTAAGCTCCTGCTTCCAGATCACAAGTGGGCAGAAGAAACAGTCAGTCTTTAGGAATTGTCAGAGGTACAAAGACAGTGAACAATTCAGGGAAAAAAAAAAAAAAAAAAAAAAAAAAAAAAAAAAAAAAAAGGAAATAAAATATATAGATTTTTCTTATCAAAGACTTGATATGGTATACAAGCATTGAAATGTCACAGAAGTTTGCAAACTGTCAGAAAAAATGTCAGCAATGTTCTCACCCAGCTCGAGTATACCTGAGTATAGCTGAGCAGTATAACCAGAATAGAGGTGGCCATTATTTAGCACATTGACCCAATGAGATTTATAAAATTTATGCAAACAAGCAGAGGAACAGTGAATTTATGACAAAAGATTAGGGGTGTATGCACAGGGAAAACTCAAGAAAGATTCACTTCTTTAAGTGGATTAGCAAAACCTCATTAAGCTCCTTAGAGGATCCCTTTATTCAGTATTAATTTGTCTTTACACTTACACTAAAAGTGAGTTTTAATGCTTTAAATTTACACCTTTAGTTCATTTGGATTGATTTTCCTGTGTCCATGTTTAGGATGGTCCCAAACAATTGTATTTTAGGCAGTTTTTGCAGCCACACCAAAGAGATGTTAAAGACATTAAGATTAATATTCTCAGTCCAGGATCAAGGTCACTACTGCTACCGTGGTGTGGAACCTTTCCTGCATTCTCTGCATCCTAATATCAGCTCCTGTCTAGAGAAGCAGACTAGAAACCAGGCTTTCTGTTGGCTGTATGAGCTTTTATGTTGGCACAGGAACGGTAAGTGGAATGACTGTTGAAGTTCATCATCATCCTAAACTTAGTTATAAACACAAGAGAATGCAGTTCAAAATTAAGACACTTAAGTGTAGGACTCTATAGGAGGTTTCTGTTCTCTATAGGGACACTCACTATTTATGGTTGTACTGAATGCCCGAGCCTTCGTCACAGTTGCTGGAGCCTCCATAGAGATTCAGCCTCTGGTGACCCAGTCCAGCAGCCTGAATGTGGGTGTTTCACAAGCCAGTCAATTTTGAGTCTCATTCAATATGTCCAGGTGTGAACAACAGCTATGACTGACACATGCTGTATGAACAAACATGATGGCCCCCCAGATGAAACTGGATACCTATGGTTAGGTAATCAAAATGTACCCTTAGTCTTCCACACTACAAATAGCTAATATTTGGTTTGACATTGTTATCGATGACAGGAGGTCAGGCACAAACCATGCCTTAAAACAAATGCATTTACAGGCCTTAATTTTGAACTCAGTCATACACTTAAAATTAGTGGGGCTTTTATATATATATATATATATTTAATTTAAATTCTTAAATTGTGCCAGCTATTTGCTGTCCATTGATTTGAATTTGATGTATATCACACTTTTAGATAATATATAGATATATAGATATTATACATATATATATATTCCCCTGAACATGCATGAGCAAGTAATGGTATAGCAATTTCAGTCATGAAGAAGAACATTATGAATTTTGTACGTGGAGAGCTAAACAATTCGTAACCATATTCTGAGCATGAACTAACTTTATGCACTAATATCATGGTATAGATGAGATTGCAGTGGGCTGCATCCTTAATACATCTGTCTTTCACAGCACACAGGTCTGCTTATTACAGCCCCTGCTCCAACACTCATTTTGCCATCAGTAAAATTTGGGGGGTGAATAGAGGTTTTTAAGCACTTCAAAACAGTAAAAGAAATAATTGAGTGAGTTTTCCTAGCCTGGAGCTCAGTTACACTTATGTCCTACACAAGTAAATTTCTATATGGACAATACCGTTGAGACAAAAGCCAAAATTGACTTTCTCAAAGGACCTTGTCTTCCTGTGAGTTCTTAATGGGTTTGCAAATAACTCAGCTTTTTCTTCAGACACAGAAACAAATATGCTGCATGTCCTTGGATGGTTTTGGGAACAGCTTTCAACCATGGGGGAAGGGCAGAAGGGAGGGAAAAAAAAAAATAATAATATTAATAATAATAATAATAATAATAATAAATAGTAGGCAGGAATATATATATATATATATATTTTTTTTTTTTCGAGCTGACAGGAGAGGAGAGGCTCTGGGCGGGGGCCGGCGGCGGTGGCGGTAGATGGCGCACGGCCCTGGAGCATCCCTCGCGGGCCTCCGGCTTCGCCCGCCCTCCGTTCCCAGCATCTGGGGGCTCCACCGCGGATACAATCCTAGAAAGCTGGATGCTGGGAAAACCTGGGAGCGCCCTGTCCCCGAACAGTTGCAGTCGTTGGCTGGCATCCCACATCCCACAAGGTTTTCCTTGCAGGCAGACTTTGCTTGAGCTCCTGGAGCTGCCGAGCGGTGCTCCCGTAGATATGATTTCAAAATTAGGGTCTAATTTTAAATGAGATGTCAAAAAGCGGGGCTGACAAACAGTGAGAAAGAATGGAAGGAGGCAAACTCCGGGTAATCTATGTGAACTGCTCAGCAGCTATGTTGACGGCTGGGAATGGGAACCCCAGAGTGCTAATGTGAGCTTTCAGACAAGCTCCCCTAACCTCAAGGCAAGCTGCTCATGGCTTATTCTTTGAGGTGTAGAGCTCCTCCTGCAATGCTGCTAAAAGGCTTGACAAGAATCAGTGGGAGCTGAGAATGTTCTTCTGTTTTTCTGAAGCCCTCAGTGACTTGCAGGACAAATTTCTCTGCCTCAGTTTCTTTGCATAAAATAAATTCCCAAGTGGAATAAAATGAGTGCTAAGTAGCACAATATCGCAGTACTCCCTCACAGAATAAGGTGGTTCAGTAACATCACCATACTTGACTGGGGATCTCATATTTTCTTTTTCTTGCTCTCTTTCGAACATTACAGACCCTTGGGAAAGTCTCCAAGCCAGAAACAGAGAAGTCTGGCGATGCAGAAAGGAAGAAAAGTGGCTAAAAACAGTCAAACAGCCTCTGTCTTGGAAGTAGAAAAAGTATTTCTAAAAGCATTTAATGAAAATAAGCAGTGTCCACTTTCATTTTAAGGGATTAAATGATTTGGACAAATGCAACCACTGGACAGATGTAACTGCACAAGCTCAAACAAAGCCAAATTATCTGCTGATTAGAAATTCAGCTAGCAGTCTTCATCTGGGCAGCTATAAAAAAAAAAAAAAAAAAAAAAAAAAAAAAAAAAAAAAGGAAACTCATTTGTCAAGGATGAACCATACACGTCTATTTCTCACTTTTTTTTTTTTCTTTTTTTTTTTTCTTTTTTTAGGTAAATTTGGGAAAAAATATGACAGTAGGAACTGTCTGTTTTACCTGACTGTCCAGAACAGGCTTACTTGATGCTTCTGCCTGACTCCCAGAGCAGGCAAATCAAGAGCAGAGTGCCATGAGGGGTAGGTTTTTGACAAGGAAAAACCTCCCCTTGGTGTTTGTCTCATCTAGGAAATTTTTCCATACAGAATGATTTTAAAAATAGTGAAACTGCATTTCTGTCTCTGTCTTACTAAAGAAGATGTGGACATTTTGGAAGATATTCCGAAGACCCAGTTAAAAACCACTTTTCTCCTCATCCTCAGCTCACTTCAAATTGTCCTGTCTCACCTCACTCACTCCTAGTCAGGAGACCAAAAAGCAGATTTCAATCACACATATACCCACAGTATATCCAGGTCCATCTTGGTCCATTTTCTACCACCTGTCTATTGGATTATGTCTTTTTAAATGTTTTTTTCTTATTTCTCTGTCTTTGTGGAGGATGAGTGTTTCCATTGCACTAAGTGGCTATGATAGAAGGTGACTTCCAGCCTATTCCATAAACTATGGAGCAGAAATCTGGGCTCTAACTGCAATCCAAGAAGGACTCTTAAGTGTACAGATTTTCCATTGTTTTCATCTGTAACATTATACAGCAACAGCACACCACAAGCACAAATCCACTCTTGGGTTTTAAGCTCAAACATGCTAAGGCAACTTGCTTGAATTAAAAATCAAAGTTTTTGACATTTATGTTATTGCAGTATCCAGAGGTGGAAGCTGATAACATTTTAAAAAGGAAAGATAATTGATGATGTTTTCATTAAAGAGAAAAAAGAAAAAAAATTAAAAAAAAAAAAAAAAAAAAAAAGAGAGAGAGAGAGATAAGCTGTTACCAATGCCAATCAACATTGGAGACTGAAATCTTGGGTAATTCTGAAGAGAGGAATTTGTTTCCAATCCTTTCCTCCTAGCAGTATTATAGAGACAGAAATCTAGGTCCCTGATTAACCCCTGAGTAAAGAGTAACCTTCACCTAGAGAGCTCTGCTTTCAGAAGAGTTGCCCCCTGTAACTAGAGCCTGTTCAATTATTCTTCTTCAAAGAGAACAGGCAACCAAGAATGTCAGCTTCATAGAAGAAGCTATAATTTCAAAACAACTTCCTGTTTGTGGATTTATTTTTTTGATCTCATGGTGTTGTAAATGAAAGGAAATGGCATGAAGGATTTTTTTCTCTTAAAAAAAAAAAAAAAAAAAAAAACTATGTTTCATTTTGCAATTGCATATGTTTACAAATAAATATTGTTTTCTGCCATTGTTTATAGATTAAAAGTTAGCAGACACTCTATACATGTGTGGCTACCAACTACCTGATGAATTTAAATGTGCCAAATAATATTGTCCCAGTGAAAAAATCAAAAAAAGACTTTCATTTAGAAATATATTAAAATAAAACAATAATACTAATATATATTTAAAAACTAGCTAGTATTCAGAAGGAAAAGTCACATAGCTAAAGCTGAGTTTAGACATGAAGTTTCTCCCTGGAAGAAGTCAGCCTGTCAAAATCTCTTTCTTGGCAAGGTCCCAGAAGGGGAGTATTTTCACAAAGATGGAAAGAGTGTTAAATGCTAACATTCTTCCAGATTGGACACGCATTCCTCCTTATACATATTTTTGTTATGAAACAAATGCATTTTGGTAAATTTAGGGAAGTGCTTCTATGTTTCCTCCTATACTGTGCATTTTGTGTGATAATATGGCACTGATTTCCTATATAACTCAAAACAGTTTAAAATAGCTGGTAACATGTAGTAGTGTTCTGTTCTTCCAACCTTTATTTTCTCTTCTGTGTATTTTAATGCAGAGGGAGGAGTTGGCTGAATTATTTACTTTTCGTTACTTTTATGTTTTAGAATAGGAAGACACTGGCTTTGACCTTCTGCGTTCTGTTCCTGGCTGTGCCTCGCCGTCACCAATTCTTTCTGTTCAGTGTCCTAAATTACATGGTGGAAAGAAATGTTTGGATTTAAACTCTGATGTTTCACAGTCAGAGATTCAGTTCTTGAAGGACAATAAAAGTATTTTTCAAATGATATGCCAGTTCCTTTCAAATATTCCTCCAGTATTTGGAAGCCGGAAGATACGTGTATTCTGATCTCTCTTTTTGCTGCAGTCCATTATATTTCACTGTGTTATATCTCTGATTAAGGGGCCCCAAAATTAACACTCGCCCATGATCTCAAACACAAAAGAAAACAACAAAACAAAACAAAACAAAACAAAGAAAATCTACAATCACCTTCCAAAATACATATCCTCTGTAGCCTCAGGCAAAATGCGTAGGTGCATGGTATATACACGGACAAACACTTTCACAAATAGCCCTATAAACTTAATGCATGATTACTGGGATGTACAGGAACTGTGCAGTGTGGGAAGGCTTAACCTTTCTGTAGCTAAAAAGCTACAGCCTGATAACTTTCCTCATTTTCAGGTGGTACTGGATACAGGCAGTGTGCAGATACCACGTACTACTTTGACTTTGTTAGGAGATTGGGTCTTTGTCTCATCTTTTAAGCTAGGTTTCTCTTTCTAGCACATTACCCTTTTACAAAAGCTTATGCTTCCCAGAGAAATGTCTTGTTTTATTTAGTTTATATTTTTGTCAGTGTTTTCCTATTCCTTTTTATTATTATTATTATTATTATTATTATTTTTTCTACAAGGTTATTAACATTTTAAATAACCTTTACAAAATAGTGTTAGAGAGACATATCAAGCTTTGCCACATCACAAATATTAGGTTAAAGAAATAGATGTAACATGTCTTGGAAAAAAATACACTGAGGTAATTAAATTACAATGAAGTTTTCCAGCCTCTGCCTAGAAAACAAGATATGTGCTTTCTCATAAACATATTCTAGCATTCAATTCCTGGGAAGGGAAACCCAGATTCTACCATGGGTAAGCTTCCACTCAAAGCAAAGCCTCCACCAAGGCAATCATAGCTGACATCCCTTCAGGATCACTTCTAGCATGTGCAGCCTGCAAGTTTCCTTGGAAACTGCCATGCAGCAAGCATGAGATTATGGCACATGACTGCTAAACTGTACAGCTTTACCCTGGAAAATAAAGGAATCCAGGACTGGGGTTCGGGAATACAATCTTTTGCCCAAAGGAGGTAACTGCTGATTTGCCATGTGAGGCGTCTAATGGTCAATTAATTGTTTCTATGCAGGTACAAAAGACAATGAAGTAAAGCAAATCTGTTGTTTATGAATTGATGTTCATTCCATAAACATCTGTTTCTCTGCTGAAAGGAGGACAAAAATGAAAAGTAAGCCTGAAAATCACCACACATCCAAAGAGCTTTTGCAACAAGTCAGCTGTCAGGCGTTATGCATTTTTCCTTAGGCTGGACTAAGGTAGCCAAGGTACTAGATAGAGACTCTTAAAAAAAAATGCCTTCCTTCGTCATATTTCTGTAGTTATACAGTGCTGAAGGTAAGGTCATGAAAATGGCTGTAATGGCCCTAGCCAACTATCCACCAAGTTCATAAGCCTGTACCTGATACAACCTAATAAATAACCCAGACAACAGCACAAGTCCAGAGGAAGCATGTGACTGTGTTCAGTCATCCTTGGTGGATATGTTTGCCATGAATTTATGCATTTCTGAATGGTCATAAACCTCTGGTCCCCTTCCTGTCCTGCAGCAAGCAGTTCCACGTCACCTCCCTGCAGGATGAGGAAGTTTTCCCTTTTGTTTATTATGGATCTGAGTCCTGCTGATTTCCTTTGATGACTCAGCTCTTGTATAGAAAAGACAGTGACCAATTGTTCACTATTCACCTCCTCTTTTGTACTAATGACTTTATAGCTCCTCTATCAGATCCCCCTCCAGTCATCACAATTTGAGGCTGTAGAGCACTAGGTTCATTGTTTTACAGTGAGCTTTAACACACAGTTTCTCCATGGTGATGTCAATTTAGGGCATGAATTTTCTTGTAGTTTTATTAGGCGAGACTGATTAGCTGTGTCCTGAAATATATAATTTAGCCCATGGGCTTTGTAGTCCCCATATGAATTTGACCCAAGATATACAGGTCACAGGAAAGCTTAATGATTTGGGTATTCAGATGTTATATGGGAACTTAGCTTTGCTGTTGCTGTCCCCTCACAACAATAATTATTACCCTCAGCCTCAAATTCATTCATATTGACTTGCACTGTCTTCAAAGGTCGGGATTTAAATCCCACCTCCCCTTGCTGATATCTTCCTGGGAATCTGTTGCACCCAGCCCCTACAAGGAGCCCATGGCCCTGGGAGAAGCCAGAGCACCCACCCCAAGCCATCTGGCGTCTGCCTGTGGTCCTCCAGGGCACCGCCTCACAGAAGGACAGCTGCCCCAAACAAATGGCGACCTCTGTCATCTGGGCCATCAATTGTTCCAACATCTGGCAACTGGCTTTCTTGTGAGAGCTGACATTTGGCTGCTGCTGATCAAGGATTTTAGGATCTGTGGGCCAGAGCAGAGAATGGACTAGACCTCAAATTTTTGTATGTCAATTAGAATCATATATATATATTTCCCAAGTATATATATATATATATATTTCCCAACAAAATATTGTGATAAGAGAATCTTTTTGACAAATTTTTACTGGTCTTCTCCCATTCCTGCACTGAATTAATACCTTACTATAACTGCAATAACTTCTTAAAATTCTGTTACAAAAGCATTTCTACACCTCCACAATGAATGTAACCAAATAAAGTTCCTCATGTCAATGCAGATGTCTCCACTGAGCTTTGGTGCTTGGCCATGTGAGTCTCCATCTGACCTTATATATGCACCTATGTTTGTAATAACAGCTCAGTGCTCTGACTCCCTCTGCTCACTCTCTTTTCATAACTTTTCTCCACAAACTAAATACACCAAAGATATCTATCAGGTTTTCTCTAAATCTGAAGCATTTCAATGTGCTAAAAGTGAATTTAATCTTTAGCAGTATTCATAAAGCATTTGGAAAAAAAAAAAAGAAAAAAAAAAATGTGGAAGAAGATTGAAATCCTTGAAATTTTGGCAAAGATATTAGTGAAGACTTGAAAATTGCACACAGGTATTGTATATGTTTTTATTGTGTTACCTCAGTCTCACAGATGGCTATAAACAAAAGAAATGTTTAACATAGAAATTTATTTCAAGTTACAAAAGCAGTCTTTAAAAGATTCCTTCCTTAAACTCCGGGCAGACTTTGACATAATGCAGAAAAAATTGAATAATAATAATAATAATAATAATAATAATAATAACTTACAAATAAGCAACTAAAATAAACTTTCAAAATGGAAACATAAATCTTATCAACAACTGAAAAATAGAAATCCAAATAAAACATAAACCCAACAAACACGTATGTACAAAAAAATAATAATTATTAAAATGCCTAGGATCAAACATAGAACTTAAAATCTACTAACTACAATATCTAAGGCAGACTTTTAGATCTAATTAAACTAATCCGCATGAGCAGATACTAAGGTGCAGTGGCTGCACTGATTTTATCAAAACACCAAACCTTTAGATAGTTGACTCCAGAAGAAGGAAAAACAGTGTAAGTGAAAATTCTTATTTTTCTGTGTTGAGGTTTCATCTGGGCTCCCTGTGAAAAATGGAGACGGAAAACAATACTGCTGTCGAGCCACACAGCCCCATTTCAAGCACCTCGCTTCAGCAGTCAATGAGGGATTCTGAAATGGAGTTAGGCTTGTTTAGCATGCCTGCAGGGTCATGTGGAGTGACCCATTCCCCTCTGGTTTCACTTAAAACTCAAATTTTCTCCATGAAGATAACATGTTCCTCTGATATTTAGTTACCTGGTCTCCAGAAAGATCTCATTTTTCATAGCGTAATTTTTAATCTTTGCTTAAGATTTTGTTGTTTGTTTGTTTGTTTGTTTGGTTTTTGTTCCAACATAAACTCTTTTAACCTGATATATCACCTCAAAGAACATGTGCTTGGAAGGAAAAGGTTTGGTTGTTAAAATATCTTCAGAAATCAAAGTTCACTGTGGTTTTACTGTGCTAGGTTACAAATAGGAGTTACAGCAATCATTTAGTGTTGTTGCTTTCATTTATTTTTTGATTCTTGCACTATAAATTCTATATATTCATACAGATCAGGTAAACTGATTCCATAAATGCTTGCACTGAGAGCTTTTGTATTGAAATATTCCATGAGCTAGCACTTCCGTGTCTTTCTTTTAATTCAGAAGCATATGTAATTCATGAAATATATGTAAATTCAATATATATATGTATATATAGGCTGGCATGAGGTGAAACTGAACATATTGGTCAGAGAACATATTGGTCAGAGAACATACCACTGTTTGGCTGCCAGCTGCCAAGGCATATTCGACGCAATATCTGAGAGCACTTTCTGCTTGTCATGCAGGGGTATGGCAAGTTGTGCAGCTCAGCCCTGCTGAAGTGCCCCTTTAAGAGGTCTGACTGGCATGTAAGGAATGTGAGGATTAGTGATGTAAACTGCAGCAAATCCAGAGTTTAAGAAGGGCAGAACTATTTAAATATGCCACTGGGAGATTGTGATTGTATTTTCCTATTTTGCTTTCTCCAGTCTTTGCTTCTTAAATCCCCTGACTTGTACTTTGAAAACTCAGCTTGCTGTCCCAGTCACAGGAACAGCCTCCCCCTGCCTGTTCAATGCCTTCCCCTCTTCATCCATCTTCCTGTGCTTTACCTCTCATTCTTTTCATTAATTTTAATTTTTAAGATAAGGAGAGGATGTTGTGCCATTTATGCTGTAAAACAGATGTTTCAGAAGGTGGGCCTGTCCCTGAGAAATCACAAACAATTCAGAGCATCATCACATGCACAAACATAAAACCTTTCAACCCAGAAAACCTCCTAAATCCCCCCCCAGATGAAGAATCCATCCTTGAGAAAAACACTACTTACAAAATCAGTGTAGCTACTCATCACCTCTGGGACTATGGTTTCATATGAAGATTTTGCTGGTGGAAAGCCAGTTTAAGAGGTTTCATCCTCTCTTTGCTCTCACCTGCTCACTCCTTCTTTTGCTTCCCCACCTCTGGTGGGGGAAGCTTATCAGTCTTCAGTGAGGCTAATTCATTCATTGGTATTGCTGCTGACAGCTAGAGTGATGCAGGTTAATAAACAAAGAAAAACAACACTTGAGAAAGGGTGGGAGAGAGTGTCTATTCACTTAGATCATTTCACTGAACCAGTTTTGAGCATGGTCACCCAGACACTTGAATTGCCACATCTGAGTAGCAATATAGGAGGGGAAGACCGCTTTTAAACTAGCTTTACAACTTGAAAAAAAATTATAATGTGGAATCTCAGCTTGGTTACTTGGGTGTGTGGAGTAATATACATTCAGAAATCACATTACACCTGACTGAAAGGCAATCAAATCTGTTGCACAACTGCTTTTGAGAACATAAGATAACATATTCTGATAGAACCTGTATGAAGATGTTGGGGCTTGTGCAAGGGTTCCTCACTTTCTGTTCTCAGGAACATGGAGACATGGCAGATTTTGTATTCTTGTTGCACAGGCAGTTCTGATCCTCCTCATCTCAAAAGTGGCAGCAGAAAACTGGAAAAAGTTTGGAGAGGACCATCAGGGACATCTGAAGGTGTGAAATGTCTTCCACAGGTGCAAGAATTAAATAAACCTGCTGTTATCAGTGTGGAAAGAGGTAGGAGGCTAGGAGAAACATCTGCAAAATCACAAGTAGTGTGAAGATGGTACATAAGGATGGCTTGCTCACTATCTCTTCTAATACCAAAATGATGGGGCACCGAGTCAAATGAACGAGATGTAAGCTGAATACCAACAAAAGGAAGTTACAATGTGTAGCTGTGGTACTGAGCTAGCTGCCACAGGATGTTATGAGTGCTCAAAGCTCTTTTAGATTTAAGGAGAGACTGAACAATGAAGATAAATCCATTGCTGGAAACAACTTCAAAGCAAGCTTGGCACAGGAGGTTCCACCTTCCTTTGTAGTTCCCTGGGCACTCATCTTGGTCATTGTCAGAGATAGGATACCAAGCTGGATGGGTTTGGAACTGATCCAGAGCAGCTGCTCTGATGCTCTGCAACAGTGTAAAACTGTGTAAATTGGAAGATGGCCTTGTGTAGATGGCACATGTTGTTGTGTTCTTACTTGTGCAAGGCAGCAGACTCTCCTTTGTACCTACAAGAGTGGTATGAAGCTGTGTCCATGACCCAATTTGGGGAGAGGTGTTCCTCTGTTCCTGGAGGCAGCTTATATTGGAAAGCAGTAAGTCTGGTGGCCTGATCACCATTCTTCCCCATATAGGAAAGACTTTTAGAGTTTAAGAGAACATTCTGAAGCCCAGTCCTGTAACTGATTGGAAGCCAAGGGCATTTGGTGTTTGTAAAGAGATACCACACACCAGTTAATATAACCAAATAGCTATCAGTTGTGGTGTGGTTGGTTCCTGCTTAACCTGAACAGCTACAAACTCTCCAGTGCCCGGGCATTTGTGTTTAAAAAAATATAGGTCCTTTTGAGCTTATTTTAAAAGATAATGTCTCATGAAGACCACTCTGTGACCTAAAAATCAATGTATTTAATACATGTACAGAGATATTAATTGTCTTAGTCTATTGAGACTGGTGAAGTAATGAAAAAAATTGATATATCCGAGTATTTGACTAAAGCTTCAGTTCAAACTCCTATAAAAGGAAGTATTAGAAGAAAAGGTTTGTTCATCTATATTTTCCTTTTAATAATCTCATCATGTTTAATGTTGCACTATTACATAGTTCTTATTTTGCATAAATACATGATGATTATAGCTGTATAACCTTGGCAACACAGTGTCCTCTTGAGGCTGCCTGAAATAGAAGAGAAATGCAGATTATACTACACAACTGCCCTTTTGGGAACAATATTTTATTATGTTTTATTTCCTTTCCGTAATATTCAAAGAAAATGAAGGTAATTTGGGTTCTACAAAACCAATGATAAACTGGTGGAGGGAATTCCTAAATCACCCTCAGGCACATCCATACACATAAACGTAAACAAAGATGGGCAAGAAGATCAGGCTATACTCATGATTCCCTTCAACTCGACCTTCTGAACCTGGAGGTTTGGGACTTTTGTACAAGGAACTTGTATAAAAAATGATTCATTGTATTAAAATTTTTAGGCCAAACCTCAGACAGGAAACAACTTTATTTTTTAGCTTACTACTGGGTGGAATATGACACATGGGGGAAAGGAAGTACTAAAAATGGAGGGTCTAGTTGTTCATTAGTTTATACAACCTGAGAATGTGGCCAAGGGAATCTCTCAGGCTGGCCATTAGATCCATTGTAAAAGCCATTAGGACTAGTCTGTGATATCAGTGATAAGCTCAGCTTTCATTTAATAACACAAAATAAAGGTCTTTTTCACTGTGGAGATAGAATCTCAGTCAGTTTACCTACCACTGAAATAAAATAAAATAAAATAAAAAGTTCTCATGCATAACAGGCAGCTTGCTATTTTTTAACACTAAATTGACTCTTGTTCTATTGTCCGGGGCAGGCTGAATTGTCACTTCTTATATCCAAACCAGTATTAATTTTCTGGGGAACATGATTTCTGTTTAGTGCCTCATCAGAAGCAGGATAAAAATGCTTTACAAAGCAATGGTACTATATAATCTGGACATGCAAATTATGAGTTTTACCTACGTGAGGAGAAAAGGGCTAAGTACTTTACTACATCTCAGGACATGAAAAGAATCCCACAGGAATAAACCTTTACTGCTGGGGAGAGATGTAGCTTCAGATTCACCATTGAAGGGCTGGTGCTTTTATTCTCTGGCATGGAAAGTGAAAGAGTACTTCATTAGCATATGAGCCCATTAATCTTGCATTTGGCATGCACATTCCCACGTGATTTGAACATCTGCCTGGAAGGTATATCTCTAATTAGAACAGATATGTTATTCTGGAATTAAAATAAATATCAAAACATATTTCTGTCTTTCAGCTTGCTTTCTTCATATTACCTGTGCTGAAGTAATCACGGGTGAAACTTGTCAAATCCCAAAGGTGTTAACATTTCATTAGGAAATCACAAGGTAGTAGGGTAGTACAATACACACCTATGGGATGTGTATTATATATACCGGGTTCTGCACCTGGGGCACAACAACCCTAAACAGAGCTACAGGCTGGGAGATGTGTGGTTAGAAAGCTGCCTGGCAGAGAAGGACCTGGGAGTATTGGTTGACAGTCATCTGAATATGAGCCAGCAGTGTGCTCAGGTGGCCAAGAAGGCCAACAGCATCCTGGCTTGCATAAGAAACAGTGTGGCCAGCAGGTCCAGGGAAGTGATTGTCCCACTGTACTCGGCTCTGGTGAGGCCGCACCTTGAGTATTGTGTTCAGTTTTGAGCCCCTCGCTACAAGAAGGACATGGAGGTGCTTGAGCAAGTCCAGAGAAGGGCATTGAGGCTGGTGGGGGGTTTGGAGAACAAGTCTTATGAGGAGCGGCTGAGGGAGCTGGGACTATTGAGCCTGGAGAAGAGGAGGCTCAGGGGTGACCTTATCGTGCTATACAGGTACCTGAAAGGAGGCTGTAGCGAGGTGGCTGTTGGTCTGTTCTCCCATGTTCCTGGTGACAGGACGAGGGGGAATGGGCTAAAGTTGTGCCAGGGGAGGTTTAGGCTGGATATTAGGAAAAACTTCTTTACCAAAAGGGTTGTTAGGTGCTGGAATAGGCTGCCCAGGGAAGTGGTTGAGTCACCTTCCCTGGAGGTCTTTAAAAGACGTTTAGATGTAGAGCTTAGGGATATGGTTTAGGGGATGATTTGTTAGTGTTAGGTCAGAGGTTGGACTCGGTGATCTTGCAGGTCTCTTCCAACCTAGACTTTCTGTGATTCTGTGATTCTGTGATATACAAGGTATTATTGCTACTAGATCATGGTAATGCCAGATATAAATGCCAAAACACTTGCCTGCAGGTTATAATACAGGTGTCTTTAAATAATAAACTTCTGTCTAATACCATGTTGCTTAGTACAACAGCTCCTTCAGTGTTGTTTAAGGCAACATATGAAACCTTAAAAGTAGAGATGGAGAACTTGTTTGAGGGTTTCCTTCTGCAGGCTAGCTTTTAACAAGTTGAACATCCAGTTTCTTTCTGGAACTGGTTTGTAACAAAAATGGACAAATCAGAGACTGACCACCCGATGTCCCAGAAATGCAGGTGAAGGACTCCTGGAAACTTCTGAAACAGTGAGCATCTTCCATTTGAATGAAAACCTATGGACTGTTTGTCAGCAATTTCCTTGTAATGACAGAGAACACTTATGATTAACTGGAGCCTATATGAGACTGTGCTGTTTGGCAGAGATAAAAGTGACACTGTCTTCTGTCTCCAGCCTGGCTTCCTGCATACATAAGGTCTTGTGGGAATTGTTGTCCTTTATTGCAGCTTATGAGGATTCCAGGAAAAAATGTAGACAGAGATGGGACTCCAGTATGAGCAAAAGCAACTCTCTGTGTTGTTTTCTTGAAAATAGCAGAATGACCTCATATAGGAAAATTATGTTAGGGGAAGGATCTTTCAGAAGCTGCAGCCACAGTCACACTGGCAGACACTAGGTGAGGCTGAATCATGGAATAAAGGGTGTTTCGTGCACATAAGCTTGGACGGTCATATGCACACCCACCAAGCTTGACTCATCCGTTCCCAGATGACAATGACACCATCTATTCAAAAAGGCAATAATAGTAACTTTTGTACAGAATGACAGAAGAAAAAAAAAAAAGTGCAAAAGGGAATATATTTCATGCTTTTGTGCCTGTCCAAGCACAGCAAAATTAGTTGAGAGGAATTAATTAGAGAAGAGAAATATAATTCTTACAGTTCTAGATAAAAAATCATTATTGTTGGTTTTATGAGTGACAAGAAGGAAAAACTATTATTTGTAGTACGATTTTAGTATCGCATTTAAAAGGTACATGAATCAATGTATGTTAGTGGCAGTATGAGAATCCATCACTCATCCTGGCTGTGGTTTGAAATGAAGAAAATGAATGAACTCGTGTTTTTTTGTTTGTTTATTATTATTATTATAAAAGTAGACTGGGGAAAAATATTTTTTACTGCATAAAATGAGAAAAGAAGGTGATCAACCTTATAAGGAAAATACAGAGAGAGATATCAGTGGTCTCCTCTTTCCTGAGAGAAAAAAAAAAAAAAAAAAAGGAAGATATTTGAAGCATGACACACCACATACCTTTTGGTTCGGAGGAAGATCTCTCAGTCTTACAATTCGGATTTCAGAGAGACTACAGGCAGGTATGTTTGATTCTACAGACACACATACATAAACACGATGTTTCTGAGGAAATACACCTAATTCCATGGAGAAACTGAGTTATGGTATTTTCTGCCAAGTGACGAAAGTACAGTGTATTTGACTTTCTGATTATATTTTAGGGAATGGGAAGGAGATGGGATGTCATGTATATCCTACTCATTCTATTCATGCAGAAATTCACTTAGTACTAAGGATTTTGTTTTAATTTCTTCTACTCTTTTGGGGAATTTCTGCAGAATTAGAATGCTCTTGGAGATGAAGGACACATTCATCCTACAAGTCAGTTACAATTTTACACTCTCAGATAGTACATGAAAAAACACACAATATATAATGCCCCTGACTAGGTACAGAGTTAGGAACTGCTCTCACTTGCCAGATGGGGCACTTTGCCATCACAACAATTATCAGCAGTATTGCTATTGGTACTTGCAATAATATCAACAGTACACTTAAAATGATAAACACAGCAAAAGATCCCACTGATGACAGTCAAAACATATGTCTCACTTTCTATATGAAGGACATACAATTTGTCTTGCCACTGTTTAGAGCTAATATTAATAAAACCAAAAATAATAATAAAGTAATGTGTCAGTAAAGTGCTAATTGCTTTAGAAACATATGGGGACAAAAAAAAAATATAGTCTGAAGAAATCAGAGATATAGACAGACAATATTACTTAAAGTTTAATAGTTTAAACACAGCTTTGTGTTTGTTCACCTCCCATTACTCTCTCACGTGCAAAAGTGTTGTGTTTTTTTTGTTGTTGTTGTTGTTGTTGTTTTTCTTTTTTCTTTTGGCAATACTCAGGCTATAGTGTATCAAGATTGGACATCCCAGAAACAAAATCTGGGCCAATTATGATTATTTTCTTTATAAGTACTTATAATGAATTTAAAGGAAATTGTGATGCTAAACACACCTGGCTGATTAAAGCATAATCTACAGCTGACTGAGGTTAGCAGAAAGTCTTTATTGATTTCAGTGGAGTTCAGATCATACTATATAATCCTTTTTGCTTATCCGTATCTTTTATCCCGTGAGTGAACACAAGTTGAGAAAACAGATTGAACATAAATGAAAAAGGGCCCAGTGAAACTGAATCTCAGATTCTTTGTGAAAGAAAAAGAAAAAGAAAAAAAAAAAAAAAAAGTGTAAGTAGAATTATGTCCATCTCAGAATAAGTAAAATATATTTCTCTAGTTTTGTTACATATTCTTGAGTTTTCTTAGCCCTTTCCCTTTTTTGGGTAAGGGCTGTGTTTTCATCTGTACTTCAGAATTATTTAGCGTATTGTGGATTTTACTGAAATCTAAATAATAAGAAAAAAAATATTTATTATCTGTTAAAATTAGAAGCTGCACGTGCTCTGCCCAGAGGTGTTATTCTGTAGTCTTACAAATAGCTACAGAAAGTAGTAAAGGGACCACAGAACATTATTACAACATCATTTTTTGGTTGATGTTACAGCTTTCAGAGTTACTCTGAAATTTCATAATGAGCTCAAAAGGCCATTTGGCTTCATTTTTCTTTTAGGATTTCTTTCACACAACTGTTGCTGCAATCTGGCAATTCTAGAAAAATGTCAGAATTAACAAACGTTCCTTTAATAAGCATCAGTAGATGCCTTGAAGAGCAAATTACAGACTGGTCAGACAGAACAATGTGAGCTATATGTGAGCTATACCTTCCTGTGAGTTCCTCCAGTTCCAGGCACAACTGGACTTCAATTTTGTGTGGGGGCCTCAGGGCACTGTTGAAATCCAAACACATCAACATGCATTTCTGAGTCCTGTGAAACTCCTGCAAGAAAATTCTCCAGGTACTTAGTTCTACAGACTTTTGGAAAGCCGAATGTTGTTTTTTTCCCCCAATCTGTACTTTTTGGATTCTCATTCTATTTGAGCCCAAATGATGCAGGCAGGTGAATTTCCTGCACTTGCTTGTAAATACCTGTTAGACAATCTGCCTATACATTAAATTTTTTTAAGTATTCAGCTATCATATTTTTTTTGTTTTAGAAAACTTGGCTAAGGATCCATGAGAAGGTTTAATTTTGAGCTTCTTATAAAATTTTGTGCACAAGATCTGTGATATCTAGTCTCTTTTCCTCTTGTTGCTAGTAATCATAACAGCTGACCCTGAAAAAAAATGCAGACATATAGAAAATAAACATATAGAAAAGAACACCTAAGGAAAGTTTTCTTTCTCTTTCACCTGAATTTACATTTTTGTTTTGTTTTGTTTTGTTTTCCTCTTTCTTGTTTAATAAAACCTGAAATTGTTCTCAGTTTGCATATAAACATCTAATCCTTTCAATGAATTCCACTATACATACTTTATCTCTGGAACTGAGCTTTGGTGAAGAAAATACTGAAAAATATTGAAGAAATTGTACTTCTTACATAGTACTTCCAATTATAGCCTTTTCAGCTGTTGGTTTTTTGTTTGTTTGTTTGCTTGTTTTTCTAGGCAAGCATTGCTCCTCCCCATCAATTATCAAATGTTTCAAGACCCAGCTTCGAGTTGCAGAGTGCATCTCTCAGGTCTTCAGTCATCTACTACTCAGCTTTCCCTAGTTCCCTTGACAGACAGATTAACACAAGCAGAACACCATGTTTAAGATTTAAGAGTACAAAGGTTTGCAGACCTTCAGACCTGGACAGATTTTTTTTTTTTTTTTTTTTTTTTTTTTTTTTTTTGAGTTGGCATTGCTCTCAATCCTATGTAGTTTTTTATTTGTTTGATTCTACATGGTGAGTTATTGCTACAATTTCAGGATAGCACTAGAAAACACATAGTTCACAGGGATGGTTTTGGAAGGAGAGGTGTACACCAGGGGGTTTGGACTGGGATATATGTTGATCCTAATTATTATCTAGAGCCCACACAGGTGACTAGAAATATTCACAATATTTCCATTGGTACAGGACTGAGTTGTTGACTTCACTTTGGCTGTTGAAGCTGTAGTAGGTAATTAGGCCTTTTACATCTGCCATCACAGCTGCATGTGTTTGGAATACTAAAATTCATTCAACTTTCTTCCCTCAAGAATAAATACCACATATTATTCCCCTTGCAAACAGAAACTTCACAGTTGTCAAGAAACATACAGTTCCAACATATTTTCATGTTACTTGTAAGACTGTTAGCAATGATAATACAAGCGTGTGCCTAAAGAATGTAAACTCTTGCTATGTCATTAGCCAAACAAGCAAACAAACAAACAAAACTCACAATTTCTCCAACTGCTCCTTTTCTTTCATGTTAGTTCAGAATTATTTGGTTAGAAGTTTTGAGTTTATCCAGGTTCCTTTGCTTTTAATTCAAGACAATCCTTTTGTCAAAAGGTGCAATTTTAATTGTTCATCCCTAAGGTACTTTCAACACTGCCACTTCACTGGTGGTCTTTGTTTGATTTTCTTGCATATAAATTTAGACACTTAAATAAGGTTTAAGTGAGGTCTCCATTCAAATGAGGTCCCCACATTGCACCAAGGCAATGTGTAAGAAAAAAAAAAAAAAAACAATTCCAAGAGAGCAATGCAGAAGGCAAGATTTCTAGCCACATACTTCCTTCCACTGACTCTTCAGGGAACACAAAGAAGATCCATTCCTAGCTCAGGTACCTCAGAAAGAATCTTCAGGTAGGTTGGAAGATTCCAGTTTATAGGAAAAAAACAAACCATAGCAGTACCTCTGAAGTGATGTTGCCACCTTCTGTAATTTCTCTGCTCTGTTAAAACATTTCTGAAGAAACAGAATTCAAAGATTATTGAAAGATACAGTGTTACCTCAAAAGTACTGAAATGACTTTGTAGGTTTATCTCTTCTGAGACCTTGAAAATGTCTTAGCTTTGGGTCCACTGCTCAAAAGGTGTGTGTTTTGCATCTTGACCAAATAATATGTAACCTTGCTCTAAAGTAAAACTGCTGGGAAGACTTTATTTATTAATTAATTGAATGAAAACCCACCTATCTTCACAATAAAGACCATGCCTAACAACAGTTGATGCCCAGATTCTTTGAAACACATCAATATTTCAGTGGCAATGACACTCATGTAAAAAAGTCATCTTTAGGAAACCTGCAGGAATGGTGACAAGTATAGGAACAGAGTCACTTTTAAGTATATCTCAGAACTCCTCTTCTGTCATCTTTCTCTTTCATTCTGTTTTGCTCTCTTGGCAATATTCACCACATCATGTGCCAGTTTATGAAAAAACAAAAAACAAAAAACAAAAAAAAAAAAAAAAAAAAAGACACCTGAACTTTACCCTGTTAAAGTCTAGTTTTTCCTACCAGTATACAAGGTGTTCCCCTTGACTTCAGCAAGATTTACTGCTATCATAGGAGGAAAGTGTCAATTCTCAAGGTTTGCTTGGCATCTAGTATTTGTAACAGCTATACATATGCTGCTTAAGATCTTCACAGCTACCCTCAAATAACCCCAAAACTATGCAATTACAAATGTCTCATGTCCACTTTGAATAGAGATAACTGCTTGGAAACTGGTTGCATCTACACTGTGTGTGAGTTGGGCCACATTTCTTCATTTCTTCCAGCACAATGGTGGATTTTTTGTTCAGTTGGTTGGTTGGTTGGTTTTCTTGTTTTGGTTGATTGGCTGCCTTTTTTTTTTTTTTTTTTTTTGGTTCAAAATGCTTGAAATCATGTCAGAAGAGTTTAACAGTCCATCGGAAAAAATATTCCCATAATAGCAACTAAGCTTTATCATCAGAAAGGTCTAATTGTCTTAGACAGAGCACTTGGATGTGGATTTTTCTTCATACACAGAGAAAATGATGGAGACTAAGACTTGAAGTAAGTGAGCGACATGAGTTTTATGACAGCATAGTCATACATGCACTTAGAAGACATAGTAATAGACCTTGTAGAAATATCTAAAAACCCTAAGCAGATACTTGGATTGAATCATAGATATGATTATGGTTTTCCTTTTAGAAACCTCTTAAATCCTGATCCAAAAAAATACTTCCTACTACATTCCTTTATCCCAGCAGACTATCTGAAATAAAATTGTTGGGCACAAGCTGTAGTACAGGAAATTCCATTTTAACATATTGGAAAAGGTTGTTGAGAAAAGCTGTGGAGTCTCCACCCTTGGGGACATTCAGAACCTTACTGGACATGGTCATGAGCAACATCTAGTAGGTGATGTTGCTTTGAGCAGGGGACCGTTTCGGTAATTATTATTATTTATTTATTTATTTATTTATTTTTTAGAAAATGTAGGAGTTTTATATTCTTAAGCTCATAAACCTTTAAATGTAAAAAATGGTCAAAATATGCTGGTTCATGCCTATATGCCATGCCAGGATTCAAATAGATCAGTACTTAACACTGCAAGAAAAGAAAAAAATATATATTTGTATCGATGAGGCTCTTTCCATCTTCTTGTGGATACTTATTGACTCCTAAATTTCTATACATTGTGTTCGGTAAATTATTTCACCATTTAAGCTATATGTAGTCTGGATAGTCTATGTCAATGTTTTCTACTAATGTAAATAAAACAGTTAAATTACAATACTTATTGGACACAAAGACTGCTGTTCTTCTCAAAAATCTGCTTTGCACTACCAGTAATCATCCCTGCAAATTCCTTTGTTACTGTTTTGTCCTCTGGAGATCCAAGAGTCAATGTGGACTGTCAAATGCTGCATGAAATATTTTGATGGCCGTAAATAGATATTCATTTTTTATTCCTCATAAACTCTGGAGTAACATTGATATTATGCAGTGAACTTGTGATTTTTGTGATATAATGGAAAAAATTAATTTCTGAAAAAAAACCTTCTGTTTATGAGCTACTTATTTATCTTCTCTAAGATGAATGTGTTGTGTTTAGAAATTGTAGATTTGATATATAATCAAGAAGAATTTTGTCTTGCTGGATTGAACAATTCATAAAACAAAAATAGAATGGTAATTTTAATTTTCCTAGAATTTTAAAGACATTCAGATAGAAATTCAGATTATTATCGATCTAATGACACATTAGTTTATTGTTATTAAAGCATGCTACAAATAGTTCCAGTTAAGTCAAGTGGTAAAATTAAGGTGCACAGAAACAATTTAGTGATATCAGAAATCAAAATTAATATCTTAAAAATATCTTAACTTCGTAAAAGTATTAACCATATATAAAGCATACAAGTTCTTTCCTAATGACAAATTTTTGTGATCCACATTAAACAACAAATTAAAATTAAGTTTCCTTAATTTTAAACTAATCTGAAAACAAATCTTCTTCAAAGTCTAGTTTCATCAGCAAACTGGAATATCTTCACTGTAATGATGTTTCTCAGATCTCAAAAATAATACAGGATAATAATGTGCAGTCTTTTGTCTTTTGTAGTTGCAGCCTATTTACGGAATATGAGATGCCTTATTTCAAGGGTTCAGCTCACAACTGTATCTAAGTTCTGGACTGAGGATCAGGTCCACCTCAGCATGTCAAGTGTGGCAAAGGTAGACCACATTAAGCTGTGTAGTCAGGGTGAGCAGAAAGACAAAACTTTTCTCACAGGAAGCAGGATGAGTTGACAGGAACTGTAACAACTAAAGAAAATTGAATTTATCTGCAACTTAGATATTCTTCACAGCCTATTAGTACATTGCAGACTAATTGCAAAATAAAAGCCTTATTTTAAATTTGAATTCCAGGAAATGTATCTTTCCTCATTCCCATCTGAACCACTGAAATGGTTCAATTGCTGTCCAGTAGTGAAAGCTCCCAGTGGTAGGATCATCATTTCATACAATGTCTTCAGGATACAGAGAAATACTTAAGTATTAATCACCCTTTTCTTTAAGACAGGAGTTGAGTGTCTGCTGCTAATGGTTTAATAAGTTCAAAGGCACTTATTTTCCATAGCAATTAAGTGAAATGAATAATGAACTACATTTATTGGGGTTCATTCTGCTCTCACGCTTGCTTTCCACTAGTGTAACCTCATTGATTTCCACAAAGATATTCCTGATTTATTTAGTCTTTGCTCTGATTGTTGACCCTGCTAAAAAGAGATTTAATTAATGTCAGATATAGTGGAGAATCACTGCCTATCAAAAGGAATTGATGTCTGCAACTCCTTTCACCTTGAGTGCAAAACTGTCAAAGAATCAAAATAAATTCTGAGCACTTTCAAGTGAGTCCATTTTCAAAGCAATGACCTCTTCTGAATCCATCCCACAGAAATTTATTTTACTTTGTCTCATGACTTTTTAAAAGTACTTTCATTTCTAAAACATCTTTAAAAATTAAAGTATGATATGGTAGGCAAAAAAAATCCTTGTATTATATTAATGATTGAAAGTTTTAAACTTGCTGCCTCTCTGAAGGAAAATCAATGAAAGATGCTGGCTACTTATTTATATTGCTCTGATTGAAGTAAAATACAGTTTCTGCTTCTAAAACTTCATCACTAGATACATAACTGATGTGACAACTGATCTGATAGTCAGCACTCACATGCTCTAGAGAAAATAAATAAATAAATAAATAAATACTTAGTGTCTCTTAATAGTGATGTTGGATTTCTCTTTAGAGTTAAACACACTGAATGATTAACATTGCTAATATGCCATAATAGGGAATCATGTGTTCATTAAAACTTATTGACAAAATTTGATAGTTGTGTGGTTGTTGGAATCCCCTTATTGTATTTTTAAAAAGAAAAATGGCAAAGCAACCCTTTCAAAATCTTTCACAGACTTCATTAATGATGTATGCTTTTTTTTATTAGTATTTTATTTTTTATTTTCCTGTGGGAGTCACTTTTTTTTTTTTTAATTTTTTTTTTTTTTTTTTTTCTGCTGCAGCACATACAGAATACTGTATGATAAATAATTCCCATCTAGTGTTTTGCTAACAGCTAGCAGCCTTAAAACAAAGCAGAACTTCTGCACTTGTGCTGAGGTGTAAAAACTCAGTTGTAAAGAGAACTAAGATGAAACATAATGCAAAGCTCAGTGAAAAAAGTGAGGTTAAAATAATGATAAATAGATTTTCAAAGGCTTGGTAATATGTATATAGATATTATCCTCATATATGAAGTAGTGAAATTTGAATTTTTTGCTTGGAAAATTTTCAAAAAATAGAAGGTAAAAAAAGGGGGGGAGTGGGGCTATGGTGAAAATGTCTATGCAGTGGCACTTGCCTCTTATGACAATTGAAACCTTTACCTCACTTTTTTTTTTTTCATTCTGATCCTATTTCTCTTTTGTATCTCATTATTTGTAGGAGATTAATTAGACTTTGTGTGTAGCTTGTTGTGCACTTTAATCTACAGAGGCCAATACAAGGCTTTTTAAAAATATTTTAACATTTCCAGAAGAAAGTCTTGATGAGGCAGATGTTAAGGCTAAGAATTTTTATTTTTTATCGGAAAACTTAAAAAAAAAAAAAAAAAAAAAAAAAAAGGAATATAGCTATTTCCTCTAAACAATTTGCAAGTAAATTTTACAAAAAATTGTTTGCAAATTAAACTATTGTCAAATAAACAAATATTTTTATTTGACAACAAATAATAAAAAAAAGCAACATATAATTAGGCACACTATATTTTATAAAGTTCTTACAGTGTAGTATCTCCCATGCAAAAAGCTTCAGACTTCTCTCACTGCAATAATATGAGATCATCCAGAAATTGAGATATCTTTGTGTCCACTACTTCATTTTGTCAGGGTTTGCTTTTTTGACATTATCTTGATCATAATTGCTAATGCACCCTCTCAGAATTTCTGGCTAAGTTTTGAATAGTGGGGGAGTATCATTAGCACTGTTGGAGTGAGCACTGCAGCCAGTCATTGATGAAAAATAACGTTAATCATAAATATTTTCATAAATGTTTGTGTTAAAATACTTTCTTGCTCAAAAAATTATTTATCTGTTTTTTGTTGTTGTTTTCTATGTCATCTATTCTGAGTTTTTTTTTCTTTTTTTTTTATAATTTTGTCACACTTTTTATTAGAATTAGCTGAAGATAAAATTTGTATATCAGAATTTTTTGATTTTTGAAAAATATTAGTCTTGCTTAAACTTACATAAACATCAGGTACGAGAAAAAATATTTTCAACTCAACATTTCTTAAAAAAATAATAATAATTTTTAAAAGTAAGGTAGATGTTTTATGTTTCTATTTTCCTGGAAGGCCAGGCTCTTTGGCCACATCTTTTGTGTGATCTCATGATTTCTGAAGATAAAAAATTCGCTATGGAAGTTAAGATCCTACAGCCCCTGCAGGCTGCAATTGGCATGACCCATGGGAAAGAGTTAAAAGGCAGATCATAAGTGCTTCCTTAAGTCTCTGAAGCAACACAAATGAAAATATTTATTCTGCTAGGAAATGTATATATATATGTGTATATATATGTATATATTCTATTTGCATTAAATTTTTTGTTTTAATGTTATTCTGAACTAATGCTTGCCTTGCAAGTAAGTCAGTGAGCACCTTAACACTAAAAAACAGCGTCAACAAAACGTTTTCAGAAAAAAAGTCCACAAGTCTAATATTAATTTCTGCTTGGACTCCTTCTAGAGCCTGATTCCTTTCTGGATCTGATTGCACTGTGCTAGGTATTTTACTTGACACCATTCTCTTCTTGTATAGAAATGAAAGTACTCCTAACTAAGCTGTATTTTGTATGCAAAAGCAGTAACTAGTCACTGGAGTTAATTCAATAAATTTATAATAATGAGATACAACTCCCCAAATCAGTTCAACATCCTGTTTTTTTCTTTGTCACTCTTTAACTATCACGTTTTTTTCATCTCATTTTTGTGACCAAAAATTGCAATAAGAATAAAACAAAAACCAACCAACCAACCAACCAACCAAAAAAAAAACAAACAAACAAAAACAAACAAACAAACAAACAAACAAACAAACAAAACAAAACAAAAACAAACAAAAAAAAACATTATAAAAAAAAAAAGGGAGTGCATGAATTTATTCCTGAGATAAAGATTAAATGGGCATGGATTACATTATTTTGGCAGATTATGATGGACCAAAATTATTAATTCTTTTCAATATCATTACCCTCAGAGCAGATTCTGTCATTTTCCAGGTTTTGGCAGTCCCTTCTTCTAATGCATATTTGAGAAAATGCCAGCTTGTTCCTCCTCCCTAAAGCCTGTCTGGAATTACTGTATTTCATGTCTATAGAGACAAAGGGACTGCCCCTTTCTAGATTAATGAAGTTTTATGTTCTAGCAGGAAATTTCAAAGAGAGAAAAAATCAGTCAGCTTTATTTTAATTTTCCTTTATTTTCAAAGGTTTATTTGAAGCAACTCTTAAACAGGAATGCAAGGAACACTAGGAACATGATTCAACACTCTTCAAAATGCTGAAATAGATTTTGAACCTCAGGTAAAACATGTCTGAAGACATTAGTCTCTCAAAAATCAGTTTTATTGTTCAGCTGAGCACCAGCTTCACGAATATCCAGTAAATATATGAAAAAGGATACAGTGGACTCACAAAGCCAAAATATATTTTTCATTACTCAGTGCTGATTCACTGACATTCTTAAAATAAAGCACTTATATATACATACATATATATACACACAATATATATATATGTAACAAGATAGCTCTTTGATTATAAATAGTTCTAAGGTTGAAATTTCTGGGTCAAACCTAGAATAAAGAGACATCAGAGAAATCTTGAGACTAAACTGCTGAACTATCAGCTTTTTGTCAGAAAGTTACGCTTTGAGTCACTTGTATGAATTAGGTCAAACTAGCCTTGGTGTTTCATCCACACACAGCTCAGCTCCACTGAGCACCTGATCCGCTGGCTATTTTGGTGTAACAGCTTCTCAGTTCATCTATAGAAAAGCTCTGCAAGGATTGTTTTTGTGCTTAAAACCAATTTCTGAAGATTATTAAAAGAAGTTCTGTTAACCCAACTCCAAGTAAATTCTATTTCTTATATTTAATCTTGTAAAAGTGAAAAAAAACACAGCAGAAGAATCTATAGGATAAACAAATAAGAGATCAAAGGAAATGTGGACTACGACCAATAGTACATCTACTATTACAGCGTGACAAGGGGGAGCATGAAGAGCTGACAGAAGACAAAAATATAAAGAAATTAAAATGAAAAAGTTGTGGAAGACTTTAATACATGAAGACAAGAGAGAAGATCAATAAAAGAAAAAAAAATGAAATTTGTAGCCTTTTGGATTTGTATTTTTATTTTAGCTAGTGCAAGCAGGTATTTGCCTTCATGTTTTTAAGTAGGACTACTGTGAGAATAATTATATGTTAGTGTCACTATCAATAATAGTAACACATGAGTTGGAAAGTATATTATTCTTTGTTTTCCCACGTGAAATAATAGCAGAAAACAGTTAAGAAAATATAAATGCAAAAGGGGGTTCATTCCTAAATATTTTCACTCATACCTGTTCTTCACTGAGGATATTGGGAAAAATGAAAGAGCCATACTGAAAATAAAAAGCTTTTAATATATGTATGTGAGCATGTGTTTGCATTATAGGACCTGGAAGCATTTTTTTCAGACTTCTTAAAAATATATATATATATATATTTAAGAAAAGACTAATTTGTGGAATCAATAAATACTTCAGCCACTACCTTCCTGCATTTTCTCTGAGAGTTCTTTGCAATTTTCTGTTGTAAATCGGCCTTAATCCCACCATTTTCCCAGCAATTTCCTAGTCCCCTTACTCATTACAGCCAGAAAATTTTTATCTCATCATCTTCATCAGATTCTTTTACACAGACACTAACATATGGCAGGACAGAACAATTGCAGGCTTCAATCATCTTAACATTGAGGTTGACAACTAGCAAATGATTCTTATTACATTTTAGCCTTGCTGATCTTTTTTTCCAAATGCCTTTTTATTCACTTTATTCAAAATAAAAAAATAAAAAATGAATAAGCCCCAAAATGTAAAACTTGTTTTAATATATGCTGTTACATTTCAAAATCTTTATCTGTTTCCAAATTTACAGTCTCAGATTCAAAGTATGCCTTTCTACTATGTTTTTTATCCAATATTCACATTTTCAGTCCTGTATAAAGTGAAACCATTTGGTGGTTTGTTTTACTTTCTTATTGAGCTGCACATTCAAGTTTCTTGACCCACTTTATTTGAATTTGGATACTTAATTTCTAGGTGTTATTTGTCTTCATTATAAGTACTTTGGTGTATAATGAGTAAGAATACATGTATGTGTGTGATTGCATGTAGCATTGGAGGTACAGAGAGAAGTTTACGGCAGTGGGTTGTATGACTCTTTTCAGTCACATCAGTCCAAAAGGATGTTGCAGGAGGTTTGGAAGCTGTAACTTTGCAAGAAATCTTGTTCTTCATTAAGGCACCAGCAGCTTTGTTATGCAAACTGCAAGTTGAGAGATTTCAATTAATGATGATTGTGAGGTTTACTAATATTGACTGCTGTCTTCACTATTGATCTGGAGTGTTAGTAAAATTTCCTTAGCCTACAACACAGGTGTTTGAGAAGTGGCTACATTCTCCTTTGACTGAACTGCATACTCTCGCATCTCATTAAAATTAATGATAATTGTGTGTCCAATGACAGAAGGTTGACTTGCAATTCTGCTGGCTTTGTGGGTAATTTTGCCTGCAATGTCTCCTGCAATTATTTCTTAGCTAAATAATTCATAACAATCTTACAAAAGTAATAAGTACACTTGTTTCTTTTAAATGATATTACCAAAGGAAAAGTTATTTAAAAAAAATGCAGTGTTTTGTGCTTATACAAGGTCTGTTGGTCTGTATTGTTGTTGTTGGTTTGCTGTACGTTTGTCCTGAATCCACCACTAACTGTACTGGTATTACTACACATCTATAGATTTCATGAAGGGAAGAATTTTGGATGCTCAACATTGACAGACCTGTATGAATTATTTTGTAATTTGAAGCAGATGACTGAAATTAATTAAGACTGGAATTTTGGAAGTCTGAGAGGGACTAACAAAAATAAACCCATTCAAATAAAAAGACGTTTATAACAGAGTGAGTCAAAAAGCCCTTGGGAAAAAAAAATATAAGTATATAGTTTATAGTGTGTATATATATATTTCCATTTATTTCCATATATTTCCATATATTTTCCATATATATATATGAAAAACATTCACTTGAAAAAAATTCTGTAAATAACAGATATGCTGTAAACATGACCTGCAACTCTTGGGAGTAATTCTTAGATTCCCGTAGTCCTTGGATCTAGTTCAACCATTTCTTTTAATAGAAGAATCTGTAAATGAGCATATTTATTATTATTATTATTATTATTTTCAAGTTCACTTAAAATTTGCCTAATCTGTCTGCTTGCCTATACACATGCATGCATATATAAATAATTTTATCTTTTGTGTATGTCATTTGCACAGGATATGGCTGGTCTTTCCTCAGGAGACTGTGACTGCATTACTGGACATCACTGACTGTTAACAAAGGTATCAAAGAATAACTGAGCAGGGACTGTCCCTCCCAGTCCCCAGAATCCTCACAAGGAAACACCCAAGGTCAGCAAATACCATGGCTAACATCTAAATACCAAAGGTCAAAAAGAAAGAACCGTTTAGAGCATGTTCCGTAAAGATAAATTACCTTTTTGCAAATGCAGGAAACAACCAGGTGTGGAAAGGATGATTCTTCAGAGAAATCTTCAACCATAACAGCCTGGAAGGGGATCTCCCAACTTTAGACACTTTCAATGATAGAACAGATGTTGCTTTTCCTCAGCACACAAGTGTTACTTGAATTTACTGAACAAAAATATTTGTCTTTATCATAGACACCAAGAAATCCACAAGTCTAGAAATTGCACAGTCCCTAATTACATGGTGGGAGGAGTTCTCCAGGTATGTGTTTCAGGTAGATATTACACACTTGGATAGAAGCTTCCTGGCCTTATGCTCCTATCTTCTTCATCTAATTCCAGGAATAGCTCTCCAAAAGCTTATTGTGGAATTTCTCTTGGCTTCAGTGGGAATTTCTAAGTATGAAGAACTATCTCAAGGAGTAAAAGTAAGATTTTTTTTTTTTTTTTTTTTTTTTTTATGTATGTAATCTATCTTTTTTTTTTTCTCTGATCACTTCAAAACTCCCCGACTTGAGGTCTGAGATCTTAGAACTTTTTTTTTTTCTTTCTTTTTTTTTTTTTTTTTTTCTTTTTAAAATAAATAAATAAATAAATAAATAAATAAAAATGTTGAGCTTAAATCTGGAATGGATTTTTACAGCTGGAAGTTTGAAAACAAAAGCCTAGACAGTTGAGATATTATAATGGGAATATAGCTAGAAGCACTGCATGATGAAAAAAGCAGGAAGATCTGAACCCATTTATTAATTTTAACAAACCCAGTGACTCAGACATTAATTATAAAGGACACATTCCTTTTCAAGATTTTTCAGTGTCTGTTTCTGATTTAGACAGAAAGGTAATCATCTGATTTCTTCAAGACACAGAAAGAATGATTGGCAGAACATGAGCAGGAACAGCTCAGAAAGTCTGGTTTTGGCTATATTAAGTTCACAGAATCACAGAATCACAGAATAGCCTAGCTTGGAAGAGACCTCCAAGATCAGCAAGTCCAACCTCTGACCTAACAATAACAAATCATCCCCTAAACCATATCCCTAAGCTCTACATCTAAACGTCTTCTAAAGACCTCCAGGGATCTTCTAAAGACCTCCAGGGATGGGGACTCAACCACTTCCCTGGGCAGCCCATTCCAGTGACTAACAACCCTTTCAGTAAAGAAGTTTTTCCTAATATCCAACCTAAACCTCCCCTGGCACAACTTTAGCCCATTCCCCCTCGTCCTGTCACCAGGCACATGGGAGAAAAGACCAACTGCCACCTTGCTACAGCCTCCTTTCAGGTACCTGTAGAGTGCAATAAGGTCACCCCTGAGCCTCCTCTTCTCCAGGCTAAATAGTCCCAGCTCCCTCAGCTGCTCCTCGTAAGACTTGTTCTCCAGACCCTTCACCAGCTTTGTAGACCTTCTCTGGACTCTTGTAGCGAGGGGTACAAAACTGAATACAGTACTAGAGGTGTAGTCTTACCAGAGCCGAGTACAGTGGGACAATCACATCCCTGGACCTGCTGGCCACGCTGTTTCTTATGCAAGCCAGGATGTTGTTAGCCTTCTTGGCCGCCTGAGCACACTGCTGGCTCATATTCAGCCGACTATCAACCAATACTCCCAGATCCTTCTCTGCCAGGCAGCTTTCTAACCACACATCTCCCAGCCTGTAGCTCTGTTTGGGGTTGTTGTGCCCCAGGTTCAGAACCCAGCACTTGGCCTTGTTGAACTTCATACCGTTGGCCTCGGCCCATCGGTCCAGCCTATCCAGATCAAAGTTGCTTTCTTTTCCCTTTCCAATTAGGGCATGCAAATTTTGAAAATTCTAAAAGTTAATATAGTGGCTTTGTTAATAAGCACATCTGTTAAGGTTCTCTGTTTTTGAAAACCATAATTATTATTTCAAGCATTATTTGGAAAATTGTCATCTTGGTTATTTATTTGGGAAGGGAACTAATTAACTCTTGACAATAATGTTTTAAGGAAAGCATATTTCTGTATCTGTCCTCCTATAAATTCTCACTGCTGTAACTTTCGTCTAGAAGCCAGTGAAACTAGAAAGGCTTGTTTAAAACCTGTACAAAGTTTGTCTCTCAAGAGCTGTATTTTGCCCTTTTGTAGCCTCTTTCCTTAAGTGTGAGTGTTCTGCAGAAGTCTCTGTGGCTCAAGGCCCGCATAACTTACCAGTCTCCCTCCCCTTCTACCTTTCCTACTTCCCTTAAGATACAAGTCTTCTCCAGTGAGGTTCCTTGTCTTTTAAAATTTGTTGTGATTAACATTCTCCAGAGTTCCTTCCTTGAACAGGTTCCACTGCAGAGCTTTCAAGACAGTACAGAGACAAAATATGATGGTTTTCCAGACAACTCCTCTTAGCTTTTTTTTTTTTTTTTTTTTTTTGTTTATTTTTCATTTATCTTTTCCACACATGGTGATGCAGGAAAAGATTAATGTAACTTGGACCCAAGAAAGAATTTCTATAAAGGAAATAGGTGTTCCTGGAGGATCTCTGAGGCCATCAGGACAGCAAGCCAGAAAGTTGACTCAGGTGTAGAAGCCATCTTTGCAGAAAGCTCTTGTTCCATGGATGTGTTACCATCTTGCCCTGCAACTGTGAGTCATCCAAGAAATTCTGAATGTCACTATCACCTTCCTGTTTCATGGATTGTTACTGATTTCAGTGGAGTTACACCTTACGAGGTCACTTTTCTTTTCAGTATTCATATGCTTTACATTGGTTGAGAAAAAGATCATGACTTTTAAAAGTTATCCTGAAGATGCCTTATGTCTAAAGGAAGAACACAGTATTTTCTCAAAACAGTATATAGAAACTCTTGCATTGCTCATCTATCTCTTGGTGAGCAAACTGTGTAGTTATTATTGGTGGTTGCTGTCATTGTACTGATAGTGTAATTACAACACAGGAAATGTAGTTCAACATCTGGCTTCCCATTATTATTATTATTATTATTATTATTTTTAATGTTATGTAACATTATTATTGAATTTTCATTGATAAAATACAAGAAAATAGCTATATGGGTTTCTTACCTGACAGTGATTACCTATTTAATATCTACCTGGGGTCTTAGAACGCAATTTTTGTCATAGCATTTAAAATTGCAGTATCTCTCTAAGAATTATTTGTAATTTCATTTTAGAGAGGAATTTCCACCTTAATATTTTTACATCTTGTAAAAAATAGCTCCAGTAGATTAAATATTCATCAATATTCATCCTCCTACAAAGAGGCAGACACTGTAGTTCTCTTTAATTCATCCCTCGTTGCCAGAGCTGCTCTGAAAACTGTAGAAAATTTATTATTTCCTTACCAAAAACCACTTTTCATAGCAGAAAGTAATAGCAACTTAATGTCAAAATTTCATGGTTGAAAGCATGTTGATAGTCCTTTCTTTTCCCAACATGGAAACAAGTACCCATTTTGCTAAAGTAAATGTTTGTAGTCTTCCAGTACAGAACTATGCACTTCTCTTTTCCTTTTCATTCAGGAATCCTGCTCTGTTGTGTAGGCATTAGCAAACTGTGTTTCAGAAGACCTCTATAAGACCTGTATGTCTGTGCTGTTTTCAGATGTGAAAACTAAGACACTGGTACTATGTGATTGTCTTCTACTACTTATAAAGAATTTGTAATAACTCTGGCTGAGGTGCCCTCCCTCCCAAATGTTTTGTTCAACTGCTCTGTAAAAACTGTTTTCCAAAGACTGAGTAGTACATCATAAATCCAAATTGTTTAATATGCAGCCTCACCTAGGCAAAAGTTTTCTAGCAGCATTTCAGAAATGGTGGGTCAAGTGCATTTTGGTTTCCAGGGTTCATTTCCAAAAAATCTGGAAAAGGAAAGATACTACCTGACTGTTAGTAGGGTGCAAGGTAGATGTCTTTCTCTACCTTCAGATTATGCCAATTTGCAAGGTCAGGAGATATTCACTATACAGAGTGTGACAGAACAGGTTAATGGTGGGCTAAAGTCCCACAGTTCATCTTGTAAGTGCCTGACAAATGACAGTGTTGTCCATGGAAAGGGAAGATGCAACAAACCTGTGGTGCTACATATTGTCCTGCTTGAGTATAAGTTGTTCACCCCTGACAAAGACATCCTTCTCTCTCAAGACGGTAACATTTTCTAAAATTACAGTAATTTTTTTATTTAGGAAGATGTTTCTCCATTTAAGAATACTGTCTCAGGTGAGCTACATGATTTTGTATTCTTCTGCAATATGGTTAGCTAGGTGAATAAATGCAGATTCCCACACTAAAGAAAAAACAAATTACAACATAAAAATCTAACTTTCTGAGGACAGGTGAAGACATTTGATATTGCATTTTTGGTTTTCTTTTCCTTCCAAGAAAAAAAAAAAAAAAAAGGGCAAGATCAATAGCTATCCTGTTTATTCAGGCAAGCAAGGGAAGATCAATTGACCTGTCACACATTCAGTGGTCAATTCTTCTTATTCCTTCCCCTACGATTTGTTCAAAGCCATCTTTCATTCCAACTTGTTCTGGTTTATTTGTGAGGTTACTTTCAGTGTTTGTTTTTCTTCTTAAAAGAAGAAAACACTTTTTTTGTACTATGTATGTTGGTCCAGTAATTAATACTGCTGCTCCTTACAAACATTTCTTCAGTTATATTGTGACATAATCACAGCTCTAATACTACTTTATCATTTACTCTGAAAATCCAAAGAGCTCAATCTACTGTTGTGGTTGTGGGAAGAGATGATTGCAGTGGTCTTTCAGATCTTAAATTCTGTCAATCTATATACACCTTTGGTTTCAGTGTAGCAAGAATGCTGAGGCTAAATTCTGTCATAACTGCTGCTAGTCTTAACAAAATCCAACATTTTTTTTTTTTTTTTTTTTTTTTTTCATAAATGAGTTGTATTCCTCTCTCAGACCCTGTTATATTATATTCCTTCTCTTCAGACCCTGTTATATTGTCATGGTATGTTATAAGATAATGTTACCATCTATTGTGGCTCATTTCTCCAAATATACTGTTAATCTGTTATTTACACTATACTAGGAAAGTGATGAACAGAGGAATTTACTTATTTTATTTAAGCTCTATTCACACTCTCCTAGACCTAGCCTGAGATATGGGTGACCCAACAATAATATTTTAATAGCTTAAAAAAAAAAAAAAAGAGTTTTAATATGAGCTGATAATTTATTTTTTATAATATGAAGTGTTATGGTGTTGGAAAAAAAATGCTGACTATTATCTCTGCATACTTGAATAAGAACTTGCCTACATAATTCAATGGAAGTGTAACAAAAAGGAATATAGTTGCTGTTCACACTGATTGTCTTTCAGTGCAATTTCTAGAATACACATAGTGAGTTTGCACACAAGCAGTTGTGTTGGGCAAATTAATACTTTGTCTAGTAGTCAATCCAGATTATTATAATACAGTCATTACTTGTTTGTAGTATGTCATTTACAGGTTTCACTGGAAATTAAAGAATCATTGTTTTAGGAGCTGCCTTTGCCCAGACACCTTGTGGCTTAACAATTGAGACAGATGAATGCACTTCATCTCTAGTAATGAGGATTTTGCAGAGCAATTTACTTTCTGTTATGCTTGATTAAACCTATTATGCATTTACTGACACTTGTGCAACCCCATTACCCTTTGTGGGTTTACACAGGTATAACAGGTTGGACCTCTAACAGGAATTAATTCTGTGATTTCTGCATAAGAACAAGTAGGATTCCACTTGCTCCCTTAGCTGTATTAGCTAAACAGGATGGACAACAGTGAAAATTACCTGCAGAGAAAACATATTTTTAATTCTAAATCATGGATATGTGACTGGATAGATACAGAGGGAAGAGATCTCTGATGAACTGAAAGATGTTGTTATAAATTTAAAAATATGAGCAGATTTTAAATAAGAGAAAATATAAATAGGATAATAAATAATATAAATAAGAGAAATAATAAATAATATTAATATAATAAATAATAATATAAATATAATATAATAATATAAATATATAAATATAATAAATAAGAGAAATAAGAGAAATTTTAAATAATAAATTTTGTTTCAAAATGCTGTATTAGTTTCACTGAGCAACTCAAAATGTAAGTAAAATTGTTTGTAGCAGACTGAGGATTGATTTGTTTGGCAAATGTGAGTAGATAGAAGTGGTGTTACAGGTATGGTTTTAGCTGCAGGAATTTATTACAAGATATATTTTGTTACTGAAAATGAGAAAGCTATTTTCTTCCCTGCCAAGACTTTTTCTATAGCTAGAGAATATATATTTAATTCACTGCCTATTTCGGCTTACACAAAAGTCAAATACAATACCTTCAGCTGCCTTCTCTGGGACCAAAAACAATTGAACAATGTTTGATTATGTAGGATGATATTGGTGAGAATAAATGTGGATTTTTAAAATCTATATCTCACACTTCCCAATCCTTAGATTCAAGAACTTAGTAAACAACCATCAGTGCATCTTCACTGTAAGGCAAATGTTTAACTAGTATCAAAAATTACTTGACCTGTAACGGCTTTGTTAAGAAATTTGGCTTTTGAGATGTTACTGTAAATTATCATGTGTACTGCTTTGAGATAACACTTGAACTAGGAAACATAGAAACATGTACTCTTTTCAAGTTTCTTCAATAAGAATAGAAAAAGTATTCCCAAGTTCATAATGAATTTGACTGCAAAAGTCAATGTTATTTACTTATGTCTGCAAAATTAACTGCAAGCATGATGAAAAATAGCTTTTCAAAGAAGAAACAACTGACATGAATAGGTATTTTACTATTCGTTACAATATGACTAACATTTCTGCTGTGATATTTTGTCACCTGTTCAATAGCATTGGTATCAAGTGGCGGCTACATCTGCCTTAGCAAGCACAGTGGACCAAAAGGACCAGACTGTAAACAGAAATATATGGTACTCAGGAACTAGCATTCACATTTTGAGAGACTTTATGTACTATTAGACTAGTTGTAGTCTGGTTCCGTAGCCTGAATGCCTGTTTGTAGTTGGAGCGCATTAGCCTCCGGAGCACACTTTCCAGATGAATTTCATGCAAAATGAATTTAGCCCAGTACTCAAAAACCTCCGCACATTACGAACCACTGCTACTGGGAGATACACTTCAAAAGCACCTTCCTGATCTGAATGCATGCAGAGTATTTCTACACTAGCAATGTTTCTAATCTGAATCAGAATGAGGATGGGAAGAAAAATTGAACAATAAAAAAATATATTTGGACATCAAAAAAATCTTAAAATATGCAAATCAGGCTCATATCAATTTTTGAAACTGATGGATTAATTCATGTTTAACAAAATTTGGATGTCAGTTGTTGTGAGAGAAATGTAGCTGAAAATAAATCTTTGTTTCACTCACATATTTCAGTTAGAATTGATCAAAATATTCAGAAAAGCATTGAATTTTGTAACATTGTTTTAAGAAAGAAAACTGAAAAAAAAATGTGTAAGCATTTATTTTTAAAACTGTATACAGTGAAAATATTTTTAAAATGTTCCTCAAAAGTGAATTTGTGTTTAGAAATACAACATAATATCCACATCATTTTGTAGACAGCTATCAAAAATGTGCTGGGTCTGGCATAAGAAATATTTTTTTAGAACTGTAAGAATTTTATTTTATTTTATTTTTTCCAAAACCAATTAGTGTTTCCAATATCAACTATTTTGTTCAGGAAAAAAAAAAAAAAATAGAAACATGTAGATAACACAGAAAGGAAAACACAAAATGGTTGTGGTAAAGCAGTGGTAAAGCAGTGTTTTGATTGTGTGTTTTGATTTTTGATTTGATTTGCCATGAGAAACAAAGGTCCAAATAAGAAATAAAATTAATCAACATCACCAGCAACTGATCTTCTATGACATGAAAAGGTTTCTGCTTTAACCCTTGTTAACCCTGCAGCTCACTGCATGCATATTATGTAAAAGAAAAAGTATAGAGCAAAAAACTTCTCCAGAATACTTGGTTAAAGAAAAGACAGTTTTTGGCAAATTGACATGCCTTATTTGTTCTTTTTTTTTTTTTTTTTTTTTTTTTCTTCCCCAGATATTTTTTGATTAGACAAACTTACAAATCGTATTGCATGTTATCTGTTCCCTCTTCCCCTATATCAATTATTCATTCTGACAGGGGGAGTTTAAAGCAACAAGTAAAATATGATAAACAATATCCATCACCATATAGGGAGCCTGGCTAAAAGCTTTCTGTCACCATTAATAATACTGTTTGGTTTTCAGCTTCCCCATTTATTGCATTAGTGGCAGATGTAAAATACTGCAAGAAGTAAACAACTTTCAGTATGTGCTACCTGTGAAAATTTGGCCTCTACATGAAGGTATTTTAAATGTCCTCTGGACAGTTTTGTTCACAGTCTGATGAACAGACCTCAGTGAGAATGCCTATGCAATAATAATAATAATAATAATAATCTATGTAACTTAAGGTGTTTCTGTTGTGTTATATTGTACTACAAAATGCCTCACAGATCAACACAAGAAAATGCCACTTATAATCTTCTAAAGTTATATAATTTTTCCAGAAGTAGCTGTTTTATGTATTGTTACTTATTCTTACAGAGGCCTTTAAGAACACGTTGTTAAAAATTTTCATCTATAGACTCTAAAATTGTAATCAAGCCTCAAAGATATTATTCACAAACTAACCTGGATTCAGGAATATATATATACATATATATACTTATTTATATAATTTTAGGCAAATAAACATACTCATTCCTTAAGTGAAGCACATACTAATGTGTTCAGGTAGAGTGGGAGCACTATGAACCCTAAAGGCACGTAAAATACCTTAAATCCATAGTCTGCACTAATGGAAAATCTCATGAAAATTTCTACACAGATAGTCCTTGACTTTTTTTACCTACCTGCAAATACAGGAGTGAATATATACATATATTATTATTATCTGTTGGTATATGTGGAAAGTTTCACACAATTTCCAACATATTTGTTCCCAAACTATCTAACGAAAAAAATCTAGCTGTAAGAGAAAAATACATTTTAAATAAGAAATGTATAGATAAACTTGTTTAGAGAGTAAGTAGATCAATATATTTTTTAATTATTTTCAGTGTTTTTAACATATAGTAGAAATTTACACCTAAAAAAAAATCCTGATGAAACAGTTTGATTTTTCAAAAGTTAAAAGCAATTCAAACAAACCAATGACTGAATATCATGGACATGTTTGGTACATCCAAAAACATTTTTTTTTTTTTTTTTTTACAAATCATCTATGTATTAGATAACAACTGCTCGTCTGTGAATAGAGCTGCAAATTTCTAAAATATGTTGTTATGTCACTGCATAGCTTAAGAGTTATTTCTTGATTCATTTATCTTTTATATATAGAAGTATGCTGTCTGTTTATATGACTACTTTATCTTAAATCCATATGGCTGAAAAAAAATATTCCTGTAATATCTGAAACTATAGATAATCCTAATTTGTCTTGAAAGATATAATAATAAACTGAAGACAATTTTAAGTAACTTGCTATTTATTTATTTTTTTTCCTGTGGAAACTTTCCCCAGTAACTGAGACTATTAATTTATTATCAAGTATTTTGGTGTATTACATATTCCACTTAATTAGCAGTCATGGGACTTTTCCTGTCTATTTTAATCTGGTACACTAGCATTGAGCTGCTTTCACACCATGCCTTCAGTAGTTTCTTCCTTTCCCTCAATCTCACTCATACTTATGTGCACACACTTGTATAAAACTAAAAAGACATGCTGAGATTAATTGTTTTCTACAATTTAACCGAAAGTACTTGAGAGCATGTGCTAGCATGCACACACCAGCTAAACGGGGCTTGTGGGATGGCATATCCCTTGATATGTATGTACCTTTATGTATGATGTCTGTGTGTTGGTACACATGTCAATATAACATAGACAAGCATATTAATTTGTATGAACCTACATAAGGCAAACCTGAAGTAACAGAAACTGCAGCACTGCAGAAATCTTCAGCTATTTCAGAATTATGGATGTCACTAAAATTTGTCTTGTTAGGTTTTGTTTTGTTTCCTACAGTAAAAAAATTTTTCAACATATTAGTGAAGTCCTTGTTTCATCTAACAGTCTTCCTTTTGGATATTAAATTAACACTAAGTGATTTAAGTCCACCAGAGTTTATCATGAGCCTCACAGTCCTGCATGAAAACATTAGTGAGGAGGAAAAAACATGCATGTCCTTCCTTAACTTGGAGCCAGGATGGTTTCTTACCCAATATTTTGCAGTGCTTATTAATTTCATATCTTCCATATCACCTTTGTGATCCATATATTTTGTGTATGCATGCAATAATAAGTCATATAGCCTCCTCTTAGCTAATATTTCACACTTCTTCATCACCAGTTGCACAGAGATGTAGAGATCCACACTGGAATTTGAAGACAAAGCATTGTGCAGTTGATAACTCATCAATCTGATGTAAACTTTAATTCTTCATTAGACCATGTCTGGCCTTACAAGACAGAGAGCATTTATTAGTAAACAGGTGTTTCTGTAGACTTTCAGCACCACAGCAATAGAAGACTTCAGACTGAGAATCACCTTCATAAGGCGCAGAAGTACTGTGTTTTTTTTTTTTTTTTTTTTTTTTTTTTTTTTTTTTTTT